>CM033473.1:273056598-273551494 GCA_019447015.1 Hymenochirus boettgeri | reverse complement strand
ATGGAATGAAGAAATAGGAGAAAACACATTACAGATAGTAAGTGACATATATAGAATTATAGAAAATATATAGAATGATAGGTACATTACAGAAGATAGAACATATACAGATGATAAGTACAATATAGAATGATAGGACATATACAGAACGATAGGAACAAATACAGATAGATAAGTAAATATATAGAATGATAGGTACATATACAGAATGATAGGAACATATACAGAATGATAAGACATATATATAGAATGATAGGAAAATATTTAGAATGATTGGCACATATATAGAATGATAGGTACATATATAGAATGATGGAACATATACAGAATGATAGGTACATATATAGAATGATAGGCGAAAATATATAGAATGATAGGAACAATATATAGATGATAGGTACATATATAGAATGATCGGAAAATATATAGTATGATAGGTACATATTAGAATGATAGGTACATATATAGAATTATAGGTACACAACAGTAAAAAAATTACAGGTACATATATAGAATGATAGTTACATTACATAGATTGATAGGTATGTATATTTTTTAAAAATTTTTAAAAATAAGTTGAGATTTTCATGCTTTAAAATTAGCCTGAAAATCAACCTTGGCTTATACTCGGGTAATTCAAATCCAAATGCTGCAATTGCGGATAGTAACCAGTGGGTGGTGCTGTGTTAAAAAATTCATCTGCATGGAAAGTTGCAGGAGTTTATCTGCCTTTACACTCCTTCCTACTTCCTGTAGTCTGGCTGCTGGACTCACTTAGCACTGTCACTGTTCATCTGGATGCGTGTAATCTGATGGGTCTTCTCAGTTTGGGGCAAAATGGCTGCTAGTTCAATGCAAGTGACAGCTTTAAACTACAACTCAGGTGCCTTTTTAACTATGGGGTCAGAGAGCCCTTACTATAGGGGGTCAGCGTTCCCTTACTTAGGGGTCAGAGTTCCCTTTACATATGGGGTCAGAGGGCCCTTTACTATATGGGGATCAGAGTGCCCTTTACTATATGGGGGTCAGAGTTCCCTTTACTATATGGGATCAGCGAGGGCCCTTTACTATATGGGGGTCAGAGTGCCCTTTACTATATGGGGTCAAGGGCCCTTTACTATATGGGGGTCAGATGCCTTTACTATATGGGGTCAGAGTGCCCTTTACTATATGGGTCAGAGGGCCTTTACTATATGGGGTCGAGTGCCCTTACTATATGGGGGTCAGGAGAATTGTAAATGATGGTAAGCTTAATTTAAAGTTTTTTGAACCCTGCCAATCCACATGTTTAAGAAACTACGATTCCCAGCAACTAAAGTATGCTGGGAGTTACCAGACATATATGCATCCAATGAAACTTCATAATATTAACCAGGCGAGACCCTCAACCTGCCCAAAATGTTATATAGATGAGGCAGATTTCTGGCACCTTATATGGAAATGCCCAATATCGCAATTCTGGAGAAATGTGATTACAATAAAACTAAAATAGTGGGGATGCCGATGGTGTGGACCCTAAACTGCTCTACTGGGAATAATAGAAGAGGATACTATCAATAGATATACATCTACCCTTCTCAGAGAAACAATATTTTTAGCAAGGAAAAACAATCACCCTTAAATGGATGGCGCCCGACCCACCTACTATAAACAATGGTTAACACTGGTCAATGCAACTGTTCCATACAAAAAGTTCTGATAGTAAAAAATAGAGGCTGTCCATTAAAATTTCACAAAAATAGGGATATATGGTGTAATTCACCTGAGACATTTAACTAAAGGAGTAATGCACCAAAGATACAAACACCAACTTTAAAAATATATGTAAACAAATGAGAAGAAGAGTTAAGGTCACAAAAGCATATTTATTGTTATTGTTAATGTTTATTATCAACTGTAACAATAGTTTTTGTTAATAACACAATGTTTACCAGAAAGACATAAAAGGAAAAAGAATACAACTATAATAAATAAATGTATAAAGAATACTGTTAAAAACCTACAATGTACAAAATAAATATACTGTTGATATATGTCTACTGTGATGACTTGATAATAAAACGAAGTTTAAAAAAAAAATATAAAATATGCTGGGAGTTGTAGTTCAAACATTGGATTGCCAAGGATTGGGGGTTACTGGTACTGGATTTGGCTATTACTGTAGGGACTACTGTATGGGATTTGCTGTCCATTTAAAGGGCAACTTAAGCACCAAAACAATACAGAATCAGAAGGCATAGTGGTCATATTTTACCCACGGCTTATACTCGAGTCAATCAGTTTTTAACTAATTTTTCAGGTAAAAATAGGTACCTTCGGCTTAACTTGGGTCGACCTATTACTCGAGTATATACAGTGTGTATATATATATATATATATATATATATTTATAATTATAGGAACATATATAGAACGATAGGACATATATAGACTTATAGGAACATATATAGAATGATAGGATATATATAGAATGATAGGTACATATAGCCACTAGTTGGTTGAAACGCATCAAGCTGTGTTACTACTCTAATTAAGTTTGAAAAGTCCGCACTCACGGGACTTGGCTACAAACAACTTTCCTTATTCCGTTTCAGTTAACCTGTTTCTGTCTGATGGCAGACCGTCATATATTATTATAGGAACATATATAGAACGATAGGGACATATATAGACTTATAGGAACATATATAGAATGATAGGGACTATATAGACTTATAGGACAATATGAAACTATAGTACTATATAGACTTATAGGAACATATATAGAACGATAGGACATATATAGAATTATAGGAACATATATAGAATGATAGGGACCTATATAGACTTATAGGAACAATATAGAACGATAGGGAATAATAGAACTTATAGGAACATATATAGAATGATAGGGACATATATAGAATTATTTGTTATTCCTAGATCAATGATGTGATTTGTAGATTAAAATCTAGAAAATGGTTTATAAACTAATGAAAGGTTGTAATGATATACACGGACCACCTGCACACGCACACCGAACCACCCACAACGTGAGCACGCGGGTAGGTCCTTGCATATCATTAAAAACCTTTGAAGATTGTAATTCCCTTTCCACCCCACAGCGCGTGGGGGGGAGGTGTGTCGCAGAATGTGGGGTGTGTGTTGCGCTGAGTGGTGATGATTCTTTTAAGAATGGGGGTTTCCTGGTAATTACAGAACTGTTTAATGTGCTCCGTGCTGTATTTGCATGTATGCGGAGTTGAGGCGTAATTATTTTTCTTTAACTTTTGTTTAAAAAACTGCAGATTAAGTTGATGTATAACTTTCCTTTACCTGTAAGCGCATGTCCCCCCCCCCCAAAACAAATTTGCCCCAATGCTGGCCCCCCTGTGTAGTGTCAAAATTCTTACTATATAGAATGATAGGTACATATATAGAATGATAGGAAAATATATAGTATGATAGGTACATATATAGAATGATAGGTACATATATAGAATTATAGGTACACACAGTAAAAAAATTACAGGTACATATATAGAATGATAGTTACATACATAGATTGATAGGTACTGTATATTTTTTAAAAATTTTTTAAAAATAAGTTGAGATTTTCATGCTTTAAAATTAGCCTGAAAATCTAACCTTGGCTTATACTCGGGTAATTCAAATCCAAATGCTGCAATTGCGGATAGTAACCAGTGGGTGGTGCTGTGTTAAAAAATTCATCTGCATGGAAAGTTGCAGGAGTTTATCTGCCTTTACACTCCTTCCTACTTCCTGTAGTCTGGCTGCTGGACTCACTTAGCACTGTCACTGTTCATCTGGATGCTGTAAATCTGATGGGTCTTCTCAGTTTGGGGCAAAATGGCTGCTAGTTCAATGCAAGTGACAGCTTTAAACTACAACTCTCAGGTGCCATTTTTAACTATTGGGGTCAGAGAGCCCTTTACTATATGGGGGTCAGCGTTCCCTTTACTATATGGGGGTCAGAGTTCCCTTTACTATATGGGGTCAGAGGGCCCTTTACTATATGGGGATCAGAGTGCCCTTTACTATATGGGGGTCAGAGTTCCCTTTACTATATGGGATCAGAGGGCCCTTTACTATATGGGGGTCAGAGTGCCCTTTACTATATGGGGCGTGAGCTTCATCAAAAACAAGGATAGGTAGAAATACATACATAACAGATAAACCTTTTGTTAGAATTCTGTAAAGAGCAAATTGACACCTCATTTTAGAAAGGGGCAGGGCAGTATGGTCTGACCAACATTTATTCTGTACCATAGTTTTTCCTTTCAACTGTAACAAAACATCTTTCTCCTTAAGAATTAAACCAGACACATATTTTCAGTTGGGCCTCTAATATACTTTTCCCTGCATTAACCTTGTGAACTTAGGTCTAGTTGTTCACACTGAGGCGCTTTTAAAAATATTCCCTACTTAGGGCAAATGAATATGGGCAACCTGCCCGCAATTCATATAATAAAATACCAATCTGTATGCAGAGGGTGATTGGTCTGTGCTAAACAATGACATATAAAACGCTGCACATTTCAATTCCAATACGCAAATGATCTCATGGAGGTAAACATAAATATTCCAAAAACATTCTGCATGCATACCCTTCTCAAACAAACAAACTCAATGAGCTTTTTATAAGCCTTGAGGCATGTGCAGAGAGAAAGCGGGTGAAACGCAGTCAATCATTGGCTGTGATAACTGTTGTCACAACCGGGTGATGTGACTGCATGAGGGAGGGGCCAGAATATGAGGTACTTTTTCTCCTTAATTCTGGTTATCCTGCAGGTAATAAATGCAAAATATATCAGTTGAGGTTGGGGGCAGGGTAACTGACAATTGACCTCAAAAAAGTATGCATAACATTATAGCTTTGGAGGCACATGAAGATCATTCAGCCTTTTCTGCTGCACATTACCTAACAACCCTTAAACAGGTATGGTTCGCTTTCAAAAATACTCACCTGCTTGACCGTGAGGGCTAAGGCACATAAGTATTTTAAAATTCCATAACGCTGTGGATTATTTCACAGCCCCATTGTATATTCCAATACATCCACAGAACCTTTGCACACCTTATCAATTACTTTGCCTGAGCCCTTCCTCAAATCGAACCACCGTCTCTCTCAACCATAAACACTTTACACAGCAACCGATATGGAAAGACGCACAGATTCTGCAATAAGTGTTTAATTCTCACTTGCCCCATGTGCATAGCTGCCAGCCCGTAGGAAACCTGGGTATTACAACATGGTGGTTACGTTGAGGGGTTTTTGTCATTATCTGTAAACACTCTCCAGAAAAATTTATGAACCAAACCAATGTATTTATTTGAATTTAAAAAACAATTTTTGATTATTCCTTGGAAGCAATCTGAACCTGGAAAAAAAAACATAGCCAATCTCTGAAAAATGCTGAAACTTATATGAAACCATTTGTTCCAGTGCAATGATGGAGTCTTTTTGTTTGATTAAAGAAATAGTGGCAGCTGTTCCAGACAGGGCTCCCCAGTAGGTTACTGGCTCTGAAAAGGCAACTGCTGCGGGCGACAAAGAATCTGTCCTGCATCAGGAAAACAGATATCAAACCATAATTTGCAAGCAGATGTCTGGTAGAATCCCGTCTATCCAGAAGCACCCCGTAAGGCCCAGGCATGGGATTTATGTCCATATGCTATGCAGATGCCAAAAGAATAAGCGTACGGGAACGGGCTTGCATGGAGAGCGAGGGAAACATGCCAGGCTTTCCCTAATTCCTTTTTTTTCTGCATAATAGAGAGAAGGGTCCAGACCTAACTGTGGGGCAGGGTTCAGTGTCTGATTTGGCCCATGTGCAACTGTGCAGCACCAAGCAGAGTTTGACATAACTGCCAAAACTGTGCGAATGAATTATGGGTTTGGACTGAGGGTCCATATTATGGCAAAAGGCGTGCCAGTGGTAAGAGGCAAACAGTTTATAAGGACTGTGCTACTTAATTTTAACTATATGAGCAAACGGGACAATTTTGCTGGTCCCCAACGCTAATGGTCCTTAAAAGTCCGCAGAAACTTGTTTATAGCACTACTCCACTGGGGAACAGTGTAAGTCTGGGGCTGCACAGTGCATTGCCAAGGGAGGAAGGATAAGGCCATAAAAACTACCTACAATTAAAAAGGGGGGTTGGGGGTAAAATTATGAGTCTTCAAGAGAATGTTGGGATTCACTAATTAGGGAACCTTCAAGGAAGGTTTTGGGAATTAAATTATGAGCTTGCACAGGAGGAAGGTTTGTTCTACCATGGATAGAGAAGAAGCAATGAATGTCAAGAAAAGACAATTTCCACTGATGAATTAGAGGCTGTAGAACTGTTTTATAATGAAAGCACAGTGTATTATGGAACATGGTACAAATCTACAACTATCTCCCTAAAGCGATGTTTTCAATGTGGAGGTGGGAGCGGGGAGAGCAAGAGGCTGCTTAGTACCTGGAATGGAGGAGAAGAATACGATAGCAGTGCAGTCTGGAGAACAGAGGAAAAATGAAGGGGATCCTTAAGGCAGTCATGGGGCCACCTGTACATGGAAACCAACAGAGATGACAGATTTTGGAACTAATGAATGGAAAGTGGTGGAGAAACTAGTAGGTAAATATATATTTAAATATTCAGAGGGCTACTCTGGGCACAGGCGTATTTAGGTAAATATGTTGCTTTATTTCCAAAATTGACATTATGTATTACCCAACAACAGAGTATACAGACAGCATGGAAGCTCGGTGGTTAGAGTACTC
This sequence comes from Hymenochirus boettgeri, assembly GCA_019447015.1. Taxonomy (NCBI): domain Eukaryota; kingdom Metazoa; phylum Chordata; class Amphibia; order Anura; family Pipidae; genus Hymenochirus; species Hymenochirus boettgeri. The sequence continues at coordinate 273,544,724 of CM033473.1, read as the reverse complement.
ATCCTGAGTGGCACTTGTAATTGGTTTTCTACAGGGTAATTAGGTTTCTCCTGAATGATAAGCGTACTGATACATTGTGTGTTATAGTGTACTTCTAAGCAGACTTGGTGTGAATAATAATCTAAGAAATTACATTCAGGGCTGTATTAGAAAATATTTACTAAGTGGTTTATTGTGTAATCATTGAGTGGAGTAAAAAAAATGGGACAGGAATCACAAAGAGACGCACTGGATGAACTGGTCTACTTAGTTAATGAAGTCTACAGATTTATAGATAATATTAGGTATACAGGTACAGTAATGTGTCAAGATACAAGTTAACTTTGGGGGGGGGGTTAGATAGATAGATCGATAAGATTAGATAGTAGATAGATAGATGGACACAGATAATGTTCCCTTATAAGAAATATTTTATAATTTTTTTCTATAGGAGATTTGCTTGGGGTTTTTAAGAACTACATGTGGTGGGGGTTATCCACATATAGTAAGGTGTATTGTATGTGTGTACTATCTCACTTTAACACATTTAATGACCTCAGCAAATGTATATAAAGAATAGCACTGACATATATTAGTAGCAGCAAATATAAACCAAATACATAAACTTACCGAACTGAGATCCCTATTTTCAAAATGGAATGGTCAATGGCAGCTTAAACCACACCCCTGGTCTGCTCCATGTGACAGGAAGTGTAATCCAGCTTCCTGCATTACTCCTGATTCCTGCACATGTTATAAATAATACCGGGGAACCTGTTTATGTGCACTGTCTTCTTTGTGCCAGACCACGCAGAGTAACCCACTGTGTGCCATGCTAACTACCCAATCCTTTCATAAAGCAGTGATCTTGTAATCAAATTGGTGACCGCGGTGCTGATATACCCTTTATTTCTCCCTGTTTTTCTCTGTAATAAGTTGTTTTCTGTCAAGCTATGGAGGCTGCTACTGATATTATTGATTTAATCCTCCTGTCCTGGTACCTGCAGATGAATTCCCCATTAGCTCCGTCGCTCTACCAGGCCCACCAATAGCCCGGATAGTTTGGCTCATTACGCTAAAAAGGGCTGTTACAAGTTGTTTCGTGTTCAAACCTGCCGATATATCATAGGGCCCAGACTTCCCCCACCCACATAGTGGAAGACCCGCATAAAAATTATTTCGCATCAGACTGTCCTGTCACCGCAATACATTGTCTACATTATAACTTGTGCCTTGGACTGTATTATGTAGGTAAACCTCGACCACCGGAGGGAGAGAATGCCATCATAGGAGGGCAATTAGAACAGCCCTAGCCACTAATCCTCTTATGCCAGGGGAAGATTCGCCATCTATTTGGCGAACAATCAGTCGCTAGATTTATAAGGAGACTAACACACCTGGCAAATTTTAAATGGAGGCCATATACCATAATCACAAGCTGATGGACTGACAAGGGATCGAGCCCTTTTAACAATGTGAAAGCATGGTGGATCCGTGAATGGACAACCGTGTCCCCCAAGGGCCTCATGAGATATTATCCCTAGCATGTTTATCTCGAAGGAATTCCCCTCTTTACTTAGCAATATTATTGTATCGATCCATAGCCTCAGTCCTGTCCGTATTTTTGTTACTTTTTAAATAGTAAACCATTTTATTAGTTTTATGAATTTTGATACATTACTAGATTTTAGTATATTATATCGTCTTTAACTGTTTTTATATTATTTCACAGTTCACCCTATAAGGCATTCACATCGCACAGTGGAGCATTGGCACTTTATGAACTAACCTACTTTTGCACAGAATGGATTCCACCAACCCCATAGCCCTATTCAATTACAGCGGACCTGGGAGTTCCTAGAGCGGTGATTGACCTAACCACCGATCCCAGTTGTACAATTGGTTCCACAGAGATTACTCACAGAGTGAGTGGCTGACGCTAATTTGAGTCGGCAGGAACGCCTCCCCTAACAACCTATCCTAGATTGTCTGGCTGGACTTTGTCAGAAGGGGCGGGGAGGGGTGGGTATGGGGATGGACACTCAGTTTGTTTTATAGATTTATCATTTTCACTGCCCTTGCAGTCGTTCTCAAGACATAAGTGCAGTGAAAATGATACATCTATAAATACAAACGAAGTGTCCCTCCCCCTACCCACCCTCCCCGCCCCTTCTGACAAAGTCCAGCCAGACATCTAGGATAGGTTAGTTAGGGAGGCGTTCCTGCGACTCAAATAGCGTCATCGCCACTCCCTCTGTGAGTAATCTCTGTGGGATCCAATTGTACAACTGGGACTCGGGTAGCGTCATCACCGCTCTACGGAACTCCTAGGTCCGCTGTAATTGCATAGGGCTATGGGGTTGGTGGAATCCATTCTGTGCAAAGTAGGTTAGTTCATAAAGTGCCAATGCTCCACTGTGCGATGTGAATCCCTTATAGGTGTAACTGTGAAATAAATATTAAAAACAGTAAAGACATATATAATATACTAAAACTCTAGTAATGTATCAACTTCATAAAACTAATAAAATGGTTACTATAAAAAGTACAAAAATTACGGACAGGATCTGAGTCTATGGATCGATACAAATAATATTGCTAAGTATAAGAGGGAATTCCTCTAGATAAAAACATGCTAGGGATAATATCTCATTGAGGCCCTTGGGGACACGGTGTCCAATTCATGGATCCACCATGCTTCACATTGTAAAAGGGCTCGATCCCTGTCACGTCCATCAGCCTTAGTGACATGGTCTATGGCCATCCATTTAAAATTTGCCAGGGTATGTTTAGTCTCCTTATAATGTCTAGCGACTGATTGTTCACCAAATTTAGCTGGCGCATCTTCCCCTGGCATAAGAGGATTAGTGGCTAGGGCTGTTCTAATTGCCCTCCTATGATTGGCCATTCTCTCCTCACTGTGGTCGAGGTTTTACCTACATAATACAGTCCACAGGGACAAGTTATAATGTAGACAATGTATTTGCTGTGACAGGACAGTCTATGCCTAATTTTATGCGTCTTCCACTATGTGGGGTGGGGGAAGTCTGGGCCCTTCATGATATATCGGCAGGTTTGACATCCGACACAACTGTAACAGCCCTTTTTAGCCGTATTGAGCCAACTATCCTGGCTCTTGGTGGGGCCTGGTAGAGCTACGGAGTCTAATTGGGGAATTTCATCTGCAGGTACCAGGACAGGAGGATTTAAATCATACTATCAGTAGCAGCCCCATAGCTTAATACAGAAAACAACTATACAGAGAAAACAGGGAGAATAAATGGTATTATCAGCACCGCTGTCACCAATTTGTACTAGATCACTGCTTTATGAAAGGATTATGGGTAGCATGGCACACAGTGGGTTACTCTGGTGGTCTGGCACAAAGCAGACAGTGCACATAAACAGGTTCCCCGTATACATGTGCAGGAATCAGGAGTAATGCAGGAATCTGGATTACACTTCCTGTCACATGGAGCAGACCCAGGGGTGTGGTTTAAGCTGCCATTTGACCATTCCATTTGAAATAGGGATCTCAGTTCTGTAAGTTTATGTATTTTGTTTATTCTGTCTGTACCTAATATATGTCAGTGCTATTCTTTATATACATTTGCGATGGTCATTTAATGTGTTAATAGTGAGATAGTACACACATACATATACACCTTTACTATATGTGATACCCCCCACCACATTGGTAGTTCTTAAAAACCCAATGCAATCTCCTATGAAAATATAAATATATTTATATATAAGGGACATATTTCTGTGTCTATCTATCTCTATCTATCTATCTATCTCTATCTATCTAACCCCCAGTATACTCTGTATTCTGACACATACTGTACCTGTATACCATAATTATATAATCATAAATCTCTATACTTCATTAACTAATGTAGACCAGTTCATTCCAGTGGTCTCTTTGTGATTCTGTCCCATTTTTTTACTCCACTCACTGATTACACAATAAACCACCTTATGTAAATATTTTCTCATACAGCACTGAATGTATTTCTTAGATTATTCATTCACACCAGTTTCTGCTTAGAAGTACCCTATCACACACAATGTATCAGTACGCTTTTATCATTGCAGGAGAAACCAAGTACCCTGTAGAAACCAATACAAGTGCCACTCAGGATGCTAACCACCGAGCTTCCATGCTGTCTGTATACTCTGTATGTTGGTAATACATCTAATTCAATTTTGGAATAAAGCCAACATATTTACCCATAAATACTCCCTGTGCCCAGAGTAGCCCCTGAATATTTACTATATATTTACCTACTAGTTTCTCCACACTTTCCATTCATTGTTCCAAACTCTGTCATCTCTGTTGTTCCATGTACAGAGTGGCCCCATGTACTGCCTTAATGCCCCTTCATTTTTCCTCTGTCTCCCAGCCTGCACTGCTATCTTATTCTTCTCCTCCATTCCAGTTACTAACAGCCTCTTGCTCTCCCCGCTCCACATCCACATTGAAAACATCGCTTTTAGGGAGATAGTTGTTAGATTTGTATCCAGTTCCATAATACACTGTGCTTTCATTCTAAACAGTTCTACAGCCTCCTTACATTCATCAGTGGGAATTGTCTATTCTTGACATTCATTGCTTCTTCTCTATCCATTGGTAGAACAAACCTTCCTCCTGTGCAAGCTCATAATTTAATACCCAAACCTTCCCTTGAAGGTTCCCTAATTAGTGAATCCCTAACCTTCCTCCTGTGCAAGCTCATAATTAATACCCCAACCCCCCTTTTCTAATTGTAGGTAGTTTTATGGCTCATCCTTCCTCCCTTGTCAATGCACTGTGCAGCCCCAGACTACACGTCCCCATTGGAAGTAGTGCTATAACAAGTTTCTGGGACTTTAAGGACCCCTTTAGGCGTTGGGGACCAGCAAAATGTCCCGTTTGCTCATATAGTAAAATTAAGTAGCACAGTCCTTAATAAACTTGTTGGCCTCTTACCCTGGCACGCCTTTTGCCATAATATGCCTCTCAGTCAAACCCATAATTCCATTGCACAGTTTTGGCAGTTTATGTCAAACTCTGCCTTGTGTGCACAGTGCAGCATTTGCCAAATCAGACACTGACCCCTGCCCCTACAGTAGTCTGGACCCTTCTCTCTATTATGCAGAAAAAAGTGAATTAGGGAAAAGCCTGGCACTCCCTGTCTCTCCTGTTTCCCGTCACCTCTTTATTCTTTGGCAATCTGCATAGCATATGGACATAAATCCCATGCCTGGCATTACTGGGGCTTCTGGATAGCCGGGATCTACACTGACATCTGCTTGCAAATTATGTAATCTTGTTTTCCTGATGCAGGACAGATTTTTTGCAGCATTTGCCTTTTCAGAGCCAGTAACCTACTTGGGAGCCCTGTCTGTGAACAGCTGCACTATTTCTTTATCAAACAAAAGCTCCATCATTTGCACTGGGAACATTGTTTCATATAAGTTTCAGCATTTTTCAGAGATTTGCTCGGTTTTTTTTTTCCAGGTTCAGATTTGCTTCCAAGAGAATAAATCAAATTGTTTTAAATTCAAATAAATACATGTTTGGTTCATAGATTTTTCTGGAGAGCTGTTTCAGATAATGACAATAAACCCCTCAAAGTAACCACCATGTGTAATACCCAGGGGTTTCCTACTGGCTGGCAGCTATGCACATGGGGCAAGTGAGAATAAACACTTATTGCAGAATCTGTGCGTCTTTCCATATTCTGTTTGCTGTAAGTGTTTATGGTTGAGAGAGAGGTGGTTCCTATTGAGGAAGGAGCTCCAGGCAAGTAATTTGAAAGTTGTGCAAGGTTCTGTGGTGTATTGGACTTATACACATGGGGCTGTGAAATAATCCACAGCAGTTATGAATTTTAAATACTTATGTGCCTTAGCCCATCACTTTCAAGCAGGTCATTATTTTGAAAGCTGAACCAATACCTGTTTAAGGGTTGGTAGGTAATGTGCAGAAAAAGGCGAACTGCTCCTTCATGTGCTCCAAAGCTATTAATGTTAATGACATACCTTTTTTAGGTCAATTGTCAGTTACCTGCCCCCAACCTCAACTGATATATTTGCACTTTATTACCTGCATTAATAACCAGATATTTAAGGATAAAATTACCTCTATTCTGGCCCCTCCCTCCATGCAGTCAATCAAGGTTGTGACAACAGTTATCACAGCCAATGATTGACTGCTGTTTCACCCGCTTTCTCTCTGCACATGCTCAAGCTTATAAAAGCTCATTGAGTTTGTGTTTGGAAGGGTACTGCATTGCAGAATGGGAAATATTTCATGTTTACCTGCCCTGAAGTCATTGCGTATTGAATTGAAATGTGCAGCCCGTTTTTATGTCATTGTTAGCACAGACCATATCACCTCTGCATACAGTATTTGTATTTATATATGAATTGCAGTTGCCATATTCATTGCCATAAGTAGGGAATATTTTAAAAGCGCCTCAGTGTGACCTAGCCCTAAGTCAAGGTTTAATGCAGGGAAAAGTATATTAGATGCCAACATGAAAATATGTTGTCTGGTTTATTCTTAAGGAGAAAAGATGTTTGTTACAGTTGAAAGGAAAACTATGGTACAGAATAAATGTTGTTCCTGACATACTGCCCTGCCCCTTTAAAATGATGTGTCATTTGCTCTTTACAGTATTCCTAACCAAAGGTTTATCTGTATGAAGATATATCCTTTGTTTTGGATGAATCTCACGAGCATGCTTTTCCCTCTGGGAGATAGAGTGGGCAAGGCAACATATATATCAAGGGTTTATAGTATAAGATTTAATCGGTGGTTCTTTGGTAAGAAAACACGAGTGATACATAGTTGTATTCCCAATTTCTGGGTTATAAGTGAGATGAACCTGTTTTGATCGCAGGTCTTAATTTACAATGCATGAAAGTCATCGGATCCCATTTCTGATTTCTGGACACATAAAGGGACAGGGTTATATTAAGGAGATTTGGGTCAAATGGGCTTGGTGGAAGAGAAGCTCTATTTTCAAACTGGTATTTCTGAGAAGCATGGAACCCTATCAACTATACATATCTAGCTGTAATATTGTTAGGATATCGTCAAATGTAATTTTACCAAATGAATATCGGATTGAATAGATCCTGACGTGTTAATCTGGGATTCTGCTATGAGATGGCTGAGTTTGTCATGGTCTTTATAGTGACATTCAAGCTGAGCAAGCAATGTAACTGGACCTGTGTGTGGGGACTGAGGATGGTCTCGCAGAAAAGGTCAATCGTAAGTGTTACTATGTTTACACATTCTGCCCCAGCAGCAAAGTAGTTAACAGTTTACTCGCTTACTCACAACAATGTAAGCATATATAGAATGATGAGGTACATATATAGTGTGGGTTGTGTAGTTTGATGGTACTTTGTGTGGTTTTTTTATGATAGGTCTAAATATAATGACGAGGTACATTATAGAATGAAGGACACACACACATGATACATGATATGTACATATTAGAATGATGGGTATATATATATATAATTATAGAATGATAGGAATAATATAATGATAGGTACATATACAGAATGATAGGAACATCTACAGAATGATAGAAACATAACAGATAGAAAAGTACTATATAGAATGGTAGGAAAATATATAGAATGATAATACATATACAGAATGTGAACTACACAGAATGATAAGTACATATATAGAATGATAGGAAAATATTTAGAATGATTGGTACATATATAGAATGATTGGTACATATATAGAATGATAGGAAAATATATAGAATGATAGGAACATACAAATGATACATATATAGAATGATAGGAAAATATTAGAATGATAGGACTATATAGAATATAGGAAAAAAAAGAATATATATAACATATATAGTATAGGAACATATAATAATAGTGTAGAAAAAATAAGATAGTAAGTAGATATAAAATGAATGATAAAATATATAGAATGATAGGTACATATACAGAATGAAGAACATATACAGAATGATAAGTACATATATAGAATGATAGGAACATATACAGAACGATAGGAACAAATACAGATAGATAAGTACATATATAGAATGATAGGAAAATATATAGAATGATAGGCACATATACAGAATGATAGGAACATATACAGATGATAAGTACATATATAGAATGATGGAAAATATTTAGAATGATTGGTACATATATAGAATGATTGGAACATATACAGAATGATAGGAAAATATATAGAATGATAGGTACATATAGAATGATAGGAACATTACAGAATGATAGGTACATATATAGAATGATAGGAAAATATATAGAATGATAGGCACATATATAGAATGATAGGAAAATATATAGGAAAATATTGGAATGATAGGAACACATACAGATAGATAAGTACATATATAGAATTATAGGAAAATATATAGAATGATAGGTACATATACAGAATGATAGGAACATATACAGAATGATAAGTACATATATAGAATGATAGGACATATACAGAACGATGAACAAATACGATAGATAAGTACATATATAGAATGATAGGTACATATACTAATATAGGAACATATACAGAATGATAAGTACATATATAGAATGATAGGAAAATATTTAGAATGATGGCACATATATAGAATGATAGGTACATATATAGAATGATAGAACATATACAGAATGATAGGTACATATTAGAATGATAGGAAAATATATAGAATGATAGGAAATATATAGAATGATAGGTACATATAGAATGATAGGAAAATATATAGTATGATAGGTACATATAAGAATGATAGGTACATATATAGAATTATAGGTACACACAGTAAAAAAATTACAGGTACATATATAGAATGATAGTTACATACATAGATTGATAGGTACTGTATATTTTTTAAAAATTTTTTAAAATAAGTTGAGATTTTCATGCTTTAAAATTAGCCTGAAAATCTAACCTTGGCTTATACTCGGGTAATTCAAATCCAAATGCGGCAATTGCGGATAGTAACCAGTGGGTGGTGCTGTGTTAAAAAATTCATCTGCATGGAAAGTTGCAGGAGTTTATCTGCCTTTACACTCCTTCCTACTTCCTGTAGTCTGGCTGCTGGACTCACTTAGCACTGTCACTGTTCATCTGGATGCTGTAAATCTGATGGGTCTTCTCAGTTTGGGGCAAAATGGCTGCTAGTTCAATGCAAGTGACAGCTTTAAACTACAACTCTCAGGTGCCATTTTAACTATTGGGGTCAGAGAGCCCTTACTAATGGGGGTCACGTTGTAAGAATTTTTACACTACACAGTGGGGCCAGCATTGGGCAAATTTGTTTTGGGGGGGGGGGGGGGACATGCGCTTACAGGTAAAGGAAAGTTACATCAACTAATCTGCAGTTTTTTAAACAAAAGTTAAAGAAAAATAATTTAGCCTCAACTCTATACATGCAAATACACAGGAGCACATTAAACAGTTTCTTTAATACCAGAAACCCCCCATTCTTAAAAGAATCATCACCACTCAGCGCACACACCACCCCACATTCTGCGACACACCTCCCCCCCACGCGCTGTGGGTGGAAAGTGGAAATTACAATCCTTCAAAGGTTTTTTAATGATATGCAAGGACCTACCCGCGTGCTCACGTTGTGGGTGGTTCTGGTGTGCGTGTGCAGGTGGGTCCGTGTATATCATTAAAACCTTTCATTAGTTTATAAGATCCATTTTCTAGATTTAATCTACAATCACATCATTGGTCTAGGAATAACAAAATAATCTATATATGTCCCTATCATTCTATATATGTTCCTATAAGTCTATATATGTCCCTATCGTTCTATATATGTTCCTATAAGTCTATATAGTGTCCCTATCATTCTATATATGTTCCTATAATTCTATATATGTCCCTATCGTTCTATATATGTTCCTATAAGTCTATATAGTACCTATAGTTCATATATGTTCCTATAAGTCTATATATGTCCCTATCATTCATATATGTTCCTATAGTCTATATATGTCCCTATCGTTCTATATATGTTCCTTAATAATATATGACGGTCTGCCATCAGACAGAAACATGTTAACTGAAACGGAATAAGGAAATTGTTTGTAGCCAAGTCCCGTGAGTGCGGACTTTTCAAACTTTAATTAGAGTAGTAACACAGCTTGATGCGTTTCAACCAACAGTGGCTATATGTACCTATCATTCTATATATTGTCCTATCATTCTATATATGTTCCTATAAGTCTATATATGTCCCTATCGTTCTATATATGTTCCTATAATATAAATATATATATATATATATATATATACACACTGTATATACTCGAGTATAGGTCGACCCAAGTATAAGCCGAGGTACCTATTTTTACCTGAAAATTAGTAAAAACTGATTGACTCGAGTATAAGCCTGGGTAGAAATTATGACCACTAGTGCCTTCTGATTCTGTATTGTTTTGGTGCTTAAGTTGCCCTTTAAATGGACAGCAGAATCCCATACAGTAGTCCCATACAGTAATAGCCAAATCCAGTACCAGTAACCCCCAATTCCTTGGCAACCAAATGTTTGGAAACTACAACTCCCAGCATATTTTTATTTTTTTTTTTAAACTTCGTTTTATTCAAGTCATCACAGTTAGACATATATCAACATGTATATTTATTTTGTACATTGTAGGTTTTAACAGTATTCTTTATACATTTATTTATTAATAGTTGTATTCTTTTTCCTTTTATGTCTTTCTGGAAACATTTTGTTATTATACAAAACTATTGTTACAGTTGATAATAAACATTTACAATAACACTAAATATGCTTTTGTGACCTTAACTCTTCTTCTCATTTGTTTACATATATTTTTTAAAGTTGTGTTTGTATCTTTGGTGCATTACTCATTTAGTTAAATGTCTCAGGTGAATTACACCATATATCCCATTTTTGTGAAATTTTAATGGACAGCCTCTATTTTTATACAGAACTTTTTGGTATGGAACAGTTGCATTGACCAGTGTTAACCATTGGTTTATAGTAGGTGGGTCGGGCGCGCCATCCATTTAAGGGTGATTGTTTTCCTTGCTAAAATATTGTTTCTCTGAGAAGGGTAGATGTATATCTATTGATAGTATCCTCTTCTATTATTCCCAGTAGAGCAGTTTAGGGTCCACACACATCGGCATCCCCACTATTTTAGTTTTATTGTAATCACATTTCTCCAGAATTGCGATATTTTGGGGCATTTCCATATAAGGTGCCAGAAATCTGCCTCATCTATATAACATTTTGGGCAGGTTGAGGGTCTCGCCTGGTTAATATTATGAAGTTTCATTGGATGCATATATGTCTGGTAACTCCCAGCATACTTTAGTTGCTGGGAATCGTAGTTTCTAAACATGTGGATTGGCAGGGTTCAAAAAACTTTAAATTAAGCTTACCATCATTTACAATTCTCCTGACCCCCATATAGTAAAGGGCACTCTGACCCCATATAGTAAAGGGCCCTCTGACCCATATAGTAAAGGCACTCTGACCCCATATAGTAAAGGCACTCTGACCCCCATATAGTAAAGGGCCCTCTGACCCCATATAGTAAAGGCACTCTGACCCCCATATAGTAAAGGGCCCTCTGATCCCATATAGTAAAGGGAACTCTGACCCCCATATAGTAAAGGGCACTCTGATCCCCATATAGTAAAGGGCCCTCTGACCCCATATGTAAAGGGAACTCTGACCCCCATATAGTAAGGGAACGCTGACCCCCATATAGTAAAGGGCTCTCTGACCCCAATAGTTAAAAATGGCACCTGAGTTTGTAGTTTAAAGCTGTCACTTGCATTGAACTAGCAGCCATTTTGCCCCAAACTGAGAAGACCCATCAGATTTACAGCATCCAGATGAACAGTGACAGTGCTAAGTGAGTCCAGCAGCCAGACTACAGGAAGTAGGAAGGAGTGTAAAGGCAGATAAACTCCTGCAACTTTCCATGCAGATGAATTTTTTAACACAGCACCACCCACTGGTTACATCCGCAATTGCAGCATTTGGATTTGAATTACCCGAGTATAAGCCAAGGTTGATTTTCAGGCTAATTTTAAAGCATGAAAATCTCAACTTATTTTTAAAAATTTTTAAAAAATATACAGTACCTTCAATCTATGTATGTAACTATCATTCTATATATGTACCTGTAATTTTTTTACTGTGTGTACCTATAATTCTATATATGTACCTATCATTCTATATATGTACCTATCATACTATATATTTTCCTATCATTCTATATATGTACCTATCATTCTATATATTTTCCTATCATTCTATATATTTTCCTATCATTCTATATATGTACCTATCATTCTGTATATGTTCCTATCATTCTATATATGTACCTATCATTCTATATATGTGCCAATCATTCTAAATATTTTCCTATCATTCTATATATTGTACTTATCATTCTGTATATGTTCCTATCATTCTGTATATGTACCTATCATTCTATATATTTACTTATCTATCTGTATTTGTTCCTATCGTTCTGTATATGTCCTATCATTCTATATATGTACTTATCATTCTGTATATGTTCCTATCATTCTGTATATGTACCTATCATTCTATATATTTTTCCTATAATTCTATATATGTACTTATCTATCTGTATGTGTTCCTATCATTCCATATATTTTCCTATATATTTTCCTATCATTCTATATATGTGCCTATCATTCTATATATTTCCTATCATTCTATATATGTACCTATCATTCTGTATATGTTCCTATCATTCTATATGTACCTATCATTCTATATATTTTCCTATCATTCTGTATATGTTCCAATCATTCTATATATGTACCAATCATTCTAATATTTTCCTATCATTCTATATATGTACTTATCATTCTGTATATTTCCTATCATTCTGTATATGTGTCCTATCATTCTATATATTTTTTGCCTACAGAATGATAAGTACATATATAGAATGATAGGAAAATATTTAGAATGATTGGTACATATATAGAATGATTGGCCCCTCTCCCTCCTCTCGGCCCCTCTCTCGCCTGCACTGTCCCTCCCCTGCTCGTCCCCTCTCCCGCCTGCTCGGTCCCTCTCTCTGCCTCTCGGCCCTCTCGCGCCTCTAGGCAACATATATGGAATGATCGGACAATCTATAGGAACAATATATGGAACTGTAGGAACACCATCGAAGTTTAAGTCCATATTATAATATAGAAAAATAGAATGATAGGTACATATACAGAATGATAGGAACATATACAGAATGATAAGTACATATATAGAATGATAGGAACATATACAGAACGATAGGAACAAATACAGATAGATAAGTACATATATAGAATGATAGGTACATATACAGAATGATAGGAACATATACAGAATGATAAGTACATATATAGAATGATAGGAAAATATTTAGAATGATTGGCACATATATGAATGATGTACATATATAGAATGATAGGAACATATACAGAATGATAGGTACATATAGAGAATGATAGGAAATATATAGAATGATAGGAAATTAGATGTGGTTTATAGAATGATAGGAAATATATAGTATGATAGGTCATATATGATGATAGGTACATATTATGAATTATAGGTACACACAGTAAAAAAATTACAGGTACATATATAGAATGATAGTTACATACATAGATTGATAGGTACTGTATATTTTTTAAAAATTTTTAAAAATAAGTTGAGATTTTCATGCTTTAAAATGCCTGAAAATCTAACCTTGGCTTATACTCGGGTAATTCAAATCCAAATGCTGCAATTGCGGATAGTAACCAGTGGGTGGTGCTGTGTTAAAAAATTCATCTGCATGGAAAGTTGCAGGAGTTTATCTGCCTTTACACTCCTTCCTACTTCCTGTAGTCTGGCTGCTGGACTCACTTAGCACTGTCACTGTTCATCTGGATGCTGTAAATCTGATGGTCTTCTCAGTTTGGGGCAAATGGCTGCTAGTTCAATGCAAGTGACAGCTTTAAACTACAACTCTCAGGTGCCATTTTTAACTATTGGGGTCAGAGAGCCCTTTACTATATGGGGGTCAGCGTTCCCTTTACTATATGGGGGTCAGAGTTCCTTTACTATATGGGGTCAGAGGGCCCTTTACTATATGGGGATCAGAGTGCCCTTTACTATATGGGGGTCAGAGTTCCCTTTACTATATGGGATCAGAGGGCCCTTTACTATATGGGGGTCAGAGTGCCCTTCTATTGGGGTCAGAGGCCCTTTACTATATGGGGGTCAGAGTGCCTTTACTATATGGGTCAGAGTGCCCTTTACTATATGGGGTCAGAGGCGCCTTTACTATATGGGGTCAGAGTGCCCTTTACTAATGGGGGTCAGAGAATTGTAAATGATGGTAAGCTTAATTTAAGTTTTTTGAACCCTGCCAATCCACATGTTTAGAAACTACGATTCCCAGCAACTAAAGTATGCTGGGAGTTACCAGACATATAGCATCCAATGAAACTTCATAATATTAACCAGGCGAGACCCTCAACCTGCCCAAAATGTTATATAGATGAGGCAGATTTCTGGCACCTTATATGGAAATGCCCCAAAATATCGCAATTCTGGAGAAATGTGATTACAATACTAACTAAAATAGTGGGATGCCGATGTGTGTGGACCCTAAACTGCTCCTACTGGGAATAATAGAAGAGGATACTATCAATAGATATAATCTACTACCCTTCTCAGAGAAACAATATTTTTAGCAAGGAAAACAATCACCCTTAAATGGATGGCGCCCGACCCACCTACTATAACCAATGGTTAACACTGGTCAATGCAACTGTTCCATACCAAAAAGTTCTGTATAAAAATAGAGGCTGTCCATTAAAATTTCACAAAATATGGGATATATGGTGTAATTCACCTGAGACATTTAACTAAATGAGTAATGCACCAAAGATACAAACACAACTTTAAAAAATATAGTAAACAAATGAGAAGGCAAGAGTTAGGTCACAAAAGCATATTTATTGTTTATTGTTAAATGTTATTATCAACTGTAACAATAGTTTTGTATAATAACAAAGTTATCCAGAAAGACATAAAGGAAAAAGAATACAACTATTAATAAATAAATGTATAAAGAATACTGTTAAAACCTACAATGTACAAAACTAAATTAACATGTTGATATATGTCTAACTGTGATGACTTGAATAAACGAAGTTTAAAAAAAAAAAAATAAAAATATGCTGGGAGTTGTAGTTTCCAAACATTTGGATTGCCAAGGAATTGGGGGTTCTGGTACTGGTTTGGCTATTACTGTATGGGACTACTGTATGGAATCTGCTGTCCATTTAAAGGGCAACTTAAGCCACAAACAATACAGAATCAGAAGGCAATAGTGGTCATAATTTCTACCCACGGCTTATACTCGAGTCAATCAGTTTTTACTAATTTCAGTAAAAATAGGTACCTCGGCTTATACTTGGGTCGACCTATACTCGAGTATATACAGTGTGTATATATATATATATTATATATATATTTTTATATTATAGGAACATATAAGAACGATAGGGACATATATAGACTTATAGGAACATATATAGAATGATAGGTACATATAATAGAATGATAGTACATAGCCCTAGTTGGTTGAAACGCATCAAGCTGTGTTACTACTCTAATTAAAGTTTGAAAAGTCCGCCCTCACGGGACTTGGCTACAAACAATTTCCTTATTCAGTTTCAGTTAACATGTTTCTGTCTGCATGGCAGACCGTCATATATTATATAGGAACATATATAGAACGATAGGGACATATATAGACTTTAGGAACATATATAGAATGATAGGACTTATAGACTTATAGGAACATATATAGAACTATAGGTACATATATAGACTTTAGGACATATATAGAACGATAGGGACATATATAGAATTATGAACATATATAGAATGATGGGACATATATAGACTTATAGGAACATATATAGAACGATAGGGACATATAGACTTATAGACATATATAGAATGATAGGGACATATATAGAATTATTTTGTTATTCCTAGACCAATGATGTGATTGTAGATTAAATCTAGAAATGGTATCCTATAAACTAATGAAAGGTTTTTAATGATATACACGGACCCACCTGCACACGCACACCAGAACCACCCACAACGTGAGCACGCGGGTAGGTCCTTGCATATCATAAAAAACCTTTAAGGATTGTAATTCCACTTTCCACCCACAGCGCGTGGGGGGGAGGTGTGTCGCAGAATGTGGGGTGTGGTGTGTGCGCGAGTGGTGATGATTCTTTTAAGAATGGGGGGTTTACTGGTAATTAAAGAAACTGTTTAAGTGCTCCATTGATGTATTTGCATGTATAGAGTTGAGGCTAAATTTATTTTTCTTTAACTTTGTTTAAAAACGCAGATTAAGTTGATGTATAACTTTCCTTTACCTGTAAGCGCATGTCCCCCACCCCCCCAAAACTAAATTTGCCCCAATGCTGGCCCCACTGTGTAGTGTAAAAAAATTCTTACCTTACTCCTCAGCTCCTTATGGTTCTCCTGCACTGCCAGTTCAAAATCCTAGAAAGTGAAGAGTAGGAGCTCTGAAGTGTAGGGCACCCAGACCACCCCCAACCTCCAAGTTCGTTTTGTAAAAATTGCCACAGATACTTACATATACAGATACTCATTCCCTTGGCTCTCTGCATAGCTGGCAGCCGCATCTGAGATTGGCTGCCTCTCACAATTGGGGTGGGCTGGGGTGCTCTACACTACGGAAAAATACTTTTTTCTGGGTGGAGATATCCTTTAACTAAATTACAGTATGTGCTCCTTTTTAACAAGATTGGGAGGTAGGAATAATGTTCCTTTCCCTTCTAAGAAATGTAGCTTAAAGGGCATGTCCACCACTCAATCTTTAGGTAAATCACCCCCAAAAACTGCAATTATTAGAAACTGGATTTATTAGGCTGGCTCAACATTCTGCTTACCCCTCTGTACTGTTTACCCCTTTCTGGTTCTTCCATTTTGCAGCTGTCAATCATGGATGTGACAGTTGACATCTCAGAGAATAAATGAATGGTAGTCCACTAGCTGCCCCCTCAGAGCATGTCCAAGCTTGGAGAGGAAGCAAAAACCTTTTAAGAAGGAGCAGGATGGGAAGAAGAACATTTCATTTCATATGGGATTAGTCTTATAACAATTGTGTGTTTGGAGTTTGTAGGGTAATTCACTTATTATATTTTTCATTGGAACAATGAAAATGTACTTTATGGCGAGGGAAAGTGGTATGTGTGGATTTGGCTCTACAGTTGCCCTTTAAGAAAGTATTCTGCTGTGTTAACTTCTTGCTTGACTGGCAGGGGATATTGCTTCAGTGGAATCGAGGAGGAAGTCCTAATTGGTTGCTTTGAGATACAGTAAAAAGCTTCCATTCAGGAATAAAAAGAAAAATCTAGGTAGGTAGAAAAACCAGTGCTAAAGCTCCCTTAATGTTGTCACCTCTTTATATAGACAATAACCAATAAGGATGCAGCTTATTGTATGATAAACCTTTTTAGGAGGTTGTTGTATTACTTTGCTCTGCTATAGATTTTAGAAGATATGAATGTGTGCATATGAAATGTGGCCGGTGTAATATCTACCACCAGCTGTCTATCCTTGTCTGTTTTACAGTGCATCTATTTTATAAAGCATTAAGCATCCTTGTATTTTCCCTTGAGACTGCTCCAGGGGGAGAAGGGATGAGAAGATTGCGCGGAATTGTGAATCCTGCATATTTGCATTTCCATCTTGTGCCGAGTTTGATAAACGAGCTGCTATTAGAATCCTATTGAATAATTCTCGTGTTTAGCGCAAGGAGATTTCTTGCCTTGCGAGACGTGATGATTTCATGAATGGCACTGATGTATGGAGCCTCAACCCGAATGGGAATCTGGAAATTGCTCTGCCCAAGAGAAAAAAGGTTTAACAGTAATACAGACACAATTTACAGGTCCGGTGTCACACAGCATGTTTGGATCTGTTAGAATAATGAATGTGATTATGTGAGCGCTGTGTGTGAATGGACTGCAGGGTCTTTATGTCTATGTTACGGCACCAACTACATTTTTGATAAATCCACTTGTAAATAGATCTACACAAAAGTGATATTTGCACTGAACCTGGTCATTAAGGATAATGCTCATTAATGGGCTGTGACCTCTGAATTTATCAAGGACCTCAACTTATTGATAGACCACAATCCTCCCTTCAGGCAGATCCATAGACAGACAGTCAAGCCCCTAATGTAGTCATCCTGGAACCTTATGTCTCCCTCCTATTGTCTCTTTAGCATCCAGGGACTTCTGTTGGATTGGGATATCCTTCAACTTCCCTTCAGATCCGAAGGTTTTGACCACAATCCCAGACATCCCCATACTGGGTTTTTATGGAAAGACTGATCTCTGGGATCCCTTACCATATCCCTCACTCACAGTGGTCGCTCAAATCTCTACTTCACATTAAAATGATCCTAATTGGAAGACAAACGCAAATAAATTAAATATTTCTGTATATTATAAGGCTGTTTTAGTAAGAGGTGCAAACTTTCCCCTGTGCTTTCAATTTGCAGCAGCCATCAGATGATAGCTTTTTACTGGGTTACAGCAGTTGATTGGCTCTGATTAGTTGCTGCAGAATTATAGCTTGGATAAATTTTGCAACGTTTATTGCATCAACCAAAAATAATTGTTCATTTTGATTTTCCTTGAATTTCACCCCCTTACGGACTGATATTGTTTAATTTTAGACTAAGTTTATAAACTATATTCTTCTTGATGTAGTATATGTCTTATAGATTTAAAACCAACTGGTAAAACCAACAAACCGGTCAGTGTTACAATAAATTAGCTATATATCTATATATAACAGCAATGTCCAACCTGTGGCCCTCCAGATGATTGCAAACTACAATTCCCAGCATTCCCTGGGAGCTACTGCTCATGGGGAGGTTTTACAGGAAGCAGAGATGCTTGGGAAGAAGAGGGCACCACACACAAACACATCAATGTCTAGGCATCTGATAGCATTTCTAATATTTTCTAAGATTAAATATAGTAGTTTGGGTTCTCATTACATGGAAAATCACCTGAACAAAATATATTATTATACTATCATTCTCCTTTAAATTACTATATAACATGGAGTTTTGTGTGGACTAGACATAATTAGTTGCAGAAGGCGCAGTGTTTGATCTAGTCATAGGGTCACTACAAGCGCCCACACAAGCAGATTGAAATTATGTTCCACACCATAGATCTGATTGAGAAACCTTGGTCATTTCTAATGCTAGCCATACACACACAGTCACAAATGACATGTCAGATTACATTGCAAGTTTCTGAATACAATTATTTGATCAATGTCCCTGCAGTCTGCATGACAACAATCCTAAGGTCGACAGTGATGGTTCCTTGCTATTGGGATCTGACTTTAATTAGCAAATCCCATTTGATAGGGTTATGCCCAGCTATATAAGATACACAGATTTACTTGGCATTAATTAAAAGGGTGTTCTCATTGGTATTGTTGTCTTTATTGGCCACACATGCACAATTTCTGCTCAACTACAAAAATTCTAACCTGAGGGGCAAATACATGCACCAATACTGATAACACAATTGCGGCATTGTATGATTGGTTTAAAGGGCATGTCACCCCAAAACTACAATTTTACCCACTACTGGCCCCACTATGTAGTGTTAAAAATCCCCCTTACTCCTCTGCTCATATGGTTCTCCTACAGTATCTGTTGAAAGTCCCAAAAAGTCAAGAGTAGGAGATGTCTGTGTGTTACATTAGAGTAATAAACAAAACCTTTCTATTGGTTGTCAATGGAAGAATGGCCACCATTAAAAGTGGGATGTGCTGTAGCATCCATTGAACTAATAGGTGTTCGTCCAATCATGTATGGTTTGTAGATTCTGAAGATCTTATTTTAGCTCCACCCAGATATCATAATTTAACATTAGCAATGGGTATTTTAGCTGATCACTAGTCATTTAAGTTTCTTTACAAGATGTTAAACATGGATTAAGAAGTTGTCTCCTTTTTCTACAGGAAGGACATTTCCAAAGAAGGGGCAAACATGTGTTGTCCATTATACAGGTAGAATTTTACTTTTTCAAGCATGCTCAGTGTTTCTTCTAGTTATTTGCTTTTTTAAAGAACTTCCTATCAAACGCAGTATCAATTAAAACGACAATCCGTGTAATGTCTTAATGCGATATCCAACTAACCCAGACCTCAGAAAAAGTTGGCATAAGCTGGGGAAAAACAGAGGAGGGACATGAGCCTCATAAGTATGAAAGTGTATATCCAGTACTCCCTAAGTGTACCACAGAACACGAAACTGATGAATCCCCAGAACATAAAGTCCTTGTGGAATTTGAAAATCCATACCTACCCCAGATGTCAAAACTGGACATAAGGTGAATGATGAGGTCCTACAAGTTTGTAAGATGTCTGATGAGATTCAAGTTTGTGTGGTGGATACTGATGAGGATGTGCGACGATTCATTGTCACGGGGATGCTAGTATGTGTGATGGTGAAAGGGTATGGGGTGGTAAAGTGAAAAGTTGTGATCGAAGGAGAATTCTTAAGGGAATATTCCACGATGAGGGGATAATTAAACTCCCAAATTCTGAAAGCATTTACGATGTGTAGAGATGATATAAAATCATTTAAGGGGGGAATGTGAGAGCAGAACTAAAGATAGCCAGCAAATATATGCTTAAAAAGATAAATGGTACCAGAACTACATTTCCGAGATTTCTCACTTAAAAGCTTACGTATACCGTATATGTTGAAATATTCATTAGATAAGAACGTCCTCTTTCATACAACACGCTACGCAGTTGAAATATTTTAGTGTAAAGAACTTCCTCTTTTTTTATATAATTGCTAATAGCTAGAGAAACAAATATAAGTACATAAGGCCTGAAGTGAGATCATTACCTTTTATGGTAAAGAAGCACGAAGCAACGACCTCATTTCAAGTAAATGAAGAAATAAAGCGTGACGTATTATCAATAATAAATATGTAATGAAATAATGATATGTATGCTATGCTATATCTGTATAATCCAATTATGTATGTAAACGTAACGTAAGGGTTGGCATAATGTGTTGAAATGTCCTTTTTATAACCGTTATAAACCTACGCCCTGGGCGTAGAAAGGAGAACTGTTCTGAAGCTTGCTAGAAATATCTTTATTCTGTGTGAGTATTATTTGCTAATAAATATCATCTTATTGAGCACAAATTTATGGGATTCTGTGATTATTGGGGCATGTTCCCCACTGGGAAGGAGGAAAAGCGGCGCTAACAAGAGTCAAATGATTACTGTGATAGTCTACTTCCTTACTTACCTACTTCTGCCCCTGAAGATGATAACACCTAGGGGCATATTAACAGTATAAAGGCTTGTTAACTTTTTCTATTTCGTCACGATACTAGACTTAACTCGACGAATACGCTAGCACACACTTTCCCAGGGCGATACTTTTCACAGCGAAAAAATAAAAATGGTGAAATAAGGATCTTTGCCATTGTGATGTCCTGCGATAGCGAAAATAGCGATAGTTTATATCTACGCCCCTTACATTTCTACGCCACAAGAAAGCCAGCACTATCACAGGTGCTTGCTTTTTTCTGGACTGCAGCTAATGACTGACTGCATTCAAATACGCCTCCCCGTCACATGGTGAAGGAATGTAAGGATTATGGGTCTCTTAGGTTTGGGGTGGGGAATGTAAGTAAAGATTTTCAATCTGGGGGTGGCCATGCTCATACATTTTCCTCCAATGCAAATTGCAGTGGATTTGCTTAATTAAAGGGCATGTCCACCTGCAAAAAAAACTTTTGATATATCTAGGGCACCCTAGCCCACCCCCAACCACCAGGTTCGTTTGTTAAAAAAAGAAGCAGAACTCTACTTACATTACTTCGTTTTCCTGGCGCTCTGTTCCTGGCCCTCTGCATGCAGGAAGTTGCAAGCAGAGACGCAGACCGACCGGCAGCCATGTCTGTGATTGGCTGAGAGGCAGCTAATCACAGATGCAGCTGCCGGCAATGCAGAGTGCCGGGATAAACGAAGTCATGTACATAGAGTTCTGCTGCTTTTTTTAACAAACAAACCTGGCGGTTGGGGGTGGGCTAGGGTGCCCTACAATAGTATTTAAAGTTTTTAGAGGTATGGCACAAGGCACAAAGAGGGATCTGGAGGGAGGGGGGGTCCCCTGCGTATGTCACAGTCCTTACTCAGGACAAGGCTGAGGCAGGGACCAGATGACACACAGACAGCTCCTACTCTTCAGTTTCCTGGACTTTGACAGGACAACAGCACTGCAGGTGAACCATAAGGAGATGAGGAGTAAGGTAAAGATTTTTAACGCTACACAGTGGGGCCAGAAGTGGGTTAAATTTTAGTTTTGGGGGTGGACATGCCCTTTAAAAAATGCTTTTTATAAATATGCTTGTTAGACGATCGTTTCTTTCCCCTTACCTGTCTGATAAGCTTATTATCCAATATCCATAAACTGTCCCCTGGGAACCCTATCTGCACAGATTATCGTATAAAAGCTGCTTTCACACCATGAGATGTGTTGGCGTACGGCCTTAACCGACAATGAGTTCTGCAGGAAGAATTGCATAGCTGTTGCCTAGTTTTAAATTCTAAAAGCAGTTCCTGTACCCTGCTAAGCAGAGCTGGTTTCCTTTTCACATCAAACCACCGAAGCAATGATAAAAAACGACGCATTAACGGCTTCTTAGTGATATTCTTTTAATACAGGGAGCAGATAAAATTCAGTTTTTATTTCCATTTACAATCTTAGTGACGTGCTTTGATTGCCGCCAGCTTTGATGTGAAACACGGTGGATTTGTTACTATGATTAAAGAGCAACTATGCCCCCCCAAAAAGCAGTCTATTTTTCTGGGAGGCTGGAAATCCTATTCCTGCCTCCCTGGGTGGCCTGCATGCACATGTTTTGCTCATGCAGCGGCTGATATCCCATGTGTGCAAGTGTGAATGTCTCCCCTGATGTTTAGATAGGGTAAATAGTCACACTCGTATGCACCCAGGGAGGTAGGAATAAGTTTCCTACCTTCCTCTGATAGAGACTTTCTAATTTAAGAAAATATTGGCTGTTAGAAGAGCTTTCTATCTCTCTCTGACTTACACAGTAGGAAGTTCATCGGAAAATCAACTCTTTGAGATGGATGGCGTTGATTTGAGATAGCTTTCTGTTGGTGAAAGGGCATGTTCACACCCTCAAATGAAAAAATATATAGAGCTTAATCACTCCCTAAATGCCAAACTACTGTAGTTAATCTGACCAACGTAAGGCTAACTATTATGCAGCAAAATGATGTTCTGCCCCTCCCTCTGCCTCCTCTTCAATCTCTCCAAGCTTTTTTACAATATTTTACTTTATCATAGGAGGCAGCTAGTAGAATAAATCAGTCTTTGGCTGTATGTCATCTGTTACATCCATGACTGACTGACAGCTGCTAACTGGAAGCACCAGAAGCAAAAAGGATGTAACAGAACATCAAGCAACATTTTAGGTTAGACTTACATCTCTCAGATTTGTAACTACTGTAATTTGGGGTTTAGGGGGGATTACCAATAATATCTTTTTCAGGCCCAAGCCTTACCCTTTTTAATTCACAATCTGAATATTTATATTGCATTTTCATCAAATTCGGTCAAATTGACAATATAAAACAATACAGTTTTTGGAAAAATGAAGATTGTGCCCATCTTATTCAGAATCGGCAGCACAGTGTTGGGAAATTCAACCGGTTCGTCCATCGGCTTTCCGATCGTTGTGGTCGATTGGTAATCCGATCGGAAAAATATCTGCCTGTGTATGGGTAGCTTAAAGCACACTTTAAGGTGACCAGTTAGATAAATCGGAATTTTGCACCCTCCTACTGATACAACTGTTTTTCTTAATTAAGAACCAGACACATGAAGCAAGAACCACCCTATATATGTCCCTAAATGACAGTCCTCGTTTTAACTCCATCTTGAACTGACATATTTCATCTCCCCCAGAACTAGACCTATATACGGTAGATGAAACTACTCCAGTGCTAAGGATAAAGGAATGCTGAGGATGGGCCGATTCATCCCTGCAGCAGTAAATCCTTTTGTTCTGCCAAAGATATTCTTATTGAAAACTCAGTGGACAGAGCTCATTGTGAGTGTCACAAGTCTTCTTACGCCTTAGTACTCTTGCAGTCAAGAGAGCAAAAGGAAGGATGAATTAAATATAACTACTTGTATACAGGGTAATGTAGTTTTCACAACTGAGAATTGTTCAAGGACTCATCTTACTTTCAAGCTACCTTGTAAGAACACAGGTTCTTCTTGTTTTGATGTGCTGTGATTTCAGTAGTGATCACCGCTTGCTCTGTTGCCATAAGAGTCTCTTTTCCAATCACCAGAGTTGACTGTTGACCCTGGCCAACTCCCAGTTAAAAGCAAATGCATTAAGGTATGTGATTGGCCTTGGGCGGCTCTCGGCTGCTGCTAAAATAACACTGTGCAAAAAAATCTTACAGTGCAAAAAACTGACAAGGTAGAGAGTGCAAAAAGGAATGAAGTGCAAATGTTTGGATTGAAGGGAAGTCTTTACTATTGATTGATCAGATATTTTAATGGAAAGGGAATGTCCACCCTTAAAACAAAAAAACAGGTTGTTTGTCAGTTACCTACCCCCAGCCCCAACTTATATATCCAGCACATTATTACCCGCATTACTAACCAGGTATTTAAGGATTATTATTGTCAGGCTGTAACTGTTGAAAGTAGAACCAATCATAACTGCTGTTCTCACTTTCTGCCTCCTCTGCACATGCTCAAGCTATTAAAAGCTCATTGAGTAGAGAGGAGCAGGCAGATACCTTTGCCAGAAAGGAGTAGAACTTATCATTAAATATCTGGTTACAAATGCATGTAATAAACTGGGAAAATAGCAGTTGGCGTTGTGGGCAGATAACGGACACCTGCTTTTTGTTTTAATGGTGGACATCCTTAAAAGCATGTCCACCCCAAAAACAATAATGAAACCCACTACTGGCCCCACGATGCAGTTTAAAATAACCTTACATCCTGCTCTTATGGTTCCCAAGATGCCTCTTCAAAGTCCAGGAAACTAAGACTCCAAGCTGTCTGTGAGGTTTCTTATCCAGGTCTGTAGCATGCGCAGTGCCTCCCCCTCCCACCATCCAGACCATCTTCAGCCATTGTTTTACCTAGCATGAATTCCTTAGGGGGGAAGGTAAGTAATCCCTGCCCGCACCTAACCGGTCGCAATATTTTTTTAAAAAATACCTCCCAATCCGTATTTACAGATCCTTCTCTCCCGCTGCGTTTCTAGTGAAGTTAGCCGCGTCTGTGATTGGCTGCCAATCACAGATGTGGCTGAGGTCCGGCCCATGCTTGCAAGCAGAAGGCCGGATTGGATGGCTGCTGGAGAGAAGGCAGTGTAAGTAGAATTCGGGGACTTTTTTAATAAATATTGCAGCGGTTGGAGGTGGTAGGGGTTACCTACGTTACCCCCAAAATTAGGTATCTGGTTGCTAGATTAGATATTTTTAATATTGAATAATGTGCTTCTGACTTCTGACTTTTTCTTAAGTTCAACCTGCACTCCAGGGTCATTTTCCTTTAAATATCATTAGCACATTGTGATATCCAATCTTTACTGTCACTGGCTGTGCAACCATTTTTACCGGTATGTGTCTCAGGATAGTGTTGGTGATATTGTTTTTTAAATCAACAGCAAGTTCTTTAGCCTCCTTCAGAAAACCCTCTCAAAGCTGTCAAGTCACTTCTGGCGATCTTTTCCTGACCTCTCTCACTAAGCAATGATTAAAAAATGGTATTATCTTGGAAGGTTTAAACAGAGCTACAGAAGTAAGGGAAAGACTAAAAAATTAAAGAATATATTCAAGGAGAACTAGTGGCGGTTTAATCATAGACAAAGTCTTACAACTCTGACTTAAAGCTTAAGCTGGTACACACAGCACAGATTTCTAAAAGATGACAGACAGGATCTGCAAGCTCCTGTCTGCCATCTCAAAGATCTGCATACACACAGTCCCGACGTTCTCCCTATGAACTTCATAAGGAGAACGCTCGGGACTGTGTGTTTCCACGGCCGAGCTAGACTCGTCTATAGGGAGTCTCGCGCGCCGATGGAAATTTCGGCCTTTCCCGAACGAGCTGGCTGCGTGCGCTCGTTCGGGAACGAGCGCACACACATAACGATAAAGCCCCGATACCGTCGGATCCGACGGTATCGGGGCTTATCGTTACTGTGTGTACCCAGCTTAAGGTGCCTGCCTATGTTTGTGCATTTAAGGTGTACACAATTGAACAAATCCGAAAAAATGAAAAATGATTGAAGGCTCGTGAATGAAGAAACGTATTAACAAGTGATAAAAGTGTATCTAAATACCTTTCAATTGGGACAGCATAAAACATTGTCAGTTGCCTTGTATTTCTTGGTTAAAATTGACAATTCTAATGCATATTAAAGCATTCTGTAGTTCTAAAACAATACTTCATTCATAGCTAGTCAAGTTCAACCCATGCAAGCATATAAAGTAACCCCAACCCAACAAAAGTATAGCATCTTCCACCCACCCAGGGTATGCACACCATAAGGACACAACCAGTCACACTTGCACACACATTGATACAGTCACCAGCACCAACCCTGGATATTTTGCCTGTCCAGAAGACATCTAGCTGTGTAACCACACTCTGATGTGTGTTTGATTAGACGAATATTCAATCGGACATTGCAGTAAATATTGTCTGATCATGCGTAAAATCTTACCAACCGGTTGTAATGGCTATCGTTTGTCGGTCGAGTCATCGGCCATGTATACCCAGTCTAAAGATGGCCATACATACATAGTTTTTTTTTTTACCCGACCGAGTGCTCCCGCGCTCTTCTATGCGTTCTTCTATGCGACCGCCACCTTAACCCTTCTTTGAATGTGTTCATAGATTACGCGAACACAACATTTTGAGGCAGAGAACTCCACACCCATACTCCCTCACAGTGAGGAGCCATTTACATAGGCTGAAATGGATTTTCCTCAAGTCAGAGGGTTGGCCACTACTCTAGTCTTTAGCTTACTACTATGACAGAAACTATCCCTTGCTGATTACTGCCGTTCCCTCTAGAACTTTCATACTCGTTTCCAGGAAACACAACAAACTTTGATAATTTTATAAGATGAAGGCAGTCTTGCACTGAGCTTATAATTCTGCACCATTAGTATCACTAGACCCCAGGACCTCTGAGGAACACAACTAACAACACTGGTCCAACTAGAAAATATACCTCCATAACCATCCATAAACGTCCATAACCGTTCAAAACATCCATAACCGTAATTGCAAATTATTAAACCTGCTTTAGGATCTTTTGATGAATTAAAGGAGTACCAATTTACTTTTTCAACTTATATGGTAAAGCTTTTCATAATGGGCAGTAAGGAAACAGGAAGAGTGTATAAAATAGACTTAAAAATATGAGTGTATAAAACCCTAGCCTGTACAAGATGGCGTCAGAGTGACAAATGGAGTCAGAAAGAAATGAATATTTGTGTGGGCTCATCCACTAGCTTTTCTTGCCATGCTAAAATACTTTTAAAAAGTTCTTTCCACTGCACTTTTAAAATCAGACAAAGCTATTCAGGTACACTACAATAACCAAACGGTTCATTGTTTTGGTTACAGAAATGGACATTCTTTGACACACACACCTCCTTTTTTGTACTTTGTTTTATTGAGGTAGGTAGTGACTAATGGGGGGAAACGAGTGCATTAACTAGATTTTAGTTAGTGGAATGTGTAGGCAGCATGTCACATTAAACAGCTGGAGATCTTGTTAGGGGAGCAAATTAGAGAGCTGGAACTTTCATACGCACAAGAGAACAATAGTTTGATTAGTGTAAAAACCACAACACACCTCTGGGAACCACGTCTGTCAGTCTGAGAATTAGGCAGGGTGATCAGTAATAGTGGGTCTATGAATGCTTAGTCAGTATTCTATGGTAATGGACAGGAATCAGTTCAGGTCTGCACTGTTTAATGATGGGGTTCCTGGTTTGTATTTGCTTGGACAGATAGCATTACAGCCACAGTTTATAATGTTAATTGGCATTAGACTTTAGTGTCTGTGCTTAGGGAAACTGGTAGTGTAAATGTTTTTAACTGGATGTTATTGTGAATAATTGGTTCGTGGGAAAGCAAGGGTCAAAATAGTTCAAGGAGCATTCAGAAACGTGTATCAGAACAGACAGCAATATATAGTCCGGAACAAACAGATAGGTATACTATGGACTGCAGCTACAAATGGAACTTAATGGGGTATGTGCAGGAAATAGTCACTAATCACCATGCTTACATGTAGAAAATGGTCACTAATCACCATGCTTACATGTAGAAATGGTCACTCATCATCATGCTTACATGTAGAGAATGGTCACTCCATCATGCTTACATGTAGAGAATGGTCACTCATCATCATGCTTACATGTAGAATATGGTCACTCATCATGCTTACATGTAGAAAATGGTCACTCATCATCATGCTTACATGTAGAGAATGGTCACTAATCATCATGCTTACATGTAGAATATGGTCACTCATCATCATGCTTACATGTAGAATATGGTCACTAATCACCATGCTTACATGTAGAAAATGGTCACTCATCATCATGCTTACATGTAGAAATGGTCACTCATCTCATGCTTACATGTAGATAT
Organism: Hymenochirus boettgeri; assembly: GCA_019447015.1. Classification (NCBI taxonomy): domain Eukaryota; kingdom Metazoa; phylum Chordata; class Amphibia; order Anura; family Pipidae; genus Hymenochirus; species Hymenochirus boettgeri. The sequence continues at coordinate 273,515,880 of CM033473.1, read as the reverse complement.
GGTCACTCATCATCATGCTTACATGTAGAAAATGGTAACTCATCACCATGCTTACATGTAGAAAATGGTAAACTCACGATCATGCTTACATGTAGAAAATGGTACCATCATCATGCTTACATGTGGAAAATGTATCACACCATGCTTACATAGAAAATGTCACTCATCATGCTTACATGTAGAAAATGGTTCTCATACATCATGCTTACATGTAAAAATGGTGTCTCATCATGCTTACATGTAGAAAATGGTCACTCATCATGCTTACATGTAAAAATGGTATCTCATCATCATGCTTACATGTAAAAAATGGGACTCATCATCATGCTTACATGAGAAAATGGTAACTCATCACCATGCTTACTGTAGAAAATGATAACTCACACACCATGCTTACATGTAGAAAATGGTCACTAATCACCATGCTTACATGTAGAAAATGGTCACTCATCATCATGCTTTACAGTAGAAAATGGTAACACTCGTCACATGCTTACATGTCGAAAGTGGCAACTCATCATCATGCTTACATGTAGAAAATGGTCATAATCACCATGCTTCCATGTAGAAATGGTAATTCATCATGCTTACAGTAGCAAATGGTCCTAATCCCATGCATACATGTAGAAAATGGTAACTCATCACCATGCTGACATGTAAAAGGGTCACTAATCACCATGCTTACATGTGAAAATGGTAATTCATCATGCTTACATGTAGCAAATGGTCACTAATCACCATGCTACATGTAGAAATGGTAACTCATCACCATGCTTACATGTAGAAAATGGTAACTCATCACCATGCTGACATGTAGAAAATGGTCACTTATCACCATGCTTACATGTAGAAAATGGTCACTCATCATCATGCTTACATGTAGAAATGGTAATTCATCACCATGCTTACATGTAGAAATGGTAACTCGTCACCATGCTTACATGTAGAAAATGGCAACTCATCATCATGCTTACATGTAGAAAATGGTAATTCATCATGTTTACATGTAGCAAATCGTCCTAATCACCATACTTACATGTAGAAAATGGTAACTCATCACCATGCTTACATGTAGACAATGGCAACTCATCATCATGCTTACATGTAGAAATGGTCAATAATCACCATGCTACATGTAGAAAATGGTAACTCATCACCATGCTTACTGTAAAAATGGTAACTCATCCCCATGCTTACATGTAGAAAAATGGTAACTCATCATCATGCTTACATGTAGCAAATGGTCAAAATCACCCATGCTTACATGTAAAAATGGTCACTCATACCATGCTTCATGTAGCAAATGGTAACTCATCATCATGCTTACATGTAGAAAATGGTAACTCATCACCATGCTTACATGTAGAAAATGGTCACTCATTACCATGCTTACATGTAGCAAATGTTAACTCATCACCATGCTTACATGTAGAAAATGGTAACTCATCACCATGCTTACATGTAGAAAATGGTACACTCATCATCATGCTTACATGTAGCAAATGGTCAATAATCACCATGCTTCATGTAGAAAATGGTCACTCATTACCATGCTTACATGTAGCAAATGGTAACTCATCATCATGCTTACATTTAGCAATGGTCACTAATCACCATGCTTCCATGTGAAATGGTCACTATCACAAGCTTACATGTAGAAAATGGTCACTAATCACCATGCTACATGTAGAAAATGGTATCCTGATTTACCCTTTGTAAGAACTAATTTATAGTAGGAAAGGTCTCCAAATTTAATAGAATTTGGTCAGTATGGTTATGGTTTAAGTATATAATGGAAGTATAATAGAATGTCTGTTAATAACAACTGGTACACGCTGGTGCAGCAGTGGTGAACTGTAGAGACTAAAATCGAAGTGACAAAATAATATACTGTCTTGAAATGTGAGTAATTGAAAATGAATAATCACCTGTTACAGAAAAGCAGGTGAAGTATACAGCCCATAAGTGTAACCCCTTTTCCCCCTGTTTTTAAACCCAAGTTTTTAAAAAAAACCCTGTTTCTCATGTTGATATATATAACAAACTGCAGGATATGAGCAAGGCTGTAAAACACAAAATAAATACAAAGGACTCATGATTGCTTATCATCTGTACATGTTTATTAATAACTGCATTGCAATATACTTTCTTGCAAAAAAAAATAAAACTGAGTTAAAAAAAAAAATTGGTAACTCATCATCATGCTTACATGTAGAAAATGGTCACTAATCACCATGCATACATGTAGAAAATGGTACTCATCATCATGCTTACATGTAGAAAATGGTCACTAATCACCATGCATACATGTAGAAAATGGTAACTCATCATCATGCTTACATGTAGAAAATGGCCACTAATCACCATGCTTACATGTAGAAAATTGTCACTCACTACCATCAGCTGCATGAAAATCTATCACATGCTAATGTAAAACTGGTAACTCATCATCATGCTTACATGTTAGAAATGGTCACTCCACATCATGCTTACATGTAGCAAATGGTCACTAATCACCATGCATACATGTAGAAAATGGTAAACTCATCATCATCTTACATTAGCAAATGGTCCACTAATCACCATGCTACATGTAGAATGGTAACTCATCATCATGCTTACATGTAGCAAATGGTCACTAATCACCATGCTTACATGTAGAAAATGGTAACTCATCATCATGCTTACATGTAGAAAATGGTCACTAATCACCATGCTTACATGTAGAAAATGGTAACTCATCATCATGCTTACATGTAGAAAATGGTAACTCATCATCATGCTTACATGTAGAAAATGGTCACTCACCATCATGCTTACATGTAGAAAATGGTAACTCATCATCATGCTTACATGTGAATTGCATTCAGGAAATTATTACTCATCACCAAGATTACATGCAGGAAATGGTCACTCACCATCATGCTTACATGCAGGAAGTTATCACTCATCATGCTTACATGCAGGAAGTTATCACTCATCATGCTTACATGCAGTAAAGGATCATAAATATCTGGGGGCAGGTAACTGACAAATTACCAGATTTTTAAATTTTTTTGCCTTTTACTGTCATTCAAAGCCCTATTGTGCCATTTGCAATCTCAGTAAATACCCCATTGTTCCCTGTTACTTATTTGAAAATGTTCTGCGACCTAAAAAAAAATCCCTTTTAGGACTATTCCAGCTGTATATTTATTCCAGACTGTCTTGTGCCCGTGGGATAGGACCCATAGGGTGGGTTTCTAATTTTCCAGTGCAGTTGCTTTTTTCCATAGCTAATAATAGAACCATTCCCCAAGTATATTGCTTATGGCATTATGTGGTGTGTTTTCAGAGACAGCAGACACATTAATAGGACTTGCAAGCTTCAGACAGATTAGTGCGTATTGTGTTACTGGGATTTTACTGTCGGCGCAATCCATACTGTACTGTACGTCAGCTGCTTAAGGACTGTAATGCATTGGTTTTTCAAAAAGGGTGAATGGCACATTACAGAATGGACAAAAGCCAACGTCAATCCACAGCGGAATATGTGTTCTGTCCGTTACATTATTTCTGCTGAGAAAAACACAGAAGAGATATTTCTACAGGTATTCATTTGCAGGTTTTATCAGTAAGGAAGGAAAACTAAAGTGGAAATACATTTTTAATTCATACTTCTTGCATTGTTGTGTAATTTCCTCATGTGTGATGTCGGTGAATTGTGCTATATTAGCTTAATTAGCAGTTAGATAATGAATGTGCATTAAAACATTGTTATGTACAATTATCTTAATAAGCGAAGTGTCTAATATTTAATGTGGATATTAAGCATAAAAGTTACATGTTTTTTCTTTCCTGAACTGTCTGAACGCTGTGACAGTCACACGATGTGCTGTGTAAGAAGCCCCACCCTCAAAAAATATCTTTCTTTTCTCAAACTAGCTACAGACCTGCAACCATTCTCTGTCATTTCTTTCTGCCTATGGGCAACTTAGGGAGAGAGAAAAGTATTTGTCAAGCTTGTGGATAGCTTTAAAAATGATTTGAAGTTCGGGGGTGGGGCTTATGATGCAGCTGATCATGTTTCTGTCCCGCAGTGGGCATGCTCCAGACTGAGACTTGGAGGCTGGCAGTTGGTGCTGGTGATGTCACAGCTCACATTTACTAGCAACCCCCCCCCCTTTATAACCACTGTAACTTTGGATGACTGCAGCTTGAGGAGTGTGCTCTTTTTAATAAAGGCCACTTGTATGGAAACCTCAGTTCCTTTTAACCATTGTGAAAATGTAAGGTGCAGTGTTTCTATGAACAATAGAATATTTTGTACCTGATATGAATAACTTGCATCACATGCAAGAACATGTGTACGTGTGTGTGTGTAGAAAGCCTTCCCCTGTAGCAGACCAATGACAGAGGAGGGGCTGATTTCTATGATGTCATTTCCCATCTTCTGTTGCACATACAAAACCACAAAGCAAGGTTTCCCGATATAGTCGATCGTCGTTTGTGTATCGTCCAATCTTCCGGACAATTTCCCCCCCCCGATCGGGATTGGTCCGTGTATGGGCAACCATAACATGACAAATTTTTGACCGATGATATGTTAGATCAATTCAATGACTGAACTAAACAATCTAGTATAGGGGATAGTCTATGGCGCAGCATTAGTGCTATAGGCTGCCATTAGCTTCTTCGTTAGAATTTTCACATATCGCATTGAACACCATGGAAATTACAATGTCTAGTCCTGATCTTAACTAGGTTACACACAGTACAGATCAGTGAAGATGACTGACAGATCTGCAAGATCCTGTCTGTCATCTTTCAAAGATCTGCATACACAATAGTCCAGAGCGTTCTCTCTATACACATCATAGGGAGAACGCTCGACGTGTGTTTCCCTCTGCATGGCTGACTCCTTATTAGGGAGTCTAGCGTGGCCGACGGAAATTTTTCGGTCTTTCCGAACGAGCGTTTATTGTTACTGTGTGTACCCAGCTTAAAGGCCCTGGGCAGGAACTAGATTTTTCAACACCACTTGTTATAAATCAGGGCAAAATCTATCATTCAGTGTCCCAGATTGATTAAACCGTAGACACATACAAACACGTTATTATGCACACAAGTGGGGCAATCTTCTTTCTTTAGTTTCCTTCCTCTCTCAGTCTTACAGTACACCTATAGTTTAAGGCAAAAATCATTGCGTGCTTGTACCATTGACCTTTAAAGTAGCCCAGAGACTAAAATGTAAATCTCTACATTCCGGCAACTGGCTCCTGGTATTTCCCACCCCTGGGTAAAGTCCTATTGACAATCCCTAACGTTGTTTAATTCCTCCCTCTCCCTGTGGAATTCTTCCTTGATTTAAACTCTCCTTCCCATGCATCGAACAGAAAACCACCTACTTTCTTTATGACTAATATTATTGTGGGTCTTTGTGACGTTTCTTGATAGAAGCAGCAGCCTGCAGACTGTACTATTGTTCTCCGTCTTGGCATCACAATGTCTAACCCACACATTGCTCTGTGTGTGCTTTCCACGTTTCACAGAAGCCGGCAGGATTAACATTAGGCATTTGCATGTAGCAGGGGAAAGTATTCTTGTAGAATCTTAAATTGTATAAGCTTCTCAGAAAAAAACGAAAGGCCCCAAATTACATTTTAAAAGGGGAGCTCTGTTTAAAAATAATGAAAAAAACCCACCAAAGTCCTTACTTCCATTGCTTTGTCCTCCCTACCATGATCAAGGCATGGACGGTTGCTTCTTCATTAGGAAAGTAAAGTGACAGCAGTGTGCTTAAATAATGAAGATTCAAGTGGACAAAGATGGAACATGCCAGTACTTCCATTGTCTGTACATTTATATCTTCTTTTTTTAGCATGGAGAGCTTTTTCTTGAAAGTCCTGTGTATAGCCCTTTAAATTATTGCTTGATGCATTGAAGAGCCATATAAGTGTAAAATTAACCTCCCCCCCCATTTATCTATAATTATATGGACGGTAGGATCAAATATTTCATGCTTGTGTGCTTTTGTTTAGGGTCTGTCTGTGAACTTTGCAAGTGATTGCTTTCGGCGTCAGGAGCAAGTCAGAGGTCAATCTGGGAAACTGATAGCTCAAGCAAATGACAGCCAGATTTCCCCTAAAAAAATAAACAGGAGGAAGAAAACCTAATTTATAGAACAGTAAATGTTACACTTTATGGTCCTTTAACCTTTGATGATAGAAAATAGATGATAAGCCTTGTGGAAACCTGGCTCTTTATGACACGTTCACCTATTTGAATATTACAGTAAATTTAGAAGCTCCTCCTAGTTTTAATGTCATTGTTATTTTAGGTCACCATCCATAAATAGGAAAATAACGTACATTTCTAATTGTTGTGTCCCAATCCTTCTTCTGTGTTTTAGTAGGTATACAAATAGAGTTAGGACTGTTTCGAGTACTAATATTTCATGCTGGGCTTATTGCAGTTTTAGGGCAGCCTATATAAAACCTGCTCACTACACCACTGAAAAACGTCTTTATAACACGTTCCAAGCAGATGTTCCATATAACATACGTATCCAGCGACAGTCTGGCATGAAAACAGTAGTTTATTATAAAATGTTTATTATTTTGTGTTTTCGTTGTAAACCATTATTTTTCTGTTGTCTGAAGGACAGACTTTAAGAGAAAAAACATTCATAAAGAGTCAAATCATGTTCCAGAGGTTTGATACCATTGTGTGCAGAAATTCTTACATGAATAGATAGAATAACATTTACGTATTTAAAATGATAGTACACCAAGCATAATAATCTGCCACTGACCTTCACCAGCCATTAAATGCTTCAGTGAAGGAAATAGTGTTCATAGGTTTCTTAGTCTAGATTGTTGATAGTGGAAATCTACTGTTTGCTATATGGGGTGGCTTACGCATATATTATAGCAGAAAAGTCCATTAAATAAGGGGTTGCATTGCAGGGCTAGGAGTACAAGGATGGTATATTTTTAGGCCGGTATACATGTGTATTATATTCTGGTTGCCCAATTGACCATACAGCAATTTTCCGCCGCGTGATATAAGAGTACAGATGGTGATCACCGCTTGGCATGGTCTTTAATGGGCTGCCAAAAGACCAGGAATTTTTTGCTGGCAGACACACACGGGTTTATTACGGTAATCTGCTGGTTGAAAATGGGGTAAAACACGACCGGTGTCTAACAAGGGAAGGAACCACCCTTTCACTTTAACGTATGTATTCTAATGTCTGTAAAATTCTTCGGTTTTCTATACTGTTTATGATTTCACAAGAAGGCATATCGTGGGTGGCATTCCCGAACACATGCCTAACTGCTGTCTGGCACCTTTCATTTGACGTTAATGCAAGTGAGACTTTTTTCCCCTGCATGGGGGTAATAACATCAATAGATGTGTCCCCTGTTGAGCTTGTGTGCATTTTGAGTGAATATGGATAAATAAGGAATGGCGGTGTGGCAGGGTTCAGTTTATAATGGTAAACACAATAAAGTAAATGCCGGGGTTAATTTACTTCTCAAATATCCATCTCCCTAATAACACTAATCCTTTTTTCTATATCCATTCGTGGTGGGAAGACTGGGTTATGCCATAAATTTTTACACAGACTGGAGTGAAGAAAGACATAAGTATCTTCTCTGGACTCATGCGGCTAAGAAGGCTCTTCCTTATTTGAGACTATGGTCTCCACAGCTGGTAACATCTTCCTAATGTAAGTCCTATGGAAAAAGACTGTCCAGAGGAAAACAAGTAATCATATAACAGAATAGAAAGTCAACGGTTTTAAAAGATGATTAGGGCTTTAACATTATAGGCCTTGGGGATAGATCACATTGATTTAAGATATAGATCAGTTCATCCCTGTAGGTTAGTAGGTAAGGTAAGTACACGGATATACTCGAGTATAACCGACCTGAGTATAAACCGATGGGGTACCCAATTTCACCTAAAACTAATAAAAGGATTGACTGCGAGTATTATAAACCGAGGGTAGGAAAATGATACCTAACCACTACTGCCTTTGAGTTCTGTCTCTTGTTAGTTGCCCTTTTAAATGGACAGCAGAATTCCCATACTATGACGATTACTGTATGAGACTTCTGCTGTTCATTAAAAGACAACTACATTCTTCTTCCTTGGCATTCAAGATGTTTGGAAACTACAACTCCAGCATGCTTTTCGCGTGAGTAGTGCTTCCAATCAATCTGCCCCTGCACCCCTCCACCCATTTCAGTGTGTACATGTGGGCTTTCCCTCCATCCAGATAACTTGGGGCTTCCTGTCTCTCCTAGTTCCAGCATATTGAGGATCATTGTGAGCATGACCGGCAGCCGCGATCAGGTAAAGAATTTCGCAGCTTGTGTCGGCGCTCATTCCCGTACTGGCATGCCTGGCTGACTCACCTAATTGCGCTGGCAGTGGACGTCGGCCTGCACGCCAGTACAGGGAAGAGCGTGAGGCTGACGGAGTGAGTGAAAATTAAGCTAGTGACTCGAGTATAACCGAGTTCAAGTTTTCAGGCTGATTTGACAGCCTGAAAACTCGTTTATACTCGAGTAATACGGTAGTCCTCATCTCAGGTTTGTTTTTTTATTGTAACTGTGGAACATTGTCTGAACAGACAATAAAAAGTTTAAAGAAAGATGGATGCCATTTAAAGGACATGTCCACCCCACAAAACTGAAATTTACACCCCATTACTGGCACATTCTGTAGTGTAAAAAATCTTACTGACATTTTTGCTCCAAATGGTTCTCCTGCTCTGTGTCTTTAAAGGTCATGGAAACTACAATGTAGAAGTGTCAGTGACTCATCCGGTGCTTTGTCTCTGCCCTAACCTTCATCAAGGTTGAGCATGTGCAGGGGAGCCTCCCCCCCATCACCACCATTCAGATCCATCCTCTGAGGCCGTGCACCTATGCGTGAAATCCTCTTTTGAAGGTAATGGAACAGCTGCCCAACCCTAACCGCCATATTATTTTTTTAAAAAAATGGCCCCGATAGTTACTTACAGTACCCTTCTCTCCCACCGACTCTGCAATGACGTCAGCTGTGTCTTTGATTGGCCGCGTCTTAGCCAATTCACAGACGCGGATGGTGGGCAGCTCTGCTTGCAACTTCCGCTTGAGAGAAAGGGTCATGTAAATAACTATGAGTGGCCTAAAAGTATTGGGATCACCTCTCCAAGACATCGCCGTAGACACAACAGAGCAAAGCACACCAAGAGCATCTCACTTATTGGGGATTCCCCAATTTTCACACCACAATCAACAAAATGGGAAACTGTGGAAACATGATTCTTCCCCGTGACATGCCAGAACAGGTTTACCTTTTTGGCAAGCCTATTAACAAGCTCGTAAAAAAAACAGTGGAGCATGTCCTGCAAGAATCATCAGTGTGCTTTTTTATAAGAATTAAAATGAAATGTGGCATGTAAGGGACCTATTATACTATATATTCCACGGTTGAAGGAATTGTGTTAAACAAAAACCTACACATTTTAATTCGTGTAGTATACACACAAATATATATAAACTAACTGCAAATCAGTACATCATACTATATACATGGAAAAAAGCTTTATTACCCATATAAATATAAAAAGGACTGCACCGCCTATGGGAGGTCAGTCCAGGGTAGGGTCCGGTACCACTCCGAACAAACAATATTTCAATAAACCAAGAAGGACTACTCCTCTACCAGTGCAAAGTCCAAGCTAGTCCATATAAATCAGAACAAAGTGGTGGGACTTTTGCACTTGGTAGAGGAGTCGTCCCTTCTTGGTGTTATTGAATATTTGCTCTGATTATTACACCATGATCATTAACACTGATCTCAGCAGTGTTGTAATTAGAGTGCGCGACAAGAGATAGATTCTACGCTGCTGTTGTCATCCTTATTAACCTAGGGGGATATTTGCCTTCAAATTGGTCTTTATGCTAAAAAAGTAGTAAGAAAGTAAAAAAAAAAAAAAAAAATAATGCCTCTTGCGCAGAAGCAGGCACAGAAGTCTTTAATTTATGCATATCCCTGCTGTTCTGGAATGCGCCATGGCCTCAATACCTGTTTTCCTAACAAAGACTTAAAGAAAGGAAGCCCCATGAACTTAAAAACCGACACACTTCTATTAATAGCACAATTGTGTTTCAATTCCTAGGGAAGGAAAGTTGTTTATTTGGCTTTTTGTTGCAGTACTTGAGCAAGAAATTACAGGAACAAATAACAAAAACTGATATCGCAAACAGTATTCAGAGCAATTCACTTTTTTTCCCTTGTCTAAACGTATACACGGGGTTGTCTTGATAAACTGTTTCCCATTCGCCAGGTCTATCATAAAGGAATAACCAGTTTGAAACTCAGAGAGTATGGTCCTCATGATTTGACATCAAGGACTCGGGAGAGACAGTCTTCACATGCTCTTTGATCGTGCAGCACGCATCAAATGTTATCTAACTGAAACAACCCAGTAGAATGCATCTTCCCAGATCCATAGTACAGTATGAAGGTGGACCTAGATCAACTTGTGTTTGCAATGGTTGATGAACTTGACTTGAGTATTAGAAATAAAACCAAGGGGTAAGGTACACACAAAGAGATCTCTTGTCAAGACCAACCGTTAAATCTTAAGACCGGTCGGTTATGCCAAAGGACTGTTGTATTGCCTTGGCAAGTAAGCCACAAGTGACAGTTCGCCGCGTGAACAAGCTTGGCAATATCGTTCGTGGTTTTCAGTGCATACTATCGTCCCATTCAGCCCAACGACAGTCGGGGTGGAAAACCCATGCAATATTTCGCCTCGATTGACCGGACACTGAACTAATCGGTTGAAGGGGCGAGCGATTTGACTTGTGTACACAGCTTAAAGGTCGGTACACATGTGCCATCGGATAGCTTAAAGGGAGCCAATAAGACTGAGGGAGATTTTCGTTCATTCCCGATATCAGTCCGTCCGACTATGTCCGTTGGTCTGGAACAGCCCCTAACACTAACGATAATAGGTAAATCCTGGTCGTTCCCCGAGCGTGATTTACCCATTTTGTTTGTATTATGGCCACCGTTAGACTTTGGCTACATAAATGGTGTCTGGTAACTCTGGTAATGCTAAAATATGGCATCAGATATTGCGCACCTTTGTAAACTTGTTATTGATTGAAGATTCTGTGCTTGTATGAACGTGTTATGGGGATAGAATGGATCAGTAACAGTGTAAACTAGTAGTACAAGGACATGAATGGGGATACCGCTAATGACCTATGCATTTTTAGGCAAGGTGACCTAGGTGAACTGCTATGGCACAGAGATGTGGAGGGCACTCTCAAGTTTTTTTGTTTTTTAAAAGACAAACATCCGTATTCAGCCACAAGGGCCATTCATCACAGAGACCTGGGCAATAGATGGAGTTAAAGTCTATAACCTAGCAAACCAGTTAGCCCGACTTTGAACTCTATCTTAGCGTCGGATGCACGGGTACGCAAAAGACCACGCACACCACCGCTACGATTCATTCACGTTGTGCTAGTTTAAAGCGCTGGATGTTAACGCCAGCTGAAGCTGCCATTAAAATCCCGCCAGTGAGTAAACCCTTTTCGGTTTTATCCACAATTTGCAGCGCGATATTGACGCGCAATGGAACATTTACCAGAGCGATAACGGCTCTGGGTATGAGCGCCAAATAAGTGTATAAGCTGTTACCAAGTAGTTTCTTTAGCCTCTCGCTTCCATACAGTATAGTCAATCGTATTATCCATTACAAAAGACTAATTGCAGACCTGGTTGGGAGGGGGTTTTCATTGGGGAAATGGGACACCAGGGGAGTTTGCTTAGGGCACCGAATCAAGGACCTAAAACGTGGGAAAATTTAATTCTGATGTGTTCCTTTCCAATGTATGGTCCAGTTTTCAAATAAAGAGATTCAGTACCGTTTAAATATGTACAATTCCCTTTGTGGAATCAATACGATCAATGGTGTGACACCAATCATTCAGGTTATAAATGGTTAATACAATAACAGTTACCAGCAAATCATCCCCGTGTGCACACACCAACCGTCGGAATGTATCTCCATTCACAACCCCTCATCCGGGTTCCCGGACCATCTGTGGGCGTTGGCTAGAAGACAGAATGCATGGCCAGTTTTGTTTTTTTTTTGGAGCAGGTGGGTCTGGTGCATATTGACTTCTCTTTAGATATAGGATACACACTCCAGCAGATCATTAGACCCACCAACACAGAGAAGAGGGATTTTTAATTTGTAGCAGCAACGAATGCAGGTGGTAATGGATTCCAGTACTGTTAATTGATCATAAAAGGCTTTCTAAAGATGATTGTGTGCTAATGCGTTATCATAGTGCTGTAATGGTACTTTGGAATGCTGGAAACCTTTTCAATATCAAGTAGCATAAATTGAAACTAAAAAGTTTAACCCAATCCTTAGCGCAGCTCTGATATACATTCTTAGCCTCTATCTCGAACATCTTTAAAAATTCAACAAAGGCATAGTTACCCTAAAGATTAACACTGTTGCAAACAGAATGCTAGTATATTGTATATATACTATATATATAATGTACAAATGGTATAATTACAACGAAAAACAAAATATGAATTAACACAATGTATTAGATAGAAGATGAACTGTAACGCAATGATGTACCAATTGAATTCTATCCCTATTCTCCCATTCCTCATACCCCAGTGGTAAATACCACAAGCTGTGTTAACTACAACACCTTACATGTGATCGTGTGGAGGTAGGATGAATATTATTTTTAGTGGATTTTGTTTTAATGATCCCAGACATTACATTGCTTTCAAGGGGCCCACAAAGACCAAGATGTTGTTGAGAGAAACACAGGTTGGCTGATTAACTCTCGTGCTGATAAAACCTTAGTAATGCTGCGGTAAACAAATTGGCACATTTATAGCCATGGCAGATAGATTCCATTGGAAGATATCAGCTGGAAAACTGGCCACACACATCCCAATTTGTATATTTTGTATTAGAGAGGCCAGCGGGCGCGTCCAGCTCCCTATGCATAAATATAGGTCATATAGACCATTTTAACTTGCAGGCCCTAGGGGGTAGTTGTTGATGTGAGATCATCTGCATGCAGCCAATAAAAGGCCAGGACAGGATTGACTTTTATCTGTACTGTATGTACTCTGCTTAAACAAAGATGAAAAGGATAGATTTACTGAGGCCACGTTACTGCTCCATAGGCACTCTGTTTCAGCTTTTAGTGTAAGACATTAGACTTGAAGAATGGGGTTAGTTGGCCTTCTGTTGCTAATGATTAGGGTGCACATCCACAGCAAACACTGTGCAGTCACCTATGCCTGTTTTCTGATGTTTTTTTGCTCTTGTGTGTGCTGATGCAATGCAACCTGGGGTCAGACGTTGTCCAGTTACATTTCACATCAGAACTCTTTATCGGCTTTGGAACACCCCATGCTTTATTCTAAGATGGTTATGTGTTCCTGTAATTCAGAATCACCCAACGTACTTTTCCATCAGATGATCCAGTCTAAGAATGAATCATCTCCCATTCATTCATGGGGGTTTTGCTTAATAAATTCTTCTGTAATGAAACAGCCTGAGTAGAGCCCTTGTTCTTACAAAACGCCTTTGGTATTGTTTCCTCCTTCCCCATATGTAATGACTTAACTGTGTGAAGGTAAAGAGGGGTGTGTGGATCACATGAGGGGCATGGAGGAAGCATTTCAGGGCAGGAAGATGGATAAGTAGCACAGTCAACAAAACTTGGGTGTGGGGAGGAATCTCCACTCCAGAGGAGGTCACTGTGTCAGCACCGATCAAGTTAACGCTAAATGGATTTTAAAAAAATTTATAGTGTGAAATTGCATTTCATGCAGGCACCGATGTACTTATACATAATGGTTTAAGAGGAAGAAGGGATTTAATATTATTTGAAACCTAGATTTCAACGAAAACAAATCCATGGAGGCTCTTAATGCTCATTGTGTCTATGAAGGTTTTTCAGTCATCCTGGTCATGGATTATCTAATATAGTAAGTCAATATATACTGGGACATAGTTTAGTAACTAGAGAATTGCACCACTCGTCAAAGTGACTCCTAGTTTCAAGAAAGGGCAGAGCTGTAAAATAAATGCAATCCAGGTTTATTAAGAAATATAGCATGTCTTCATTGACGTCTCACGTGACTTTGGCCACCAATAGAAGAGCAAAATGCCATTAAGTTATGGTTTCAATTGTGAAAAAAAACGAAATTAGAGAAGCCCTTTTACATAACCAGTACCCATAGTAAGGGGTTAGGGTGGATTCTATGTTGAAATTGTATGTAGATAAACTTTACTTCAGTTCGTTTTTGTACACTGGTTTTAATTATGGTTTCTGGGTATGTCCAGGACATGAGTTATAATGAAAATCTTGGGGATGATGTTAACTGTGTGAAGGCCCCACTTAGATCAGGCCACTGTACTTCAACGTTATTAGGAAAAATCCTCTTTAAAAGTTCTGTATTGGGGGACCTACTCCATAAAAAATACTACTGGGGGGCAATGCGAAGGTTGAAAAAGATGCCATTGCACGTTCTAAACACGTTTGTAATGTAACCAAGCACATACACACTTTTTTTTTTTTTAGCATTAGCATGTCCTCCCTGTGTACTTATCTTTTTTAAAAGTCATAGCAGTGGTACGTTATAAAGTCTTTAAAATGGAGACACAAGCCGGCTCATTTCTTTCTTCATGTAGACAAAACAGGACACCAACGGTCTTGTTCTGGGGCACATGTTACAAGCTGTTTTGACACATACAAAAAAAACTCCGACCCTCGGCAGTTCGAATAACACTCTTTTTAACCACAATGCTTCACACCTTACATTTATAAGGTCCCTAACACCTTGGTTGATGGGACTTGCCAGGGATTTTATTGCCAAAAGATTCTGCACAATTTAATATTTGAATTGAGAAGCCAGTCAGATGATGAGCAAACTCTTCCCAAGAACAACTTCAGTCCAGTTGATCTAACTGAATATCAACAGATAACTTACTATACTAGAATTTTTTGTTTAATGGGTATGTCTTTACCTAGAGAATAGAGTTTGGGATTTCTCTTTTACGGCGGGTAATGGAGCTAAAAATATCTAACCTCCTGTTCTTAATAAAACCTATAGGAGTCCATGAGCGAAGGAGGTCACTTACACCGGGAGTTGTTGTTGCACCTCCGCTAATTTCGGACAGGTCCCGTACACAAGAACGGAGGTAAGACCTAGCTGCTTTACTTCTCTGTTCTTCAAATTAACTGAAATCCCCAAAGTTGATTTCTTAGGTGGGCATACCATTAATACTATTCATAAAGAACAGGATTTTTTTGATTCTTACACAGTCGCTGTGAAAATACATGTGTAAAAAGTAATTATACATAATAAATTAAGGTCAGCTGCCCCCCCCGTCCCACAGGCACATGTTTCCCTATACTACCTTTATCAAAAGTCTTCCATTAATATTAACATAGCAATGCAAAGTAAAACAGTATTATACATCATATTAATTAATGTTTATGGTAGTAGAGCAGAAAGGTATTTTTAAAACCATAGGACAACTTTATAGGTCTATGCATAGAGTGGAAATTACTGTAAATCTTTAGACTATTTGCACAATTTTTCCAAAGCTGCTCATCAGTCACTGCTCTTCTTTGCTCTCCCATTTTACACAGTGGGACCTGACTACTGTAGAGAACGATGTTCCTTTCTTTGCCTGATGCACTAAAAGGTTAGTCAGCAATTTTTGACATAGAATGATTGTGTTTAAGGCTAGGGTTCGCATGCTTGTTCAGTCAGCCCTAGTTAATGGCTCCAGGTGGGTTTATATAACTAGTTGTTTTACAAATGTGACTGTACCCGATTTATGGTGGACAGTTTGGTGTCCACAATTTTCTTACAGAAATAAACTTGCAGGGTGCTAAAAATGTATGTGATTTGCAATGAATTCTTCAGGATCGGTGGTGATGAGGGGAAAAAATACAATATTTAAAGAAAACTATATGCGATTCCTGTTTTTTCAAAAACAGTTAAATGATTAAAATACATGGAGCAGGGAGGATGGATTGGTATTTTCTACTTCCCAATACAATGTCTAATGAGGAATGGCAGCACAAAGAAATGCTTCTTGCCAGGCTTCAGGCCCATCATTAATCCAGGAGGCTGTGGCACAACCACCTAGCAGATGAAAAACTGTATCGCTGTAGTTTCCAAACAAACATATTGGAGAGGTGGGAATAATCAATCCTACTCCTCTGTGGACCGCTACTTTGTCATTTTTAAAAAGTTCAATTTACAGTTAGTGGTCTTTTAAAGCCCTCCAACCTTTTTTTTATTAAACTTTTTACATGTAAAAGGGAAGCAGGCACGTCATCATTTCTTGGACATTATCTACTACTTGTAGTAGGACAATTCTTGTTTCCTAAATGAAGCCAGGGGTGGTTAGGGGTTCAGTGTTTTGGATAATTGCGGAGGTTACAGATTGTCAGAGCAACGTTAGCTTCCTTCAGGCTATCAAGGCTGCCATCAGGCTATAAAGGCTGTTCCATCAGGGCTATCACGGCTTCCATCAGGGCTATCACGGTTGTCCATTCAGGCTATCAGGCGTTCACACGGTCAGGCTACAGCTGCACAGGCTACACGCTGCTACATGGCTGCAAGGCATATCCAGGATCATCAGGCTACGTTCCACAGCTTCACGGCTCTTCATAGGCTATCATGGCTGTCCATCAGGCTATCACAAACAAAGGCTGTCCATAGTGCTATCACAGGCTGTCCATCAGGCTACCTGCGTATCGGCTAAGTCCATGCAGGCTATCACTTCCGGCTGTCCATCAGGCTACACAACGGCTGTCACAGCAGGCTATCACAGGCTCCATCAGGCTATACAGGCTTCCATCAGCATCACGGTGGTCTGGCTATCAGGTGTCCTCAGCTACAAGGATGTCCATCAGCTATCACTCAGGCTGCCCATCAGGCTAGTACACAGGCTGATTCAGCTCCTCATGGCGGCATCAGGCTATACGCTTACATCATCAAGAGGCTATCACGGCTGTAGGCTAACAGTTCCATTAGGCTATCACAGGCTGTCCATTCAGGCATCACAGGCTGCCATAGGCAACGTCCCAGGCCTACGCTGCATTCACCTACAGGCTGTCCACTCACGGCTATCACGGCGTCCATCAGGCTATCATACTTTTGCTTGTCCATCAGGCTAACGGTCACAGGCTGATCCATTCAGGCTATCACAGGCTGTCCATCAGGCTATAACTTCCATCGTTCGGCGGCTATCCAGGTGGTCCATCAGCTATCACGGGACCATCAGGCTTCACAGGCTGTCCTCAAGGCTATCACAGGCTGTCATCAGGACTATCACGCCGCGGCATCATAGGCTGTCCATCAGGCCTATCACGGATCAATCAGGCTTACGGATCCATCAGGCCTATCCGGCTGTCCATAGGCATCACGGCTGTCCATCAGTGCTGATCAAAGCGGCTGGCTCCATCAGGCTATCCACAGGCTGTCCTCAGGCCTATCACGGTTCCATCAGGCTAATCACGGCTGCCCTAGCTGTCTGCCATCAGGCTATCACAGGCTGTCCATCAGCTATCACAGGCTGTCCATCAGGCTATCACCGGCGTCGCCACAGGGCTGTCCATCAGGGCTTCATCAGGGCTTCGTGTCCCATAGGTATCACAGTCTGTCCATCAGGCTTCCGCGATGCTGTCAATCAGGCTATAACACGGCTGTCCATCAGGCATCACGGCTGCCCATCAGGCTATAAGCAGGCTTCGTCAATCAGGCGTATCATGGCTGTCCATCAGGCTATCACAGGCTGTCCATCAGGCCCTATCACAGGCTGTCCATCAGGCGGCTATCAGCGTACAGCTGTCCATCAGGCTATACAGCTGTCCATCAGGCTATCACAGCTGTCATCAGGTTTCAAGTTAATCAGAACAAGGCTTGTCCACAGGCTATACGCGCATGCCATCAGCTTAAACAGGGCTGTCCTAGGCATCACGGCTGTTCCATGCAGTGCTATCAACAGTGTCCATCAGGATCATCACAGGCTGTCCTCAGGCTCATCACTGCTTGTCCATCAGGCTATCACAGCTTCCATCAAGGCTATCCACGCGGGCTGTTTCCATCGGACTATCACAGGCTGTCCACAGGCTATCCGGCGGCTATCACAGGCTGTCTATCAGCTATCAGCGCTGTCCATCAGCTATCACAGGCTGTCACATCATGGCTATCACAGCTGTCCATCAGGTATCATCCGGCGGCTAATCATAGGGCGTGTCCACAGGCTATCACGGGCTGTCCATCAGGCTTCACGGCTGTCCATAAGGGCTATCACGGCTGTCCACATCAGGCTATCACGGCTGTCCATCAGGCCTTCCAACAGGGCCCTTTACTATATGGGGGTCAGAGTGCCCTTTACTATATGGGGTCAGAGGGCCCTTTACTATATGGGGGTCAGAGTGCCTTTACTATATGGGGTCAGAGTGCCCTTTACTATATGGGGTCAGAGGGCCCTTTACTATATGGGGGTCAGAGTGCCCTTTACTATATGGGGGTCAGGAGAATTGTAAATGATGGTAAGCTTAATTTAAAGTTTTTTGAACCCTGCCAATCCACATGTTTAGAAACTACGATTCCCAGCAACTAAAGTATGCTGGGAGTTACCAGACATATATGCATCCAATGAAACTTCATAATATTAACCAGGCGAGACCCTCAACCTGCCCAAAATGTTATATAGATGAGGCAGATTTCTGGCACCTTATATGGAAATGCCCCAAAATATCGCAATTCTGGAGAAATGTGATTACAATACTAACTAAAATAGTGGGGATGCCGATGTGTGTGGACCCTAAACTGCTCCTACTGGGAATAATAGAAGAGGATACTATCAATAGATATACATCTACCCTTCTCAGAGAAACAATATTTTTAGCAAGGAAAACAATCACCCTTAAATGGATGGCGCCCGACCCACCTACTATAAACCAATGGTTAACACTGGTCAATGCAACTGTTCCATACCAAAAAGTTCTGTATAAAAATAGAGGCTGTCCATTAAAATTTCACAAAATATGGGATATATGGTGTAATTCACCTGAGACATTTAACTAAATGAGTAATGCACCAAAGATACAAACACAACTTTAAAAAATATATGTAAACAAATGAGAAGGCAAGAGTTAAGGTCACAAAAGCATATTTATTGTTTATTGTTAAATGTTTATTATCAACTGTAACAATAGTTTTGTATAATAACAAATGTTATCCAGAAAGACATAAAAGGAAAAAGAATACAACTATTAATAAATAAATGTATAAAGAATACTGTTAAAACCTACAATGTACAAACTAAATATACATGTTGATATATGTCTAACTGTGATGACTTGAATAAAACGAAGTTTAAAAAAAAAAAATAAAAATATGCTGGGAGTTGTAGTTTCCAAACATTTGGATTGCCAAGGAATTGGGGGTTACTGGTACTGGATTTGGCTATTACTGTATGGGACTACTGTATGGGAATTCTGCTGTCCATTTAAAGGGCAACTTAAGCCACAAAACAATACAGAATCAGAAGGCAATAGTGGTCATAATTTCTACCCACGGCTTATACTCGAGTCAATCAGTTTTTACTAATTTTTCAGGTAAAAATAGGTACCTCGGCTTATACTTGGGTCGACCTATACTCGAGTATATACAGTGTGTATATATATATATATATATATATATATTTATAATTATAGGAACATATATAGAACGATAGGGACATATATAGACTTATAGGAACATATATAGAATGATAGGTACATATATAGAATGATAGGTACATATAGCCACTAGTTGGTTGAAACGCATCAAGCTGTGTTACTACTCTAATTAAAGTTTGAAAAGTCCGCACTCACGGGACTTGGCTACAAACAATTTCCTTATTCAGTTTCAGTTAACATGTTTCTGTCTGCATGGCAGACCGTCATATATTATTATAGGAACATATATAGAACGATAGGGACATATATAGACTTATAGGAACATATATAGAATGATAGGGACATATATAGACTTATAGGAACATATATAGAACTATAGGTACATATATAGACTTATAGGAACATATATAGAACGATAGGGACATATATAGAATTATAGGAACATATATAGAATGATAGGGACATATATAGACTTATAGGAACATATATAGAACGATAGGGACATATATAGACTTATAGGAACATATATAGAATGATAGGGACATATATAGAATTATTTTGTTATTCCTAGACCAATGATGTGATTTGTAGATTAAATCTAGAAAATGGTATCCTATAAACTAATGAAAGGTTTTTAATGATATACACGGACCCACCTGCACACGCACACCAGAACCACCCACAACGTGAGCACGCGGGTAGGTCCTTGCATATCATTAAAAAACCTTTGAAGGATTGTAATTTCCACTTTCCACCCACAGCGCGTGGGGGGGAGGTGTGTCGCAGAATGTGGGGTGTGTGTGTGCGCTGAGTGGTGATGATTCTTTTAAGAATGGGGGGTTTACTGGTAATTAAAGAAACTGTTTAATGTGCTCCATTGATGTATTTGCATGTATAGAGTTGAGGCTAAATTTATTTTTCTTTAACTTTTGTTTAAAAAACTGCAGATTAAGTTGATGTATAACTTTCCTTTTACCTGTAAGCGCATGTCCCCCACCCCCCCAAAACTAAAATTTGCCCCAATGCTGGCCCCACTGTGTAGTGTAAAAAAATTCTTACCTTACTCCTCAGCTCCTTATGGTTCTCCTGCACTGCCAGTTCAAAATCCTAGAAAGTGAAGAGTAGGAGCTCTGAAGTGTAGGGCACCCCAGACCACCCCCAACCTCCAAGTTCGTTTTGTAAAATATGCCACAGATACTTACATATACAGATACTCATTCCCTTGGCTCTCTGCATAGCTGGCAGCCGCATCTGAGATTGGCTGCCTCTCACAATTGGGGGTGGGCTGGGGTGCTCTACACTACGGAAAAATACTTTTTTCTGGGTGGAGATATCCTTTAACTAAAGTACAGTATGTGCTCCTTTTTAACAAGATTGGGAGGTAGGAATAATGTGTCCTTTCCCTTCCTAAGAAATGTAGCTTAAAGGGCATGTCCACCACTCAATCTTTAGGTAAATCACCCCCAAAAACTGCAATTATTAGAAAGCTGGGATTTATTAGGCTGGCTCAACATTCTGCTTTACCCCTCTGGTACTGTTACCCCTCTTTCTGGTTCTTCCATTTTGCAGCTGTCAATCATGGATGTGACAGTTGACATCTCAGAGAATAAATGAATGGTAGTCCACTAGCTGCCTCCTCAGAGCATGTCCAAGCTTGGAGAGGAAGCAAAAACCTTTTAAGAAGGAGCAGGATGGGAAGAAGAACATTTCATTTCATATGGGATTAGTCTTTATAACAATTGTGGTTTTGGAGTTTGTAGGGTAATTCACTTATATATTATTTTACATTGGAACAATGAAAATGTACTTTATGGCGAGGGAAAGTGGTATGTGTGGATTTGGGCTCTACAGTTGCCCTTTAAGAAAGTATTCTGCTGTGTTAACTTCTTGCTTGACTGGCAGGGGATATTGCTTCAGTGGAATCGAGGAGGAAGTCCTAATTGGTTGCTTTGAGATACAGTATAAAAGCTTCCATTCAGGAATAAAAAGAAAAATCTAGGTAGGTAGAAAAACCAGTGCTAAAGCTCCCTTAAATGTTGTCACCTTCTTTATATAGACAATAACCAATAAGGATGCAGCTTATTGTATGATAAACCTTTTTAGGAGGTTGTTGTATTACTTTGCTCTGCTATAGATTTTAGAAGATATGAATGTGTGCATATGAAATGTGGCCGGTGTAATATCTACCACCAAGCTTGTCTATCCTTGTCTGTTTTACAGTGCATCTATTTTATAAAGCATTAAGCATCCTTGTATTTTCCCTTGAGACTGCTCCAGGGGGAGAAGGGATGAGAAGATTGCGCGGAATTGTGAATCCTGCATATTTGCATTTCCATCTTGTGCCGAGTTTGATAAACGAGCTGCTATTAGAAATCCTATTGAATAATTCTCGTGTTTAGCGCAAGGGAGATTTCTGCCTTGCGAGACGTGATGATTTCATGAATGGCACTGATGTATGGAGCCTCAACCCGAATGGGAATCTGGAAATTGCTCTGCCCAAGAGAAAAAAGGTTTAACAGTAATACAGACACAATTTACAGGTCCGGTGTCACACAGCATGTTTGGATCTGTTAGAATAATGAATGTGATTATGTGAGCGCTGTGTGTGAATGGACTGCAGGGTCTTTATGTCTATGTTACGGCACCAACTACATTTCATTGATAAATCCACTTGTAAATAGATCTACACAAAAGTGATATTTGCACTGAACCTGGTCATTAAGGATAATGCTCATTAATGGGCTGTGACCTCTGAAGATTTATCAAGGACCTCAACTTATTGATAGACCACAATCCTCCCTTCAGGCAGATCCATAGACAGACAGTCAAGCCCCTAATGTAGTCATCCTGGAACACTTATGTCTCCCTCCTATTGTCTCTTTAGCATCCAGGGACTTCTGTTGGATTGGGATATCCTTCAACTTCCCTTCAGATCCGAAGGTTTTGACCACAATCCCAGACATCCCCAATACTGGGTTTTATGGAAAGACTGATCTCTGGGATCCCTTACCATATCCCTCACTCACAGTGGTCGCTCAAATCTCTACTTCACATTAAAATTGATCCTAATTGGAATAGACAAACGCAAATAAAATATAAATATTTCTGTATATATTAAGGCTGTTTTAGTAAGAGGTGCAAACTTTCCCCTGTGCTTTCAATTTGCAGCAGCCAATCAGATGATAGCTTTTTACTGGGTTACAGCAGTTAGATTGGCTCTGATTAGTTGCTGCAGAATTATAGCTTGGATAAATTTTGCAACGTTTATTGCATCAACCAAAAATAATTGTTCATTTTGATTTTCCTTGAATTTCACCCCCTTACGGACTGATATTGTTTAATTTTAGACTAAGTTTATAAACTATATTCTTCTTGATGTAGTATATGTCTTATAGATTTAAAACCAACTGGTAAAACCAACAAACCGGTCAGTGTTACAATAAATTAGCTATATATCTATATATAACAGCAATGTCCAACCTGTGGCCCTCCAGATGATTGCAAACTACAATTCCCAGCATTCCCTGGGAGCTACTGCTCATGGGGAGGTTTTACAGGAAGCAGAGATGCTTGGGAAGAAGAGGCACCACACACAAACACATCAATGTCTAGGCATCTGATAGCATTTCTAATATTTTCTAAGATTAAATATAGTAGTTTGGGTTCTCATTACATGGAAAATCACCTGAACAAAATATATTATTATACTATCATTCTCCTTTAAGATTACATATATAACATGGAGTTTTGTGTGGAAGCTAGACATAATTAGTTGCAGAAGGCGCAGTGTTTGATCTAGTCATAGGGTCACTACAAGCGCCCACACACAAGCAGATTGAAATTATTGTTCCACACCATAGATTCTGATTGAGAAACCTTGGTCATTTCTAATGCTAGCCATACACACACAGTCACAAATGACATGTCAGATTACATTGCAAGTTTCTGAATACAATTATTTGATCAATGTCCCTGCAGTCTGCATGACAAACAATCCTAAGGTCGACAGTGATGGTTCCTTGCTATTGGGATCTGACTTTAATTAGCAAATCCCATTTGATAGGGGTATGCCCAGCTATATATAGATACACAGATTTACTTGGCATTAATTAAAAGGGTGTTCTCATTGGTATTGTGTCTTTATTGGCCACACATGCACAATTTCTGCTCAACTACAAAAAATTCTAACCTGAGGGGCAAATACATGCACCAATACTGATAACACAATTGCGGCATTGTATGATTGGTTTTAAAGGGCATGTCACCCCAAAACTACAATTTTACCCACTACTGGCCCCACTATGTAGTGTTAAAAAATCCCTACCTTACTCCTCTGCTCCATATGGTTCTCCTACAGTATCTGTTGAAAGTCCCAAAAAGTCAAGAGTAGGAGATGTCTGTGTGTTACATTAGAGTAATAAACAAAACCTTTCTTATTGGTTGTCAATGGAAGAATGGCCACCATTAAAAGTGGGATGTGCTGTAGCATCCATTGAACTAATAGGTGTTCGTCCAATCATGTATGGTTTGTAGATTCTGAAGATCTTATTTTAGCTCCACCCAGATATCATAATTTAACATTAGCAATGGGTATTTTAGCTGATCACTAGTCATTTAAGTTTCTTTACAAGATGTTAAACATGGATTAAGAAGTTGTCTCCTTTTTCTACAGGAAGGACATTTCCAAAGAAGGGGCAAACATGTGTTGTCCATTATACAGGTAAGAATTTTACTTTTTCAAGCATGCTCAGTGTTTCTTCTAGTTATTTTGCTTTTTTAAAGAACTTCCTATCAAAACGCAGTATCAATTAAAACGACAATCCGTGTAATGTCTTAATGCGATATCCAACTAACCCAGACCTCAGAAAAAGTTGGCATAAGCTGGGGAAAACAAGAAGGAGGGACAGTGAGCCTCATAAGTATGAAAGTGTATATCCAGTACTCCCTAAGTGTACCACAGAACACGAAACTGATGAATCCCCAGAACATAAAGTCCTTGTGGAATTTGAAAATCCATACCTACCCCAGATGTCAAAACTGTGACATAAGGTGAATGATGAGGTCCTACAAGTTTGTAAGATGTCTGATGAGATTCAAGTTTGTGTGGTGGATACTGATGAGGATGTGCGACGATTCCATTGTCACGGGGATGCTAGTATGTGTGATGGTGAAAGGGTATGGGGTGGTAAAGTGAAAAGTTGTGATCGAAGGAGAATTCTTAAGGGAATATTCCACGATGAGGGGATAATTAAACTCCCAAATTCTGAAAGCATTTACGATGTGTAGAGATGATATAAAATCATTTAAGGGGGGAATGTGAGAGCAGAACTAAAAGATAGCCAGCAAATATATGCTTAAAAAGATAAAATGGTACCAGAACTACATTTCCCGAGATTCTCACTTAAAAGCTTACCGTATACCGTATATGTTGAAATATTCATTAGATAAGAACGTCCTCTTTCATACAACACGCTACGCAGTTGAAATATTTTAGTGTAAAAGGAACTTCCTCTTTTTTATATATAATGCTAATAGCTAGAGAAACAAATATAAGTACATAAGGCCTGAAGTGAGATCATTACCTTTTATGGTAAAGAAGCACGAAGCAACGACCTCATTTCAAGTAAATGAAGAAATAAAGCGTGACGTATTATCAATAATAAATATGTAATGAAATAATGATATGTATGCTATGCTATATCTGTATAATCCAATTATGTATGTAAACGTAACGTAAGGGTTGGCATAATGTGTTGAAATGTCCTGTTTGATAACCGTTATAAACCTACGCCCTGGGCGTAGAAAGGAGAACTGTTCTGAAGCTTGCTAGAATATCTTTATTCTGTGTGAGTATTATTTGCTAATAAATAATCATCTTAATTGAGCACAAATTTATGGGATTCTGTGGATTATTGGGGCATGTTCCCCACTGGGAAGGAGGAAAAGCGGCGCTAACAAGAGTCAAATGATTACTGTGATAGTCTACTTCCTTACTTACCTACTCTCTGCCCCTGAAGATGATAACACCTAGGGGCATATTAACAGTATAAAGGCTTGTTAACTTTTTCTATTTTCGTCACGATACTAGACTTAACTCGACGAATACGCTAGCACACACTTTCCCAGGGCGATACTTTTCACAGCGAAAAAATAAAAATGGTGAACATAAGGATCTTTGCCATTGTGATGTCCTGCGATAGCGAAAATAGCGATAGTTTATATCTACGCCCCTTACATTTCTACGCCACAAGAAAGCCAGCATCTATCACAGGTGCTTGCTTTTTTTCTGGACTGCAGCTAATGACTGACTGCATTCAAATACGCCTCCCCTGTCACATGGTGAAGGAATGTAAGGATTATGGGCTTCTTAGGGTTTGGGGTGGGGAATGTAAGTAAAGATTTTCAATCTGGGGGTGGCCATGCTCATACATTTTCCTCCAATGCAAATTGCAGTGGATTTGCTTAATTAAAGGGCATGTCCACCTGCAAAAAAAACTTTTGATATATTCTAGGGCACCCTAGCCCACCCCCAACCACCAGGTTCGTTTGTTAAAAAAAGAAGCAGAACTCTACTTACATTACTTCGTTTTCCTGGCGCTCTGTTCCTGGCCCTCTGCATGCAGGAAGTTGCAAGCAGAGACCAGACCGGCAGCCATGTCTGTGATTGGCTGAGAGGCAGCTAATCACAGATGCAGCTGCCGGCAATGCAGAGTGCCGGGGATAAACGAAGTCATGTACATAGAGTTCTGCTGCTTTTTTTAACAAACAAACCTGGCGGTTGGGGGTGGGCTAGGGTGCCCTACAATAGTATTTAAAGTTTTTAGAGGTATGGCACAAGGCAGCAAAGAGGGATCTGGAGGGAGGGAGGGGGTCCCCTGCGTATGTCACAGTCCTTACTCAGGACAAGGCTGAGGCAGGGACCAGATGACACACAGACAGCTCCTACTCTTCAGTTTCCTGGACTTTGGACAGGACAAGCACTGCAGGTGAACCATAAGGAGATGAGGAGTAAGGTAAAGATTTTTTAACGCTACACAGTGGGGCCAGAAGTGGGTTAAATTTTAGTTTTGGGGGTGGACATGCCCTTTAAAAAATGCTTTTTATAAATATGCTTGTTAGACGATCGTTTCTTTTCCCCTTACCTGTCTGATAAGCTTATTATCCAATATCCATATAACTGTCCCCTGGGAACCCTATCTGCACAGATTATCGTATAAAAGCTGCTTTCACACCATGAGATGTGTTGGCGTACGGCCGCCTTAACCGACAATGAGTTCTGCAGGAAGAATTTGCATAGCTGTTGCCTAGTTTTAAATTCTAAAAGCAGTTCCTGTACCCTGCTAAGCAGAGCTGGTTTCCTTTTCACATCAAACCAACCGAAGCAATGAATAAAAACGACGCATTAACGGCTTCTTAGTGATATTCTTTTAATACAGGGAGCAGATAAAATTCAGTTTTTATTTCCATTTACAATCTTAGTGACGTGCTTTGTATTGCCGCCAGCTTTGATGTGAAACACGGTGGATTTGTTACTATGATTAAAGAGCAACTATGCCCCCCCAAAAAGCAGTCTATTTTTCTGGGAGGCTGGAAATCCTATTCCTGCCTCCCTGGGTGGCCTGCATGCACATGTTTTGCTCATGCAGCGGCTGATATCCCATGTGTGCAAGTGTGAATGTCTCCCCTGATGTTATAGATAGGGTAAATAGTCACACTCTGTATGCAACCCAGGGAGGTAGGAATAAGTTTCCTACCTTCCTCTGATAGAGACTTTCTAATTTAAGAAAATATTGGCTGTTAGAAGAGCTTTCTATCTCTCTCTGACTTACACAGTAGGAAGTTCATCGGAAAATCAACTCTTTGAGATGGATGGCGTTGATTTGAGATAGCTTTCTGTTGGTGAAAGGGCATGTTCAACCCTCAAATGAAAAAATATATAGAGCTTAATCACTCCCTAAATGCCAAAACTACTGTAGTTAGAAATCTGACAAACGTAAGGCTAATCTATTATGCAGCAAAATGATGTTCTGCCCCTCCCCTCTGCCTCCTCTTCAATCTCTCCAAGCTTTTTTACAATATTTTACTTTATCATAGGAGGCAGCTAGTAGAATAATATCAGTCTTTGGCTGTGATGTCATCTGTTACATCCATGACTGACTGACAGCTGCTAACTGGAAGCACCAGGAAGCAGAAAAGGATGTAACAGAACATCAAGCAACATTTTAGGTTAGACTTACATCTCTCAGATTTGTAACTACTGTAATTTTGGGGTTTAGGGGGGATTTACCAATATATCTTTTTCAGGCCCAAAGCCTTACCCTTTTTAATTCACAAATCTGAATATTTATATTGCATTTATTTCATCAAATTCGGTCAAATTGACAATATAAAGACAATACAGTTTATTGGAAAAATGAAGATTGTGCCCATCTTATTCAGAATCGGCAGCACAGTGTTGGGAAATTCAACCGGTTCGTCCAATCGGCTTTCCGATCGTTGTGGTCGATTGGTAATCCGATCGGAAAAATATCTGCCTGTGTATGGGTAGCTTAAAGCACACTTTAAGGTGACCAGTTAGATAAATCGGAATTTTGCACCCTCCTACTGATACAACTGTTTTTCTTAATTAAGAACCAGACACATGAAGCAAGAACCACCCTATATATGGTCCCTAAATGACAAGTCCTCGTTTTAACTCCATCTTGAACTGACATATTTCATCTCCCCCAGAACTAGACTATATACGGTAGATGAAACTACTCCAGTGCTAAGGATAAAGGAATGCTGAGGATGTGGGCCGATTCATCCCTGCAGCAGTAAATCCTTTTGTTCTGCCAAAGATATTCTTATTGAAAACTCAGTGGACAGAGCTCATTGTGAGTGTCACAAGTCTTCTTACGCCTTAGTACTCTTGCAGTCAAGAGAGCAAAAGGAAGGATGAATTAAATATAACTACTTGTATACAGGGTAATGTAGTTTTCACAACTGAGAATTGTTCAAGGACTCATCTTACTTTCAAGCTACCTTGTAAGAACACAGGTTCTTCTTGTTTTGATGTGCTGTGATTTCAGTAGTGATCACCGCTTGCTCTGTTGCCATATAGAGTCTCTTTCCAATCACCAGAGTTGACTGTTGACCCTGGCAAACTCCCAGTTAAAAGCAAAATGCATTAATGTATGTGATTGGCCTTGGGCGGCTCTTCGGCTGCTGCTAAAATAACACTGTGCAAAAAAATCTTACAGTGCAAAAAACTGACAAGGTAGAGAGTGCAAAAAGGAATGAAGTGCAAATGTTTGGATTGAAGGGAAAGTCTTTACTATTGATTGATCAGATATTTTAATGGAAAGGGAATGTCCACCCTTAAAACAAAAAAACAGGTTGTTTGTCAGTTACCTACCCCCAGCCCCAACTTATATATCCAGCACATTATTACCCGCATTACTAACCAGGTATTTAAGGATTATTATTGTTACAGGCTGTAACTGTTGAAAGTAGAACCAATCATTAACTGCTGTTTCACTTTCTGCCTCCTCTGCACATGCTCAAGCATATTAAAAGCTCATTGAGTAGAGGGAGCAGGCAGATACCTTTGCCAGAAAGGAGTAGAACTTATCATTAAATATCTGGTTACAAATGCATGTAATAAACTGGGAAAAATAGCAGTTGGCGTTGTGGGCAGATAACGGACACCTGCTTTTTGTTTTAATGGTGGACATGTCCTTAAAAGGCATGTCCACCCCAAAAACAATAATGAAACCCACTACTGGCCCCACGATGCAGTTTAAAATAAACCTTACATCTCTGCTCCTTATGGTTCCCAAGATATGCCTCTTCAAAGTCCAGGAAACTGAAGACTCCAAGCTGTCTGTGAGGTTTCTTATCCAGGTCTGTAGCATGCGCAGTGCCTCCCCCCTCCCACCATCCAGACCCATCTTCAGCCATTGTTTTACCTAGCATGAATTCCTTTAGGGGGGAAGGTAAGTAATCCCTGCCCGCACCTAACCGTCGCAATATTTTTTTAAAAAATACCTCCCAATCCGTATTTACAGATCCTTCTCTCCCGCTGCGTTTCTAGTGAAGTTAGCCGCGTCTGTGATTGGCTGCCAATCACAGATGTGGCTGAGGTCCGGCCCATGCTTGCAAGCAGAAGGCCGGATTGGATGGCTGCTGGAGAGAAGGCAGTGTAAGTAGAATTCGGGGGACTTTTTTAAATAAATATTGCAGCGGTTGGAGGTGGGTAGGGGTTACCTACGTTACCCCCAAAATTAGGTATCTGGTTGCTAGATTAGATATTTTTTAATATTGAATAATGTGCTTCTGACTTCTGACTTTTTCTTAAGTTCAACCTGCACTCCAGGGTCATTTTCCTTTAAATATCATTAGCACATTGTGATATCCAATCTTTACTGTCACTGGCTGTGCAACCATTTTTACCGGTATGTGTCTCAGGATAGTGTTGGTGATATTGTTTTTTTAAATCAACAGCAAGTTCTTTAGCCTCCTTCAGAAAACCCTCTCCAAAGCTGTCAAGTCACTTCTGGCTGATCTTTTCCTGACCTCTCTCACTAAGCAATGATTAAAAAATGGTATTATCTTGGAAGGTTATAACAGAGTCTACAGAAGTAAGGGAAAGACTAAAAAATTAAAGGAATATATTCAAGGAGAACTAGTGGCGGTTTAATCATAGACAAAGTCTTGACAACTCTGACTTAAAGCTTAAGCTGGGTACACACAGCACAGATTTCTAAAAGATGACAGACAGGATCTGCAAGCTCCTGTCTGCCATCTTTCAAAGATCTGCATACACACAGTCCCGAGCGTTCTCCCTATGAACTTCATAAGGAGAACGCTCGGGACTGTGTGTTTCCATCGGCCGCGCTAGACTCGTCTATAGGGAGTCTAGCGCGGCCGATGGAAATTTTCGGCCTTTCCCGAACGAGCGTGCTGCCGTGCGCTCGTTCGGGAAACGAGCGCACACACATAACGATAAAGCCCCGATACCGTCGGATCCGACGGTATCGGGGCTTTATCGTTACTGTGTGTACCCAGCTTAAGGTGTCTGCCTATGTTTGTGCATTTAAGGTGTACACAATGTGAACAAATCCGAAATTAAATGAAATAATGATTGAAGGCTCGTGAATGAAGAAACGTATTAACAAGTGTATACAAAGTGTTATCTAAATACCTTTCAATTGGGACAGCATAAAAACATTGTCAGTTGCCTTGTATTTCTTGGTTAAAATTGACAATTCTAATGCATATTAAAGCATTCTGTAGTTCTAAAACAATACTTCATTCATAGCTAGTCAAGTTCAACCCATGCAAGCATATAAAGTAACCCCAACCCAACAAAAAGTATAGCATCTTCCACCCACCCAGGGTATGCACCACTAAGGACACAACCAGTCACACTTGCACACACATTGATACAGTCACCAGCACCAACCCTGGATATTTTGCCTGTCCAAGAAGACATCTAGCTGTGTACACACACTCTGATGTGTGTTTGATTAGGACGAATATTCAATCGGACATTGCAGTAAATATTGTCTGATCATGCGTAAAATCTTACCAACCGGTTGTACATGGCTATCGGTTTGTCGGGTCGAGTCATCGGCCATGTATACCCAGTCTAAAGATGGCCATACATACATAGTTTTTTTTTTACCCGACCGAGTGCTCCCGCGCTCTTCTATGCGTTCTTCTATGCGACCGCCACCTTAACCCTTCTTTGAATGTGTTCATAGATTACGCGAACACAACATTTTGAGGCAGAGAACTCCACACCCATACTCCCTCACAGTGAGGAGCCATTTACATAGGCTGAAATGGATTTTCCTCAAGTCTAGAGGGTTGGCCACTACTCTAGTCTTTAGCTTACTACTATGACAGAAACTATCCCTTGCTGATTTACTGCCGTTCCCTCTAGAACTTTTCATACTCGTTTCCAGGGAAAACCAACAAAGAACTTTGATAATTTTATAAGATGAAGGCAGTCTTGCACTGAGCTTATAATTCTGCACCATTTAGTATCACTAGACCCAGGACCTCTGAGGAACACAACTAACAACACTGGTCCAACTAGAAAATATACCATCCATAACCATCCATAAACGTCCATAACCGTTCATAACCATCCATAACCGTAATTGCAAATTATTAAACCTGCTTTAGGATCTTTTGATGAATTAAAGGAGTACCAATTTACTTTTTCAACTTATATGGTAAAGCTTTTCATAATGGGCAGTAAGGAAACAGGAATAGTGTATAAAATAGACTTTATAAAATATGAGTGTATAAAACCTCATGCCTGTACAAGATGGCGTCAGAGTGACAAAATGGAGTCAGAAAGAAATGAATATTTGTGTGGGCTCATCCACTAGCTTTTCTTGCCATGCTAAAATACATTTTTAAAAAGTTCTTTCCACTGCACTTTTTAAAATCAGACAAAGCTATTCAGGTAACACTACAATAACCAAACGGTCATTGGTTTTGGTTACAGAAATGGACATTCTTTGACACAACCTCCTTTTTTGTACTTTGTTTTGATTGAGGTAGGTAGTGACATAATGGGGGGAAACGAGTGACATTAACTAGATTTTAGTTAGTGGAATGTGTAGGCAGCATGTCACATTAAACAGCTGGAGATCTTGTGTAGGGGGAGCAAATTAGAGAGCTGGAACTTCATACGCACAAGAGAACAAATAGTTTGATTAGTGTAAAAACCAACAAACACCTCTGGGAACCACGTCTGTCAGTCTGAGAATTAGGCAGGGTGATCAGTAATAGTGGGTCTATGGCAATGCTTAGTCAGTATTCATGGTAATGGACAGGAATCAGTTTCAGGTCTGCACTTGTTTAATGATGGAGGTTCCTGGTTTGTATTTGCTTTGGACAGATTAGCATTACAGCCATCAGTTATAAATGTTAAATTGGCATTAGACTTTAAGTGTCTGTGCTTAGGGACAACTTGGTAGGTGTAAATGTTTTTAACTGGATGTTATTGTGAATAATTGGTTCGTGGGAAAGCAAAGGTCAAAATAGTTCAAGGAGCATTCAGAAACGTGTATCAGAACAGACAGCAATATATAGTCCGGAACAAACAGATAGGTATACTATGGACTGCAGCTACAAATGGAACTTAATGGGGTATGTGCAGGAAATAGTCACTAATCACCATGCTTACATGTAGAAAATGGTCACTAATCACCATGCTTACATGTAGAAAATGGGCACATCATCATGCTTACATGTAGAATATGGTCACTCATCATGCTTACATGTAGAAAATGGTCACTCCATATCATGCTTACATGTAGAGAATGGTCACTCATCATCATGCTTACATGTAGAGAATGGTCACTCATCATCATGCTTACATGTAGAAAGGTCACTCATCATCATGCTACATGTAAAGAATGGTCACTATCATCATGCTTAATGTAGAATATGGTCACTCATCATCATGCTTACATGTAGAATATGGTCACTAATCACCATGCTTACATGTAAAAAATGGTCACTCATCATCATGCTTACATGTAGAGAATGGTCACTCATCATCATGCTTACATGTAGAATATGGTCACTCATCATCATGCTTACATGTAGAAAATGGTAACTCATCACCATGCTTACATGTAGAAAATGGTAACTCACGATCATGCTTACATGTAGAAAATGGTAACTCATCATCATGCTTACATGTGGAAAATGGTAACTCATCACCATGCTTACATGTAGAAAATGGTCACTCATCATGCTTACATGTAGAAAATGTGAACTCATCATCAGCTCTGTAGAAAATGGTCACTCATCATGCTTACATGTAGAAAATGGTATCTCATCATCATGCTTACATGTAGAAAATGGTGACTCATCATCATGCTTACATGTAGAAAATGGTAACTCATCACCATGCTTACATGTAGAAAATGATAACTCATCACCATGCTTACATGTAGAAAATGGTCACTAATCACCATGCTTACATGTAGAAAATGGTCACTCATCATCATGCTTACATGTAGAAAATGGTAACTCGTCACCATGCTTACATGTAGAAAATGGCAACTCATCATCATGCTTACATGTAGAAAATGGTCAATAATCACCATGCTTACATGTAGAAAATGGTAATTCATCATGCTTACATGTAGCAAATGGTCACTAATCACCATGCATACATGTAGAAAATGGTAACTCATCACCATGCTGACATGTAGAAAATGGTCACTAATCACCATGCTTACATGTAGAAAATGGTAATTCATCATGCTTACATGTAGCAAATGGTCACTAATCACCATGCTTACATGTAGAAAATGGTAACTCATCACCATGCTTACATGTAGAAAATGGTAACTCATCACCATGCTGACATGTAGAAAATGGTCACTTATCACCATGCTTACATGTAGAAAATGGTCACTCATCATCATGCTTACATGTAGAAAATGGTAATTCATCACCATGCTTACATGTAGAAAATGGTAACTCGTCACCATGCTTACATGTAGAAAATGGCAACTCATCATCATGCTTACATGTAGAAAATGGTAATTCATCATGTTTACATGTAGCAAATCGTCCTAATCACCATACTTACATGTAGAAAATGGTAACTCATCACCATGCTTACATGTAGAAAATGGCAACTCATCATCATGCTTACATGTAGAAAATGGTCAATAATCACCATGCTTACATGTAGAAAATGGTAACTCATCACCATGCTTACATGTAGAAAATGGTAACTCATCACCATGCTTACATGTA
Organism: Hymenochirus boettgeri; assembly: GCA_019447015.1. Taxonomy (NCBI): domain Eukaryota; kingdom Metazoa; phylum Chordata; class Amphibia; order Anura; family Pipidae; genus Hymenochirus; species Hymenochirus boettgeri. The sequence goes on along the minus strand of CM033473.1, from coordinate 273,481,345 downwards.
GAAAATGGTAACTCATCATCATGCTTACATGTAGCAAATGGTCAATAATCACCATGCTTACATGTAGAAAATGGTCACTCATTACCATGCTTACATGTAGCAAATGGTAACTCATCATCATGCTTACATGTAGAAAATGGTAACTCATCACCATGCTTACATGTAGAAAATGGTCACTCATTACCATGCTTACATGTAGCAAATGGTAACTCATCACCATGCTTACATGTAGAAAATGGTAACTCATCACCATGCTTACATGTAGAAAATGGTAACTCATCATCATGCTTACATGTAGCAAATGGTCAATAATCACCATGCTTACATGTAGAAAATGGTCACTCATTACCATGCTTACATGTAGCAAATGGTAACTCATCATCATGCTTACATTTAGCAAATGGTCACTAATCACCATGCTTACATGTAGAAAATGGTCACTAATCACCATGCTTACATGTAGAAAATGGTATCTCGATTTACCCTTTGTAAGAACTATATTTATAAGTAGAGGAAAGGTCTCCAAATTTAATAGAATTTGGTCAGTATGGTTAGATGGTTAAGTATATAATGGAAGTATATAATAGAATGTCTGTAATAACAACTGGTAAACAGCTGGTGCAGCAGTGGTGAACTGTAGAGACTAAAATCGAAGTGACAAAATAATATACTGTCTTGAAATGTGAGTAATTGAAAATGAATAATCACCTGTTACAGAAAAGCAGGTGAAGATACAGCCCATAAGTGTAACCCCTTTTCCCCCCTGTTTAAACCCCAAGTTTTTAAAAAAAACCCTGTTTCTCATGTTGATATATATACCAACTGCAGGATATGAGCAAGGCTGTAAAACACAAAATAAATACAAGGACTCAATGATTGTATATCATCTGTACATGTTTATTAATAACTGCATTGCAATATTACTTTCTTGCAAAAAAAAATAAAACTGAGTTAAAAAAAAAAATTGGTAACTCATACATGCTTACATGTAGAAAATGGTCACTCATCATGCTTACATGTAGAAAATGGTATCTCATCATCATGCTTACATGTAGAAAATGGTGACTCATCATCATGCTTACATGTAGAAAATGGTCACTCATCATGCTTACATGTAGAAAATGGTATCTCATCATCATGCTTACATGTAGAAAATGGTGACTCATCATCATGCTTACATGTAGAAAATGGTAACTCATCACCATGCTTACATGTAGAAAATGATAACTCATCACCATGCTTACATGTAGAAAATGGTCACTAATCACCATGCTTACATGTAGAAAATGGTCACTCATCATCATGCTTACATGTAGAAAATGGTAACTCGTCACCATGCTTACATGTAGAAAATGGCAACTCATCATCATGCTTACATGTAGAAAATGGTCAATAATCACCATGCTTACATGTAGAAAATGGTAATTCATCATGCTTACATGTAGCAAATGGTCACTAATCACCATGCATACATGTAGAAAATGGTAACTCATCACCATGCTGACATGTAGAAAATGGTCACTAATCACCATGCTTACATGTAGAAAATGGTAATTCATCATGCTTACATGTAGCAAATGGTCACTAATCACCATGCTTACATGTAGAAAATGGTAACTCATCACCATGCTTACATGTAGAAAATGGTAACTCATCACCATGCTGACATGTAGAAAATGGTCACTTATCACCATGCTTACATGTAGAAAATGGTCACTCATCATCATGCTTACATGTAGAAAATGGTAATTCATCACCATGCTTACATGTAGAAAATGGTAACTCGTCACCATGCTTACATGTAGAAAATGGCAACTCATCATCATGCTTACATGTAGAAAATGGTAATTCATCATGTTTACATGTAGCAAATCGTCCTAATCACCATACTTACATGTAGAAAATGGTAACTCATCACCATGCTTACATGTAGAAAATGGCAACTCATCATCATGCTTACATGTAGAAAATGGTCAATAATCACCATGCTTACATGTAGAAAATGGTAACTCATCACCATGCTTACATGTAGAAAATGGTAACTCATCACCATGCTTACATGTAGAAAATGGTAACTCATCATCATGCTTACATGTAGCAAATGGTCAATAATCACCATGCTTACATGTAGAAAATGGTCACTCATTACCATGCTTACATGTAGCAAATGGTAACTCATCATCATGCTTACATGTAGAAAATGGTAACTCATCACCATGCTTACATGTAGAAAATGGTCACTCATTACCATGCTTACATGTAGCAAATGGTAACTCATCACCATGCTTACATGTAGAAAATGGTAACTCATCACCATGCTTACATGTAGAAAATGGTAACTCATCATCAGCTTACATGTAGCAAATGGTCAATAATCACCATGCTTACATGTAGAAAATGGTCACCATTACCATGCTTACATGTAGCAAATGGTAACTCATCATCATGCTTACATTTAGCAATGGTCACTAATCACCATGCTTACATGTAAAATGGCACATCACCATGCTTACATGTAGAAAATGGTCACTAATCACCATGCTTACATGTAGAAAATGGTATCTCGATTTACCCTTTGTAAGAACTATATTTATAAGTAGAGGAAGGTCTCCAAATTTAATAGAATTGGTCAGTATGGTTAGATGGTTAAGTATTAATGGAAGTATATAATAGAATGTCTGTAAACAACTGGTAAACAGCTGTGCAGCATGGTGAACTGTAGAGACTAAAATCGAAGTGACAAAATAATATACTGTCTTGAAATGTGAGTAATTGAAAATGAATAATCACCTGTTACAGAAAAGCAGTGAAGATACAGCCCATAAGTGTAACCCCTTTTCCCCCCTGTTTAAACCCCAAGTTTTTAAAAAAAACCCTGTTTCTCATTTGATATATATACCAACTGCAGGATATGAGCAAGGCTGTAAACAAAAATAAATACAAGGACTCAATGATTGTATATCATCTGTACATGTTTATTAATAACTGCATTGCAATATTACTTTCTTGCAAAAAAAAATAAAACTGAGTTAAAAAAAAAAATTGGTAACTCATCATCATGCTTACATGTAGAAAATGGTCACTAATCACCATGCATACATGTAGAAAATGGTAACTCATCATCATGCTTACATGTAGAAAATGGTCACTAATCACCATGCATACATGTAGAAAATGGTAACTCATCATCATGCTTACATGTAGAAAATGGCCACTAATCACCATGCTTACATGTAGAAAATTGTCACTCATCATCATGCTTACATGTAGAAAATGGTAACTCATCATCATGCTTACATGTAGAAAATGGTAACTCATCATCATGCTTACATGTAGAAAATGGTCACTCACCATCATGCTTACATGTAGCAAATGGTCACTAATCACCATGCATACATGTAGAAAATGGTAACTCATCATCATGCTTACATGTAGCAAATGGTCACTAATCACCATGCTTACATGTAGAAAATGGTAACTCATCATCATGCTTACATGTAGCAAATGGTCACTAATCACCATGCTTACATGTAGAAAATGGTAACTCATCATCATGCTTACATGTAGAAAATGGTCACTAATCACCATGCTTACATGTAGAAAATGGTAACTCATCATCATGCTTACATGTAGAAAATGGTAACTCATCATCATGCTTACATGTAGAAAATGGTCACTCACCATCATGCTTACATGTAGAAAATGGTAACTCATCATCATGCTTACATGTGAATTGCATTCAGGAAATTATTACTCATCACCAAGATTACATGCAGGAAATGGTCACTCACCATCATGCTTACATGCAGGAAGTTATCACTCATCATGCTTACATGCAGTAAAGGATCATAAATATCTGGGGGCAGGTAACTGACAAATTACCAGATTTTTAAATTTTTTTTTGCCTTTTACTGTCATTCAAAGCCCTATTGTTGCCATTTGCAATCTCAGTAAATAACCTCCATTGTTCCCTGTTACTTATTTGAAAATGTTCTGCGACATTAAAAGAAAAATCCCTTTTAGGACTATTCCCAGCTGTATATTTTATTCCAGACTGTCTTGTGCCCGTGGGATAGGACCCATAGGGTGGGTTTCTAATGTTTCCAGTGCAGTTGCTTTTTTCCATAGCTAATAATAGAACACATTCCCCCAAGTAATATTGCTTAATGGGCATTATGTGGTGTGTTTCAGAGACAGCAGACACATTAATAGGACTTGCAAGCTTCAGACAGATTAGTGCAGTATTGTGTTACTGGGAATTTTACTGTACGTGCGCAATCCATACTGTACTGTACTGTCAGGCTGCTTAATGGACTGTAATGCATTGGATTGTTTCAAAAAAGGGTGAATGGCACATTACAGAATGGATCAAAAGCCCAACGTCAATCCACAGCGGAATATTGTGTTCTGTCCGTTCACATTATTTCCTGCTGAGAAAACACAGAAGAGATATCTTACGGTACTTCATTTTGCAGGTTTATCAGTAAGGAAGGAAAACTAAAGTGGGAAAATACATTTTTAATTCATACTTCTTGCATTGTTGTGTAATTTCCTACATGTGTGATGTCGGTGAATTGTGCTATAATTAGCTTAATTAGCAGATTAGATAATGAATGTGCATTAAAACATTGTTATGTAACAATTATCTTAATAAGCGAAGTGTCTAATATCTTAATGTGGATATTAAGCATAAAAGTTACATGTTTTTGTCTTTCCTGACTGTCTGACGCTGTGACAGTCACACGATGTGCTGTGTAAGAAGCCCCACCCTCAAAAAAATATCTTTTCTCAAACTAGCTACAGACCTGCAACCATTCTCTGTCATTTCTTCTGCCTATGGGCAACTTAGGGAGAGAGAAAATATATTGTCAAGCTTGTGGATAGCTTTAAAAATGATTTTGAAGTTCGGGGGTGGGGCTTATGATGCAGCTGATCATGTTCTGTCCCAGCAGTGGGCATGCTCAAGACTGAGACTTGGAGGCAGGGCAGTGGTGCTGGTGATGTCACAGCTCACAGTACTAGCAACCCCCCCCCCCCTTTATACCACTGTAACTTTGGATAGACTGCAGCTTGAGGAGTGTGCTCTTTTTAATAAAGGCCACTTGTATGGAAACCTCAGTTCCCTTTTAACCATTGCTGAAAATGTAAGTGTCAGTGTTTCTATGAACAATAGAATATTTTTGTACCTGATAATGAATAACTTGCATCACATTGCAGTAACATGTGTACGTGTGTGTGTGTAGACAAGCCTTCCCCTGTAGCAGGACCAATGACAGAGGAGGGGCCTGATTTCTATGATGTCAGTTCCCATCTTCTGTGCACATACAAAACCACAAAAGCAAAGGTTTCCCGATATAGTACGATCGTCGTTTGTGTATCGTCCAATCTTCGGACAATTTCCCCCCCCCGATCGGGATTGGTCCGTGTATGGGCACCATAACATGACAAGTTTGACCGGATGATGTTAGATCAATTCAATGACTGAACTAAACAATCTAGTATAGGGATAGTCTATGGCCAGCATTAGTAGCTATAGGCTGCCATTAGCTTCTTCGTTAGAATTTCTCACATATCGCATTGAACACCATGGGAAATTACAATGTCTAGTCCTGATCTTAAGCTAGGTACACACAGTACAGATCAGTGAAAGATGACTGACAGGATCTGCAAGATCCTGTCTGTCATCTTTCAAAGATCTGCATACACATAGTCCAGAGCGTTCTCCCTATACACATCATAGGGAGAACGCTCGGGACTGTGTTTCCCTCTGCCATGGCTGACTCCTCTATAGGGAGTCTAGCGTGGCCGACGGAAATTTTTCGGTCTTTCCGAACGAGCGTTTATTGTTACTGTGTGTACCCAGCTTAAAGGCCTGGGCAGGAACTAGATTTTCAACACACACTTGTTATAATCAAGGGCAAAATCTATCATCAGTGTCCCAGATTGATAAACCGTAGACACATACAAACACTGTTATTATGCACAAAGTGGGGCAATCTTCTTTCTTAGTTTCCCTTCCTCTCTCAGTCTATACAGTACACCTATAGTTTAAGGCAAAAATCATTGCGTGCTTGTACACATTGACCTTTAAAGTAGCCAGAGACTAAAATGTAAATCTCTACATTTCCGGCAAACTGGCTCCTGGTATTTCCCCACCCCTGGGTAAAGTCCTATTGACAATCCTAAACGTTGTTTAACCTCCCTCTCCCTTGTGGAATTCTTCCTTGATTTAAACTCTCCTTCCCATCCATCGAACAGAAAACCACCTACTTCTTTAGTGACTAATAATTATGTGGGTCTTTGTGACGTTTCTTGATAGAAGCAGCAGCCTGCAGACTGTACTATTGTTCTCCGTCTTGGCATCATGCAAATGTCTAACCCACACATTGCTCTGTGTGTGCTTTCACGTTTCACAGAAGCCGGCAGGATTAACATTAGGCATTTGCATGTTAGCAGGGGAGAAGTATTCTTTGTAGATCATTAAAATTGTATAAGCTTCTCAGAAAAAAACGAAAGGCCCCAAATTACATTTTAAAGGGGAGCTCTGTTTAAATAAATGAAAAAAACCCACCAAAGTCACTTACTCCATTGCTTTGTCTCCCTACCAGTGATCAAGGCATGGACGGTTGCTTCTTCATGATGAAAGTAAAGTGACAGCAGTGTGCTTAAATAATGAAGATTCAAGTGGACAAAGATGGAAAGCATGCCAGTACTTCCATTTTTGGACATTTATATCTTCTTTATTTTAGCATGGAGAGCTTTTCTTTGGAAAGTCCTGTGTATAGCCTTTAAATTATTGCTTATGCATTGAAGAGCCAATATAGTGTAAAATTAACCTCCCCCCCCATGTAATCTATAATTATATGGACGGTAGGATCAAATATTTCATCGGCTTGTGCTGCTTTTGTTTAGGAGTCTTCTGATGAACTTTGCAAGTGATTGCTTTCGGCTGTCAGGAGCAAGTCAGGAGGTCAATCTGGGAAACTGATAGCTGCAAGCAAATGACAGCAGATTTCCCCTAAAACATAACAGGAGGAAGAAATACTAATTATAGAACAGTAAATGTTACACTTTATTGGTCCTTTAACCTTTGATGATAGAAAATTAGATTATAAGCCTTGTGGAAACTGGCTCTTTATGACACGTTCACCTATTGAATATTACAGTAAATTTAGAAGCTTCCTCCTAGTTTAATGTTTCATGTTATTTTAGTTCACAATCCATAAATAGGAAAATAAAGTAACATTTCTAATGTTGTGTCCAATCCTTCTTCTGTGTTTTAGTAGGATACAAATAGATGTTAGGACTGTTTCCGAGCTACTAATATTTCATGCTGGGCTTATTGCAGTTTTAGGGCAGCCTATATATAAACCTGCTCCTTACACCACTAGAAAACGTCTTTATAACAAGTTCCAAGCAGATGTTCCATATACATACGTATCCAGAGACAGTCTGGCAGAAAACAGTATTTATTATAAAATGTTTATTTGTGTGTTTTCGTATTGTAAACCATATATTTTCTGTTGTCTGAAGGACAGACTTTTAAGAGAAAAATACATTCATAAAGAGTCAAATCATGTTCCAAGGTTTGATACCATTGTGTGCAGAAATTCTTACATGAATAGATATGAATACATTTACTGTATTATAAATGATAGTACACCAAGCATAATATATCTGCCACTGACTCACCAGCCATTAAATGCTTCATGTAAGGGAAATAGTTCATAGGTTTCTTAGTCTAGATTGTTGATAGTGGAAATCTACTGTTTGCTATATGGTGGTCTTACCGATCATTATAGCAGAAAAGTCATAAATAAGGGTTGCATGGAGGGCTAGGAGTACAAGGACCTGGTATATTTTAGGCCCGGTATACATGTGATTATATTCTGGCCCAATTGACCATACAGCAATTTTCCGCGTGAATAAGAGACAGATGGTGATCACCGCTTGCATGGTCTTTAATGGGCTGCACAAACGACCAGGATATTTTTTTGCTGGCAGACTACCAATCGGTTTATTAATCGGTAATCTGCTGGTTTGAAAAATGGGGTCAACATCGACCTGTGTCTAAAAGGGAAGGAACCACCCTTTCATTTAACGTATGTATTCTAATTGTCTGTAAAATTCTTCGGTTTCTATATGTTATGATTTACAAGAAGGCATATCGTGGGTGGCATTTCCCGAACAACATGCTAATGGCTGTCTGGCACCATTCCATTTTGACGTTAATGGCAAGTGAGACTTTTTTCCTTGATGGGGTAGATAACAGTCAATAGAGTGTCTGTTGATGCTTGTGTGCAGTTTTGAAATATGGAAAATACGGATGGCGGTTGGCAGGGTTCAGTTATAATGGTAAACACAATTAAAGGAAATGCCTGGGGTTAATTTACTTCTCAGAATATCCATCTCCCCTAATAACACTAATCCTTTTCTATATCTCATTCGTGTGGGATATCTGGGTTATCGGCCATAAATTTGACACAGACTGGAGTGAAAGAAAGCATAAGTGATCTTCTGGACTCATGGGCTTAAGAAGGCTCTTCCTTATTTGGAGACTATGGTCTTCCACAGCTGGTAACATCTTCCTAATGAAGTCTATGAAAACAGACATGTCCAGAGGAAAACAAGTAAATCATATAACAGAATAGAACAGGTCAACGGTTAAAAGATTGACTTAGGGCTTGTTAACATATAGGCCTTTGGGGATAGATCACATTGATTTATATATAGATCAGTTCAATCCCTGTAGGTTAGGTAAGGTAAGTACCGTATATACTCGAGTATAAACCGACCTGAGTATAAACCGAGGTACCCAATTTCACCTAAAAAACTAATAAAAGTGATTGACTCGAGTATAAACCGAGGGTAGAAAATGTACTAACCACTACTGCCTTCTGATTCTGTCTCTTGTTAGTTGCCCTTTAAATGGACAGCAGAATTCCCATACAGTAATAGACATTACTGTATGAGAATTCTGCTGTTCATTTAAAAGACAACTACATTCTTCTTCCTTGGCATTCAAGATGTTTGGAAACTACAACTCCCAGCATGCTTTATCAGCTGGGAGTAGTTTCCAATCATCTGCACCCTCACCCTCCCACCCAGTTCAGTGTGTACCTGTGGGCTTTCCTCCATCCAGTAACTTGGGGCTTCCTGTTCCTGTGTGCCAGCATTGATGATCATGGTGAGCATTCCGGCAGCCGCGATCAGGTAAGCATTCCGGCAGCTGCGCGCTCATTCCCTGTACTGGCATGCCGGCTGACATCACTAATTGGCGCTGGGCAGTGACGTCGGCCTGCACGCCAGTACAGGGAATGAGCGTGAGGCTGCCGGAGTGGTAAATTAAGTAGTGACTCGAGTATAAACCGAGTTCAAGTTTTCAGGCTGATTTGACAGCCTGAAAAACTCGGTTTATACTCGAGTATATACGGTATGTCTCATCTTCAGGTTTGTTTTTTTATTGTAACTGTGGAACATTTGTCTGAAAGACAATAAAAAGTTTAAAGAAAGACTGGATGCATTTAAAGGACATGTCCACCCCCAAAACTGAAATTTAACCCCATACTGGCCACATTCTGTAGTTTAATAAAATCCTTACCTGACATTTCTGCTCCAAATGGTTCTCCTGCTGTGTCTTTTGAAAGTCCTGGAAACTACAATGTAGAAGCTGTCAGTGACTCATCCGGTGCTTGTCTCTGCCTTAACCTCATCAAGGTCTGAGGCATGTGCAGGGGAGCCTCCCCCCCATCACCACCATTCAGATCCATCCTCTGAGGCCGTGGCACCTAGCGTGAAATCCTCTTTATGGAAGGTAAGTAACAGCTGCCCAACCCTAACCGCCATATTATTTTTTTAAAAAAATGCCCCGATAGTTACTTACAGACCCTTCTCTCCCACCGCGTCTTCAATGACGTCAGCTGTGTCTTTGATTGGCCGCGTCTTAGCCAATCACAGACGCGGATGGTGGAGCAGCTCCTGCTTGCAACTTCCGCTGGAGAGAAGGGTCTGTAAATAACTATGAGTGGCCTAAAGTATTTGGGATCACATCTCCAAGACATGCCCGTAGACACAACAGAGCAAAGCAACACCCAAGAGCATCTCATTATTGGGGGATTCCCCAATTTTCACCACAATCACACAAATTGGAAACTTGGAAACAATGATTCTGTCCCCGTGGACATTGCCATGAAAGGTTTACCTTTTTGCAAAGCCTATTAACAAGCTCGTAAAGAAAACATTGAGCATGTCTGCAAGAAGTCATCAGTGTGCTTTTTATAAGAATAAAATGAAATGTGGCATAGCTAAGGGACTATTATAACTATATATTCCACGGTTGAAGGATTGTGTACAAAAACTACACATTTTCTAATTCTGTAGTATACCACAAATATATATATATAACTGCAAAATCATACATCATACTATATACATGGAAAAAAGCTTTATACCCATATAAATATAAAAAAGGACTGACCCAGCCTATGGGAGGGTCAGTCCAGGTAGGTCCGGTACCTCCGAACAAACAAATATTCAATAAAACCAAGAAGGGACGACTCCTCTACCAAGTGCAAAGTCCAAGCTTATTCCATATAAATCAGAACATAAGTGGTGGACTTTGCACTTGGTAGAGGAGTCGTCCCTTCTTGGTTTTATTGAATATTTGCTCTATTATTACACCATGATCATTAACACGTGATCTCAAGCAGTGTGTAATGAGAGGTGCGAGACAAGAGAGAGATTCTAATGCTGCTGTTGTCATCCTTATTAACCTAGTGGGGATATTTGCCTTTCAAATTGCGTCTTTATGTAGAAAAAAGGTAGAAAGTAAAAAAAAAAAAAATAATCCTCTTGCCAAGAAGCAGGCACAGAGATCTTCTAATTTAATGCAATATCCCTGCTGTTCTGGAACTGCTCCATGTGCCTCAATACCTGTTTCTAACAAAGACTTTAAAGGCTGAAAGCCCCCCATCGAACTTAAAAACCGAACACTTGCTAATTATATAGCACAATGTGTTCAATTCCTAGGGCAGGAAAGTTTTTATTTGGGCTTTTGTTGCAGTACGCTGAGCAAGAAATTACAGGACAAATAACAAAAACTGAATATCGCAACAGTATTCAGAGCAATTCACTTTTTTTCCCCTTGTCTAAAACGTACACGGGTGTCATTGAATAACTGTTCCCTGCCAAGGTCTATCCACTAAAGGAATTAACCAGTTTGAAACTCAAGAGAGTATGGTCCTCAATGAGTTGACATCAAGGACTGGGAGAGGACAGTCTTCACATGCTATTGATCTGCAGCACGCAATCAAATGTTATCTAACTGCAACAACCCAGTAGAATGCATCTTCCCAGATCGCATAGTCAGTATGAGAGTGGACCTAGATCAGACTTGTGTTTGCAATGGTTGAAACTTGCTTGAGATTAAAGATAAACCAAGGGGTAAGGTACACACAAAGAGATCCTTTGTCAAGACCAACCGTTAATATCTTCAGACCGGTCGGTTATGCCAAAGGACTGTTGGTCCTGGCAAAAGTAGCCACAAGTGACAGTTCGCCGTGAACAAGCATGGCAATATCGTTCGTGGTTTTCAGATGCATACGATCGTCCATTCAGCCCAACGGACAGTCGGGAGTGAAAACCCATGCAATTATTTCGCCTGATTGACCGAGACACTGAACTATCGGTTGATAGGGGCGAGATATTGACTTGTGTACACAGCTTAAAGGTTCGTACACATGTGCCATCGGATCAGCTTAAAGGGAGCCAATACAGACTGAGGGAGATTTTCTGTCATTCCCGATCAGTCGTGCCGACTATGGTCCAGTTGGTCTGGAACAGCCCCTATACACTAACGATAATAGGTAAATCCTGTCGTTCCCCGAGCGTGATTTACCCATTATTGTTTGTATGTATGGCCACCTTTAGACTTTGGGCTACATAAATGGTGTCTGGTAAATCTGGTAATGCTAATATGCATCAGATATTGCACCTTTGTAAACTTGTTATTGATTGAAGATCTGTGCCTTGGTATGAACTGTTATGGGGATAGAATGGATCAGTACAGTGTAAACTAGTAGACAAGGACATAGAAATGGTGGTACCGCTAATGACCTATGCATTTTTTAGGCATAGGTGACCTAGGTGAACTGCTAGGGCACAGAGAATGTGGAGGGCACCATTCAAAGTTTTTTTGTTTTAAAAGACAAACATCCTTATCAGCCACAAGGGCCGATTCACCCAGAGACGCTGGGCAATAGATGGAGTTAAAGTCTATAACGCTAGCAAACCAGTTAGCACGACTTGAACTCTATATTAGCGTCGGATGCACGGGTTACGCAAAAGACACCTGCACATCCAACGCTAGCGATTCAATATCACGTTTGTGCTAGTTTTAGCGCTGGATGTTAACGCCAGCTGATAGCTGCCATTAAAATCCCGCAGTGAGTAAACCCTTTTCGGGATTTATCCACATTTGCAAGCGCGATATTGAATCGCAATGGGAACATTTACCCAGAGCGATAACGGCTCTGGGTATGAGCCAAATAGTGTAATAAGCTGTTACCAATGTAGTTTCTTTTAGCCTCTCTGCTTCCATACAGTATAGTCATCTTATTTAATCCATAAAAAGACTAATGCAAGACCTGGTTGGGAGGGAGTTTTCATTGGGAAAGGGGCACCAGGGGAGGTTTGCTTAGGGCCCCGAATCAAGGACTAAACGTGGTAAATTTAATTCTGATTGTTCCTTTCCAATTTATTGGTCTCATTTTCAATAAAGAGATTCAGTTACCTGTTAATATGTACAATTTCCCTTTGTGAATCAGATACGTATCAATGGTGTGACACCAATCATCAGGTTATAAATGGTAATACAATATACAGTTACCAGCAAATCATCCCCGTGTGCACACACCACCCGCGGCATGTATCTCCATTCACAACCCCTCCATCCGGGCTTCCCGGACCCATCTGTGGGCGTTGGCTAGAAGACATTGCATGGCCAGTGGGAGCAGGTGGGTCTGGTGCATATTGACATCCTTCTTTTAGTATATAGGATAGCACTCAGCAGATCCATTAAGACCCAAACACAGAGAAGAGGGATTTTTATTGTAGCAGCACAGAATGCAGGTGGTAATGGATTCCAGTACTGTGAATTGATCATAAAAGGCATTTCTAAAGATGATGTGTGCTAATGCGTTATCATAGTGCTGTAATTGTACTTTGGAATGCTGGAAACCTTTTCAATATCAAGTAGCATAAATTGAACTAAAATTAACCCATATCCTTAGCGCAGCTCTGATATACATCTTAGCCTTCTATACATCGATACATCTATTAAATATAACAAAGGCATATTTACCCTAAAGATTAACACTTTTCAAACAAGAATGCTTATATATGTATATATAATATATATATAATGTACAAATGTGTATATTAAACTAAAAAAAATATGAATATAACACAATGTATATATGCATAGAAATGTATCTGCAATGTAGCCAATTTGAAATGATCTATCCCTATTCTCCCCATTCCTCATACCCCAGTGGTAAAATACCACAAGCTTGTGTTAACTACAACCCTTACATGTATCGGTGGTAGTAGGATGAATTATATATTTTAGTGGATTTGTTTTAATGATTCCCAGACATGAACATTGCTTCAAGGGGCCCACAAAGATCAAGATGTTGTTGAGAAACACAGGTTGGCTGATAACTCTCTGCTGATAAAACCTTAGTAATGCTGGGTAAACACATTGCACATTTATAGCCAATGGCAGATAGATTCCATTGGAAGATATCAGCTGGAAAACTGGCCACACACATTCCCAATTTGTATATTTTGTATAGAGAGCCAGCGGGCGCTGTCAGCTCCCTATGCTAAAATATAGGGTCAGATAGACATTTTAACTTGCAGCCTATGGGGGTAGTTTGTTGAATGTGAGATCAGCTGCATGCAGCCAATAAAAGGCCAGGACAGGATTGGACTTTTATCTGTACTGTATGTACTCTGCTTAACAAAGATGAAAGGATAGATTTACTGAGCCACGTTACTGACTCATAGGCAGCCTGTTTCAGCTTTTAGTGTAAGACATTAGACTTGAAGAGATGGGGTTAGTTGGCTTCTGTTTGCTAATTGATTATGTGCACATCCACAGCAAACACTTGCAGCTCACCTTATGCCTTTTTCTGATGTTTTTGCTTCTTTGTGGTGCTGAATGCAATGCACCCTTGGGGTCAGACTTGTCCAGTTACATTTCACATCAGAACTCGTTATCGGCTTTGGAACCCCCACTGCTTTATTCTAAGATGTATGTGTCCTGTAATTATAATCACGCCAACGTACTTTTCCATCAGATGATCCAGCTCTAAGAATGAATCAGTCCCATTCATTATGGGGTTTTGCTTATAAATTCTTCTGTATAAACAGCTGATTAGAGCCCTTGTTCTTACAACAACTTTGTATTGTTTCCTCCTTCCCATATGTAATGACTTAACTGTGTGAAGGTAAAGAGGGGTGTGGGATCACATGAGGGGCTGGAGGGAAGCATTTCAGGGCAGGAAGAATGGATATAGTAGCACAGTCAACAAAACTTGGGTGTGGGGAGGTCTCCAACTCCAGAGGAAGGTACACTTGGACACAGTATCAAGTTAACCTTAAATGGATTTTAAAAAAATTTAATAATGTGTGAAATTGCATTTCTGCAGGCCGATGTACTTATACAGTAATGGGTTTAAGAGGAAAGAAGGATTTAATATTATTTGAACAGCTCAGAATTTCACACGCACAAATCCATGGAGGCTCTTAATGCTCATTGTGTCTATGAAGGTTTTCAGTCATCCATGTCATTGGATATCTAATAATAGTAAGTCAATTATACTGGACATATTTAGTAACTAGAGAAATTTCACCACTCGTCAAAGTGACTTCCTCAGTTCAAGAAAGGGCAGAGCTGTAAAATAAATGCAATCCAAGGTTTATTAAGAAATATTAGCATGTCTTCATTGACGTCTCACGTGACTTGGCCACCAATAGAAAGAGCAAATGCCATTAATTAGGTCTTCATTGTGAACGAACATTAGAGAAGCCTTTTACATAACCAGTACCCATCAGGTAAGGGGTTAGGGGTGGATTTCTATGTTGAATATGTATGTAGATAAACTTTACTTTCAGTTCAGTGATACACTGGTTTAATTAGTGGTTTCTGGGTATGTCAGACATGAGTATAATGAAAATGCTTGGGGATGATGTAATGTGTGAAGCCCCACATTAGATCAGGCCACTGTTACTCAACGTTATCCTAGAAAAATCCTCTTGAAAAATGTTCATGTATTGGGGGACTACTCCATAAAAAATACTATGGGGGCAATGCAAGTGAAAAAGAATGCATGCACGTTCTAAACATGTTGTAATGTAACCAGCAATAAACACTTTTTAGCATTAGCATGTGCCTCCCTGTGTACTTATCTTTTCTAAAAGTCATGCAGGGTAAGTTATAAAGTCTTTAAAATGGAGACACAAGCCGGCATTTCTTCATGCTAGACAAAACAGACACCAACTGTCTGCCATGTACAAAGCTGTTTTGACTCCTTACCCTCGGCAGTTTCGATAACACCTCTTAACCACAATGCTATCACACCTTACATTTAGAAGGTCCCTAACACTTGGCTGATTGGGACTTGCCAGGGTATTTATTGCCAAAAGATTCTTGCACAATTTAATTCTGAATTGAGAAAGCCAGTCAGATGATGAGCGAAACATCTTCAAGAACTAAACTTCAAGTCCAGTTGATCTAACTGAATACAACAGATATACTTACTATACTAGAATTTTTTGTTTAATGGGTATGTCTACCTAAGAAATAGAGTTTGGGGATTTCTCCTTTTACGGCGGTAATGGAGCTATATCTTACCTCCTGTTCTTAAATAAAACCTATAGGAGCCATGAGCGAAGGTAGGTCACTTACCCGGGAGTTTGTGCACCTCCGCTAATCTTCTGACAGGTCCCGACACAAGAACGGGAGGTAAGACATAGCTGCTTTACTTCCTGTTCTTCAATTAAACTGAAATCCCCAAAGTTGATTTCTTAGGTGGGCATACCCATTAATACTATTCATAAAGACAGGATTTTTTTTTATTCTACACGTCGCTGTGAAATACATGGTAAAAAGTAATTTATACATAATAAATTAAGTCAGCTGCCCCCCCCTCCCACAGGCACATGTTTCCCTATACTTACCTTTATCAAAACGTCTTCCATTAATACTTATACATAGCAATGCAAAGTAAAACAGTATTATACATCATATTAATTAAGTGTTTATGGGTATTAGAGCAGGACAAGGTATTTTTAAACCATAGGGCACTTTTAAGGTCTGCATAGAGTGGGAAATTACTGTAAATCTTTAGACTATTTGCACATTTTTCCAAAGCTGCATCAGTCCAGTCACTTCTTCTTTGTCCTCCCCATTTTTCACAGTGGGACACCTGACTTACTGTAGAGAACGATTTTCCTTTCTTTGCACTGATGCACTAAAAAGGTTTAGTCAGCAGATTTTTGGACATAAGAATGATTGTGTTTAAGGCTAGGGTCGCATGCTTTGTTCAGTCCCTATTTACTGCTCAGGTGGTTTTATAACTAAGTTGTTTACAAATGTGACCTGTACCCGATTTTATTGTGGACAGTTTGTGGTCACCAAATTTTCTTTACAGAAATAAACTTGCAGGGTGCTAAAAATGTATGTGATTTGCAATTGAATTCTTCAGGATCGGGGTGATGAGGGGAAAAAATACAATATTTAAAGAAGAACTATAGTGCGTATTACGTTTTTTCAAAAACAGTTAAAATGTAAAGTACATGGAGCAGGGAGGTAGGATTGGTATTTTCTACTTCCCAATATAATGTCTATGAGGAATGGCAGCACAAAGAAAACTGCTTCTGCCAGGCTTCAGCCCTATCATTAATCCAGGAAGGCTTGTGGCACTAACCTAGCAGATGAAAACTGTATCTGCTGTAGTTCGCAAACTAAACAATATTGGGAGGTGGGAATAATCAATCCTAACTCCCTGTGCCAGCTACTTTTCATTTTTAAAAAGTTCAATTTTACAGTATAGTTGTCTTTTAAGCCCTCCAACCTTTTTTTTTATTACAAGCTTTTACATGTAAAGAGGAAGCAGGCACAGTCATTAATTTCTTTGCATTAATCTACTACTTTAGTAGGACAATTCTTGTTCCTAAATGAAGCCAGGGGTGGTTAGGGGCTTCAGTGTTTTGGATAATTTGGAGGTTACAGATTGTCAAGAGCAACGTTAGCTGTCCATCAGGCTATCAAGGCTGTCCATCAGGCTATAAAGGCTGTCCATCAGGCTATCACAGGCTGTCCATCAGGCTATCACGGCTGTGGGCTATCATGGCTGTCCATCAGGCTATCACAGGCTGTCCATCAGGCTATCACAGGCTGTCCATCAGGCTATCACGGCTGTCCATCAGGCTATCACGGCTGTCCATCAGGCTATCACAGCTGTCCATCAGGCTATCACAGGCTGTCCATCAGGCTATCACAGGCTGTCCATCAGGCTATCACGGCTGTCCATCAGGCTATCACAGGCTGTCCATCAGGCTACAACGGCTGTCCATCAGGCTATCACATCTGCCCATCAGGCTATAACAGGCTGTCCATCAGGCTATCATGGCTGGCCATCAGGCTATCACAGGCTGTCCATCAGGCTATCACAGGCTGGCTATCACGGCTGTCCATCAGGCTATTACAGCTGTCCATCAGGCTATCACAGCTGTCCATCAGGCTATCACAGCTGTCCATCGGGCTATCACATGGCTTCCATCAGGCCATACGGCTGCCCATCAGGCTATAACAGGCTGTCCATCACATATCACGGCTGTCCATCGGCTATCACAGCTGTCCATCAGGCTATCACATCACAGGCTGTCCATCAGCCTATCACAGCTGTCCATCAGGCTATCACAGGCTGTCCATCAGGCTATCACGGCGGCTATCACAGGCTGTCCATCAGGCTATCACGGCTGTCCATCAGGCTATCACAGGCTGTCCATCAGGCTATCACAGGCTGTCCATCAGGCTATCACGGCGGCTATCATAGGCTGTCCATCAGGCTATCACGGCTGTCCATCAGGCTATCACGGCTGTCCATCAGCCATCACGCTGTCCATCAGGCTATCACAGCTGTCCCATCAGCTATCACAGGCTTGTCCATCAGGCTATCACAGGCTGTCCATCAGGCTATCACGGCTGTCCATCAGGCTATCACGCTGTCCATCAGCTATCAAGGCTGTCCATCAGGCTATCACAGGCTGTCCATCAGGCTATCACGGCTGTCCATCAGGTATCACAGGCTGTCCATCAGGCTATCACGCTGTCCATCAGGCTATCACAGTCTGTCCATCAGGCTATCACAGGCTGTCCCATCAGGCTATAACGGCTGTCCATCAGTCATCACGCTGCCCATCAGGCTAAAGGCTGTCAATCAGGCTATCATGGCTGTCCATCAGGCTTCACAGGCTGTCCATCAGGCTATCACAGGCTGTCCTCAGGCTATCACAGCTGTCCATCAGGCTATTACCGCTGTCCATCAGGCTATCACAGCTGTCCATCAGGCTATCACAGGCTGTCCATCAGGCTATCACAGGTGTCATCAGGCTATCAGGCTGCCCATCAAGCTATAACAGGCTGTCCATCAGGCTACACGGCTGTCCATCAGCTATCACAGGCTGTCCATCAGGCTATCACAGGCTGTCCATCAGGCTATCACTGCTGTCCATCAGGCTATCACACGCTGTCCATCAGGCTATCACGGCTGTCCATCAGGCTATCACAGGCTGTCCATCAGCTATACGGCGGCTATCACAGGCTGGTCTATCAGGCTATCATCACTGCTGCCCATCAGGCTACTCACAGGCTGTCCATCAGGCTATCACAGGCTGTCCATCAGGCTATCACGCCTATCATAGGCTGTCCATCAGGCTATCACGCTGTCCATCAGCTATCACGGCTGTCCATCAGGCTATCACGGCTGTCCATCAGGCTATCACGGCTGTCCATCAGGCTATCACAGGCTGTCCATCAGCCTATCACAGGCTGTCCATTAGGCTATCACGGGTGTCCATCAGGCTATCACGGCTGTCCATCAGGCTATCACAGTCTGTCCATCAGGCTATCACGGCTGTCCATCAGGCTATAACGGCTGTCCATCAGGCTATCACGGCTGCCCATCAGGCTATAACAGGCTGTCCATCAGGCTATCATGGCTGTCCATCAGGCTATCACAGGCTGTCCATCAGGCTATCACAGGCTGTCCATCAGGCTATCACGGCTGTCCATCAGGCTATCACGGCTGTCCATCAGGCTACAACGGCTGTCCATCAGCTATCACATCTGCCCTCAGGCTATAACAGGCTGTCCATCAGGCTATCATGGCTGGCCATCAGGCTATCACAGGCTGTACCATCAGGCTATCACAGGCTTCGGCTATCACGGCTGTCCATCAGCTATACAGCTGTCCACAGGCTATCAGCTGTCCATCAGGCTCCATCACAGGCTGTCCATCAGGTATCACAGCTGTCCATCAGCCATCAACGGCTGCCCCTCAGGCTATCACAGCAGGCTGTCCATCAGGCTATCACACACGCTGTCCATCAGGCTATCACAGGCTGTCCATCAGGCTATCACACTGTCCATCAGGCTATCACAGGCTGTCCATCAGGCATCACAGTCGTCCATCAGCGCTATCATCACGGGCTAATCACAGGCTGTCCATCAGGCTATCAATCAGGCTGACCATCAGGCTATCACAGGCTGTCCATCAGGCTATCCAGGCTGTCCATCAGCGATCACGGCGGCTATCATAGGCTGTCCATCAGCTATCACGGCTGTCCATCAGGCTATCACGGCTGTCCATCAGGCCATCACCGGCTGTCCTCAGGCTATCACGGCTGTATCAGGCTATCACAGCTGTCCATCAGCTATCACAGGCTGTCCATCAGCTATCACGGCTGCCTCAGGCTATCAACGGCTGCCATCAGGCTATCACAGGCTGTCCATCAGGCTATCACAGGCTGTCCCATCAGGCTATCACGGCTGTCCATCAGGCTATCCCATCACGGCTTTGTCCATCAGCTATCACAGTCTGTCACAGGCTTCACGCTGTCCATCAGGCTATCCACGGCTGTCCATCAGGCTATCACGCTGTCCATCAGGCTATCACGGCTGTCCCGCATCAGCTATCCAGCTGCCATCGGCTATCATGGCTGTCCATCAGGCTACACAGGCTGTCCTCAGGCTTCACAGGCTGTCCATCAGGCTATCACCTCTGTCCATCAGGCTCTTAACAGCTGTCCATCAGGCTATCACAGCTTCCATCAGGTATCACAGGCTGTCCACAGGCTATCACGGCTGTCCATCAGGCTATCACTACGGCTGCCCATCAGCTAAACAGGCTGTCCATCAGGCTCACGGCTGTCATCAGGCTATCACAGGCTGTCCATCAGGCTATCACAGGCTGTCCATCAGGCTATCACTGCTGTCCATCAGGCTATCACAGCTGCATCAGGCTATCACAGGCTGTCCATCAGGCTATCACAGGCTGTCCATCAGGCTATCACGGCGGCTATCAACAGGCTGTCTATCAGGCTATCACTGCGGTCCATCGCTATCACAGGCTGTCCATCGGGCTATCACGGCTGTCCATCAGGCTATCACGCGCGGCTATCATAGGCTGTCCATCAGGCTATCACAGGCTGTCCATCAGGCTATCACGCTGTCCATCAGCTATCACGGCTGTCCCTTCAGGCTATCACGGCTGTCCATCGGCTATCACAGGCTGTCCATCAGCCTATCACGGCTGTCCATTAGGCTATCACGGGTTTCCATCAGGCTATCACGGCTGCCCATCAGGCTATCACGGCTGTCCATCAGGCTATACGGCTGTCCTCAGGCTTACACGGCTGTCCATCAGGCTATCACGGCTGTCCATCAGGCTATCACGGCTGTCCATCAGGCTATCACGGCTGTCCATCAGGCTATCACGGCTGTCCATCAGGCTATCACGGCTGTCCATCAGGCTATCACGGCTGTCCATCAGGCTATCACACGGCTGTCCATCAGGCTATCACGACGGCTGTCCATCAGGCTATCACGCTGTCCATCAGGCCTTCACGGCTGTCCATCAGGCTATCACGGCTGTCCATCAGGCTATCATAGCTGCCCTAAGTGCAGGAAAAATGGTACAATTTCTTTCAATTCTGATTTGACAGTTCAGACTGTCCAAACATCAGAACTAAATATATACAGTTCTGTATGTCCCTCACATTTTTGTGAATATTTTATTATATCTTTTCATGGGACTAAACATCGTGCTGCAGCTCAGTTTCAGGGTGTTGGCAATGTTCTTATAACCTAGGCCATCTTTATGTAGAGCAACAATGGTTTTGTTCACCATGAGGTGCCATGTTTTACTTCCAGTGACCAGTATGAGAGAGTGTGAGAGCGATAACACCAAATTTACCACACCTGCTCCCCATCCACACCTGAGACCTTGTAACACTAACGAGTCACATGTCACAGGGGAGGGAAAATGGCTAATTGGGCACAATGTGGACATTTTCACTTAAGGGTGTACTCACCTTTGTTGCCAGCGGTTTATACATCGATGGCTGTGCGTTGAGTTATTTTGAAGGGACAGGCGTTATTTACGGCCCTTTATAAATATGCCCCATTGTGTCAAAGTGTCATATCTTCAGTATTGTACCATGGAAAAATATAATAAAATATTTACACAAATGTGAGGGTGTACTCACTTTTGTGAGATACTGTGTGAGTGTGTTCTAATTTGGCTTGTTTGTTTTTGAAAATCAGACCTGGGCTGTAGTGTGAACCTTGCCTTGGCCTAAAAATCTTTTTTTTTAAAAGAAATTGTGCACAATTTTGTATAGACCCAAAAAATGATTTTACTTTTGTGATTCTGCCATTATTATGTGAACTACAGTGACACCCTAATAAGGGGAATGTGACTTTCAGTTTGCATTAACACATTTACACAGTTGGAACTTCAGACATTTGTCCATGTTCCTAAAGGAGAGAGTTTTAGTTTGAGTGTCTCATAATCGCACAATAACGCCGTGGTGTGTCACAGAAGGAAGCAAATTGCTTGTGTTTCAGCTCCTTTTGCTGACAAACTGCAGGATACATTTCATACATTGCTCTATGCACCATTAAACCCCACTGTTCTCTATTATGCACAGTTTATCAGCACAGAAAGTACGTGGTTGTATAATAAAGACCCACACTCAGATTCAGCTAAAACTCTGAATTGACATCCCCCCTAGAGATCTATGGTGTGGTACGGTAGGAAACCGATTTGCTTAGCTCTCTTGGCTGCATTTAAACGTTTTGTGGATAAATAAGTTGGCTTCAAAGCAGGAACAGGAAATGGAACAGCAGGTGGTTTTTTCTGCAAATCTGGAAGTTGAGCATTAACTGTAGGCTATCTGCCTTTGCTCAGATTCCTGTTAACATTGATTTTCCTATTATTTGTATTCAACGTAACCACGTTTATGATAGACTTACTGATTAAAGTTTACCTGTGCAATTAATTTGCAGCAGCCTATCAATATAAGATACCTACAGTAGACCATTAAAGAGTAACATTTTTAGGTTACTGTACGTCTGACCCTCTAAGTACATTCGCCCCATAGTCTGTAAAACCTATAGGCCAGAACTTCTCTTTTAAAAAGTTTTAGTAGGAAGAAAAATAGAATGTGTATTAGTGTGAACTCTGCAAACGTTTAGATCATTAATAAATCCAATACAAATATACGTGTGCACAGTATAAATTATAAAGGGGTAATTAAAGATAATATTGAATGGACTTGCAATGCTCAGAACCAGAAGGGTTTTTGTCACATGTTAATTATGCAAGGAACTCATCAGTTCCACATGAGAAATATTCAGTTTATATAGAGGTTGTTTTAATTGGTCCTGTTGGCATTTTCATTCATTATCTTGTCGCTTTGATTAACCTTTATGCTGTCTATTATGGTTACACACCGCACAAGTAACTCTGATTACAGTAGGTCTTTATGAAGCTGTCTCCAGTAAACCTATATATACAGAATCTCAAAATTATTGTGGATCAAGGCTTAGGCCACACTATACCGAAGGACAACACCTGTGAAAAGCGTGTGTGCATCGGTGCGCATTTTACCTGCATTATTGTCTGTTCGCCACTGCGATCCGTAAAAAATTTGTGATCGCATGTGCAGAGAAAATGGATTGCATCGCTTGCAAAGTCTGTATGGAACAGCACACACATGACCATACACCGCACGATCGGATCGCCTCCCTCTACTTCATGTAAACGGAGCCAATAATGACAGGCGGAATTTTTCTGTCATTCCCAATTTGACAGAAAACCACTCTGATTGGTTGGGAAAAGCCCCTACACACCTTTAGGGCTAGGCCACACTGCTGCGTTTTTTTTGCGTTTGCGATTGCGATTGCGATTTTTCAAAATTATTGAAAACGCGGCAACGCAAAAAAAACGCGCGTTTTTCGATGCGTTTGCGTTTGCGTTTTGCGTTCTGCATTTTTAATCGCAATCGCATGCGTTTTCCTATACTTATTGAAGAAATCGCAATCGCAAACGCAACGAAAATCGCACATGAAATCGCATGCTATTGCGTTTGCGTTTGCGTTTCAGTGTGGCCTAGCCCTTACTGTTATTAAACAAATAACACAGAAGGAAAATATATCTCCACTAGATTAGTAACTGATATAATTAGTATAATTATATTCTATAATAAAAACCACCAACCATCAGTGTCCTACAGTGCAGTGAGTTTAGTCTCTTCCATGCTGAAACCTCCATTCACAGCCATTATAACTGTCTGTGTTTATTTTAACCTGCTCAGACTTGTCTGATCCTTCCTGTATGTCTGGGATATGTAAAACTAGAACAGCACGTCCCCCCCCCCCCATCTGCCAGGTGTTGCCGTGTGCACCTGTCACTTCTAATCATTACAGAGAGCTTTTGATATGATGGAGCACATGGCAGGAACCTGCTTGGTGCCATTGGTTAGTACCAGACATGTCAGTGATGGCTCAGTTCCACATAAAGGGAAACCATTCTCCTCTGTGTCTTTTATTTGCTATTGCTACTAAGAACAGCTCTCACCCTTTTTAGCAACTTTCACTGGGGTGTGAAATTCTGCTGTGTTAGCTTTTCTATTTATATGGACAAACACTTTGAAGTAGTATGGGACAGAAAAGGGAAACCCTGTAGCGAATCAAAGCATTAGAACATTGCCAGAGAAAATGTCAGCTACCCAATCAGATCTTTAGAATGTTCATGTTGCAGATTTTAGATGATCTAACTTAATCTATAAACACCTGTTTAATTCATCTTCACTATCTTTAAACCTTTTAAAAAAGTAATCTTGGAACTGCTTGGTGGTGACCTCTAATCTGTTTTATATAGGGGGTTACAAACATTTATTCATTATATATTATTAAACTCTTTATTGTTTACGTGATATGTCTGTAATTATTAAAACATTGGTTTGCATGTCCTTATTGCTGTTTTGTGAAACCCTAGCCTAGATTAGCTGTCTGTCAGCCATGCACAATCACTAGTTTAAATGAGTCCTTTGGTTCTACATCGGGGTTATTCAATATAAGTTCTTATCGTTAAAAATGGTGCTAATGGTGCCCCAACCAATCAGATGTTAGCTTTCAAATGTTAAATGATATTTGATTGGTTGGGGCAAAATTAGCACCATTTTTAACGATAAGAACTTTTATTGAATCTCCCTGAATTAGTTGGTAGTATCAGGGAGCCCTGACTGTCACTAGAAAAAATGCATCCACCTCCGTCTAGCTAGCGGGCTATGGACCCAGATATTCAGACAAGGGGTTGACTCCTTGTGGTTTAACGTGATTCACAAGTCAGCCAAAGATGTCAGTATCTTCTGTCTTCTCCATCGGGAACCATTTGCTATGTACATTATCATCTGCAGATAAGTCACCTGTGTGAGTGGAGAGAGGTGTAAAATTGCACTGTCCATACATGACAAACGTTTATCGTTAGGTATATCTCTCCCTTTGTGGCCATTTAAAAATCAAGATTCTTTAATGATGAGATCGGCACCTGACAGCTCTTCTGCTCATCCTCAAACTGCCACATTTTTTGAGGAAGGAATCCTTTTTAGTTAATGTGCGTTTTAGCAGTTTATTTTTGCACAGGTACATTTTATGTGTAATTTTCCAGAGAAGTTCTGAATATTATACATTTACAGATCCTGTCAAAATTCCTCCTGACAATTTCGGGGCGTTGGTCATATGTCCCAATGTCGGTGAGTGCCAGGCCACACTAGTGCGTTAACTCACAAGAGTCAAGCCAGTTATTGTATTCAGTAATCGGCAGTTTAACTGTAACCTACACACTGCAGTGTTCTCCCTAGCAACTTTTAGCCGGGCGGCCCACCTGGCTACTTTTTCATGGCTACAATATTGTTGTGATTTACTAAAGAATGTAGATGTAGAGTTAATAGGTATGTGCCTAGATATGCAAGATAATGTAAGGATGGCTTAACTCTTGCCAGTCTGCAAAAGGGTGGCGTGGCAAACCTGCATGCTTTGTGTGCTGGTCACAAATTTCTGGGGAGAACACTGCACTGACACTATAACTAATATAAAACTGCAACTAGATAGGCCCATATGGGGAGGATATCACTGAATTAAATAAACTCATGATTAATTCATTTTTTAAACTCTTGGCCTTGGTCATATAATGGTTTTTGCTATTAAGAAACTTACCGTACAATCTCCCCCCCCCCCCCCCCCACCCCGGTAGCCAAACATTCTTATCTTTGTTAAAGGACAACTCCACCCTCATAAGAACATCTTTTAGAAAGAATGGCCTCTTTAAAGGGTATGTCCACCCTTAAAACTATTTTTTGATATAGTACTCCCCCTGGTCTCCCAGCCCCAACCGCTTCATTTTTATGTTTAGAAAGTGCCCCAAACTTTTTACTTACCTCCCCTCTTTCCTCCGCCGCACTCCCGGCCCTCTGCTTGCGAGAAAATGCAAGCAGAGGGGTGGGACCGGCAGTCGCGTCTGTGATTGGCTGAGCGGCAGCCAATCACGGACGCGGCTGCCGGTCATTCAGTGCAGCGGAGGAAAGAGGGGAGGTAAGTAAAGGTTTGGGGCACTTTCTAAACATAAAAATGAAGCGGATTCTGTCTGTCTACATTGTTATATATCAACCTCAATAAAAAATTTTCATGAGAAAAAAAAAAAATTAAGCGGTTGGGGCTGGGAGACCAGGGGGAATACTATATCAAAGGGGATTTATGCTAGGGGGAGGGAATCCGGAGGGAGAGGGAGGGGGAGAAGGGCTGCAGTACGCATGCCAAACTTCTCCCGGAGGCCAGGTAGGAGGCAGAGTCCTATATGGACTCTGCTGTCCTCCTGGTGGGCAGTTTTTGGGACTTTGGGGGGGGGACTACAGGAGAACCATATGGAGCTGGGATGTGAGGTAAGTATTAAACTACACTACATGATGGGGCCAGTAGTGGGGGGGATTATAGTTTTGGGGGTGGACATGCCCTTTAAAATATGTTGATATATCATACTTTGTCCTACAAATTCATTACTGTATGCCTGCTATGCTTCTGGATGCCTCATGGAAACTGAGCAATTTAGAAACCTGTACTGAGCCTGTACTGAGCCTGGGCATGCTCAGAAGAGGCAGACAGAGGATTAACATTCAGTCATTGGCTGTGATGTCAACTGTTAAATCCATAACTGACAGTTGCTAACTGGAAGAACCAGGAAGCAGAAACAGGGGCAACAGGACATTGTGCAGGATTTAAGGTTAGACTTATATATTTCAGAATTCAAAGTATTACTGTCCTGGGGGGGGGATTTACCTGTATGTAAATTTTCATTTTGGGTCTGGACTTGCCCTTTAAAATATTTCTATTCTAGTCATGAGAATTAGATCTCAGATGCAATTTACCGTACAGAACATCTTAAATGGGATTTGCAGCATTTAATTATTCCTCTTGGTAACGGTTTCTGTCAAATAGTTGTTCTGTGAATTCATGCATCTGTCTCACCATCCTTAGCTAATGGGTTTATGATCAATTTAGGGTAAGAGACTGAATCAGAAAAGTGTGTTCTATCTTTAGAAATGTTCTTACAGACTCCCAGTAGGGAACCTACATTAATTGACTTCTTATCTTGGGGAGGGGGGTCTTATTCCCTGGGGTTAATAGAATGTGTTCTGGTTTCTTTTAAACTTGATTAGTAAATTTGTTACTTCACGTCCGATAGGATGGTGACCCCCAAGTGCAAGACACCCAGGTGAGGAACATCCGTTTTGGGCAATAGTCGCCCGTGTGTCTTCGACGCCTGAGGGAACGCAGACACACGTGCGATTCTCGGCTGTTCATTGCGTTGCACTTTCAGCTATTTATAAATATAGATATATACTTAGAGAGAGAGATATGAGTCCAGGTTTTAAAGCGAATGGCAAGTTTGAACATTCCTCTTAAATTGGGTTCTAAATGGATTTTTGAAATTTCGATACATTCCGCAGAACGTTCTGGTGAAACTAAACCAGTTTCCTTCATCTCCCTCTCATGGTAATACTGACCATATACAGTGTTGTTACCTCCCAATCATTCCATGACTGTTAAGTACAGACTTACGCCTGGCCCGATCATTTTTTTGGTCGACTTTTTATTGCAAATGAATAAACCAGGACAGGGAATGTCACAGGAACGTTCATAGGTAAAACTGACAGGAGGTACATCATCTTTAGAGGTAAGAACGAACATATGGCTTCCTTTAGTGTTGGATCTATGGGGCATATAATAAGTACGATTGCATAGTGACATATAAATATTAAAAAATGTACGAACGTTCTTCTTTACTGGGGTCGCAGTAAAACTATGAACACGATTGAACATTTACAACCGCTATTGTACGTGTATGGCCACTATCAGAGATTTGCGTCCAGGATCATAAATTTACAATTGCGACAACAATCGTTAAAGGTGCAGTAACGCAAAATAGCGATACTGCACCTTTAGGAATATGGCCCTATATGTGGTATTGCCAACCTATGGTCCTCCAGACTTTGAAAATCCTATTTCCCTAAAAAGCAGAGGCCAGCCAGGGAATGCTGGGAGCTGTAGTTTTCAATCATCCCTGAGGTAAAGCATCAGGAAGTGTTTTTCGTTTGACAGGCCAGGATAACATAGCTGTTATTGTGCAGTGTTTCCTGGAAATAGTTAGTTTGTCAGTGCATACGAACAGGATTCCATTTTGTAACACAGTCTGGAACGTTAATAGAGGAATTCCGAGAAGCTGATACCCTGAAACACTTTGTCATTTTTACACAATCCACTGGGCGATAACAACAAATGCATATTTAGCGGGAACTCACGTTAAAATATTATTAAAGACAAGATCCAGTAATATACATTAGAGCCTTAAACCTCCTGTAAAAGATATCCTTATAAACGGTGCTTAGCTATGGTATCAGTTCTAAGCTTAGCTTAGCTACGTCATCAGTGTCCCTTGACTTGTATGTTTGTGTATTATAGGAATTAAGGGGTTGTGCAGTATCAATAATTTGCGATACCGTGTCTTAACTTCAGGCGCCAGAATAAAGCCACCTGCATCGTGTGGTTTTGGCCATGGAATACCACAGCGGCCTTTAAGGTCTTCAGCGGCATTTTCAGTCTGCATTTAAACATATATACGGTTTATATAGTTGAGTTTTTTGGTTTTAACTGTACAGCTTTAAAAACTGTTATTTCTTCAGTACCACTGCAATACTGTCAAGTAGAGAAAAACTGGGTTGGTGTTTTACTTTTTAAAAAAACGTTATTGGGTTAGAATGGTGGATAGTTATAAAGTTACGGGAGCTGCAGTGGAACATTTTCAGTGACATAACTGAGTGATTATATTCTACTGCACCTTCCATTATAATTTGAGCCTCTTATGTATGAGGATATATTGACTATTAATGAAAATTGCTTGGAAGTATACTGAGGATCCAGATTTTACTCAAAGGCTACAATCGTGTAATTGCCCTATGCAGGGACAGTTAACAGCAGAATTTAAGTTTCAATTGATGTCACTTTTGGTTTTGATGCTGACGTGGGTATTTAACCTCTTCTATCCTGCAGGGATGCTGCAGAACGGGAAGAAGTTTGATTCGTCCAGAGACCGAAACAAGCCATTCAAGTTCAAGATCGGCCGACAGGAAGTGATTAAAGGCTGGGAGGAAGGTGTTGCACAGGTAAGAGACATGTGAGGACCATCTATTCACGGTGTTCAGCTGTTTGGAAAGGTTGGGGAGTTTTGGTTTGCCAAGGGTTAACATTACTAACCAGAATGGCTGCAATCATGTCCTAGTAGCTGGGATAGGTTTCTTTCTCTGTTGTAGTTTTATTGAAGGCAATTGTAAGCTGGTTCTTGCAAAACATAGAAGCCTAAAGGACATCAAATATAAGTAGAATTAAATATTTATGGGAGAACTCCCTGCAAGGAGAGGGGAGGAAAAAGTTTAGATAAGCTACCCTGCGACGCCAACAGACTGAAGGGGGTGGAGCGGACCTGAGCAGCAAGAGAATCTTTAGTAAATGGGGGGGGGGGGGGGGGGGATAGTGTTTTCCCAGCCATAGCTTGCTACTCTTCATTTGACTATGTGGATTTTGCCAGAATAAATAGTGGTTGCTCTAAAGGGTCTACTCAATCAGGGCACAGACAAAAGATTGAGTGATAGTTTGGCCAATCATATATTGGGGTTGGCAGGGGACCTTATTCACAAGATTGTAGGCATGTATGTATGTATATGTTTATTTATATAGCGCCACTAGGGGATGCAGCGCTGTACACTATAGAATACAAAAAGTCATGCAAGGGGGACAGTAAATAAATACATAGTATGAGCATCATGAAATATACAAGTGCTTGAAACATGTAACATGAGGAAAGTGGTCCCTGCCCCGTAGAGCTTACAATCTAATTAGGTGGGTAACATACATATACATAGTGGAAGTGCTAAAGTAATAAATGGTGCAGTGTCAATAGTCCTATGCTGTGCTGCGCTCATTCAACTAATCAGCTTTTTTATAGATTCCCTCCCCCGGGTTATAACACAAGCCCCTTAGTCGAGCCATGCCCCAATACAGGAGATTTGCCTTCTTCCCATAAAACCCACCAAATAATAACCTTTTCTAGCTCTAGCTGACTGTATAATGTACAATGTGACCTCTCAGAATTTTTATGTGCTTCCACCATCGCCCCAAGAATCAAAAAGCATTAGAGGATGCTGGGAGACGTACAAATAGAGGGACAACAATTATACAAAAGTATTAACATTTTCATCCCCAAACATACAGTATGCTGTGGCCTTTTTGGTAGTTAAGGGGTTATATTTCTTTGCACTAGGATTTTATTTCCAAAAACATTTTTGGTATTGGGACCATTTTAGCTTTAGAAAATAGTGGCCCACTCCTGACAAGGTCAGAAATGATTGGTTATCCAGCTGTACAATAGGGGAAATGCTCCATTCAGATGATTGGTCTCATTACTGTTCTGTAATATGGCAGGTCTACCAACACACCTTTCCTTGAACCCATCAGATACCCTACGAATCCTTTTCAATAGTGTGTTTTATGGGACCAAGTCTGCGGTTGGGGAATTTGATCATTTATCAGAACTGCCTGTCACCTGTAATAAATTGTCCATGGGTACTCTGGGATCCCATGCGTGCACTCCTTAATGAAACTGGTTTCCTTCATGCAGGACAGGAAGTGTCTGTGTTATTATATAAATATTGTGTTTCTGGTTTCTAAGTCAGTGATATGTGAGCAGTTCATATTGAAATCACTGCCAACTTATCCAAGATTTCTTTTTAAAGTCACATTGGTTGGATGGATATCTTGGATGGCAATTTTTTTTTTTTTTTTTAAATGAGCAGTGTAGAAATTAAAGGGACAGTTCAGTGGAAATGATCAATATTTGTTAAATTGTTAGTTTGTGTAATGCCTTCTTAGTTATTCTACATATTCTCTCCCATTTTGAAAAATCAGTTGATTTCATACCCATTGCTGTTCCCTGCTGTTCACATTAGTGAGCTGACATTTCAGGTTCTAACGGTCCTTCTTCTTCCCAGGATGCACCACATCCTTGGAATGTTCCTAACAGTAATTTCTACTGATTGGCTGTTGGATGGGTCAAAGATGCTCAGATCTCTACTGAGCAACTGAATCAACCCAGGCGCTGGGTCAAGGGCAAGACCATTACGGTCTCTATTAGAGGTCCTGCAAACAGGAAGTCAGTATTTGGGTTGCATTTATTTATACACAGACAAAATCCTGAACTGGCAGATTAAGGTCATTGGGATGAAAAAATACTGTTCTTTCTTCTGAAAAGCATATGTATTTGCACTGAACTTCCCCTTTAATTTCACACATATTGCTTTAAAACAGGGGTACCAACCTACTTACATGTCACTTAAGTTAGCAAGGTTCCACTCTATGTGAATCCTCCCTTAGTCTGCCCCAACCCTGCCCACTCCCACATAAACCCCACCTACTTGGGCAGTTCTGTGGCCTGCAAATATCTCTATTGTGCCGCCAGTTGGGCAGTTGTGCTTTATAGTAAAGAAAATATTTGTTTTAATAAGTGTTGTACAAGGAATATAAAAGGTATATTTTGCTAAAAAATACAAAATGTTGTGCATATTTGGGGCTAGAAAACGCATTCATTATAGGACTATACTCCACATGTAAAAAAGGTAGAGGCAATCCGTAATTATAATGGGGAGAGGAGTAACTTCTGATTTGCTGCAGTTATTAATCAGTTTCTAACCAATCATGTGGCTTTGTGCACAATCTTTAAAATAGGATATCTAGGAAACTATCACAAAGGGAACAGTGGAATTCCTACCTCCATTATAATTATGGATTGCCTCTTCCTTTTTTATATTTGGAGACTAGTCCTTTTAAAATGTCATGCATGCTAAATCCAGCCAAGCAACCGACCTCCTTTTAATGGAAATGTAAAAATGAAAGTCTTCTTAAACAAAGTCTTAAATATAACCATATAACCATTTTCAGGGAGATGCAATATCCCGCGCTAACGAGAAAATAAGCGCTAAAACCCTGCTAACCCATGTACTAACGTGTTACCGAAGGTTTTGCACTGCCTGCGCCATGTCGCAATTTTTTTTTTCTATGCACAAAGCGATGGAATAAATTTTGCGCCGGTTTTGAGCGACAATTAACGCCTCTTCAATGGTGTCTTTAAAATACACGCAAAAGGTTGCAACTTACCTCTAGCGTTTTCGCAATGTATTAAGTCGCAAAGTGATTAAAACATTGCAGAAACGAGTGCACGTAGGTTGCAAAATATATTGCATCTCCTCCTGTATGCCTTACTGAAATCTGCAGTGGGACAGAACCATTCCAGGGTATAGTACCTCCTCATTGGTATAATTGTGTCACCAGCAGGGGGAGCTGGACTGCCTGTGAGCTATTGGAACCAGATTAACTCATCTTAGCTTTAATTATATATAAATAAAAAGACACAAGATAGCAAGCGTGCCAAAGAAGAAAATACAATAACCTCCAGTATAGAAGATATAAAGCAGGGACCCAGCACATCCACTATCAGAAAGATAAGGCAGGGAGATCCAGCGTGTTGGATCACTTTACCTGCAAAGCTAGAGATTTTTACCTTTATTGTATTGTCATTTCAAGCATTGTAAAACAGCACATAATGTGTGAGCTATTAGTTTGATTGTCTAATCACCACAAAATGGCAGTCGCTGGGAGCTAATGCTGTTCCTGTTTATAGCCTTATATAGTAAAAGAAACTAAAAGCCATCATTCTCTCGCCTGAGAAAGACTCCTACCTGATTGCTGCTGTCAGCCTGACATCCGTGTAAATGGAAGTTTAATGAAATCTGTAGAAAATAACAGGCTACACTCCTGCTTTTCACAAGTGGTTTAGCCCTACATTATATTCCCTTTTCCTGTGGGTAGTAACGATGAACATAATAAATTCAGCACTTGGAGGGAAAGGTCTATCCCTTTCAGAAACTCGTAGAAATTTGAGTATCATAGATAAATTGCAAAGCCCATGGAGGATGGATTGCTTTGAATGCCAGGCTAAAATATAAAAAGCTGCACAATGATGTCATTGTTTTAATTGGTAATGTTAGTGTGTCATGTGATTGTATCTTAAAGGGCATGTACAAATGCAGCCCCCCCCCCCCAACTTCGCATTATACACTTATATACCTCGGTGTATACTCAAACTTACTTGAGTAATCCGGCAGTCGCTCGCTCGCCACAGATTCTTGTACAAGTCATTCTGAATTGAGAAAGCCAGTCGGATAACTAGTGAAACGTCTTCAAGAATTAACTTCAAGTCCAGTTGATCTAATTGAATACAACAGATATACCATGACCTGGATGGATGAATATTACAGATATACCATGACCTGGATGAATGAATATTACAGATATACCATGACCTGGATGAATGAATATTACAGATATACCGTGACCTGGATGAAGGAATATTACAGATATACCATGACCTGGATGAATGAATATTACAGATATACCATGACCTGGATGAATGAATATAAGATCTACCAGGGACCTGGATGAATGAATATACAGATATACATGACATGAGGATAATGAATATTACAGATATACCTGACCTGGATGAATGAATATTACAGATATACTGACCTGGATGGATGAATATTACAGATATACCGTGACCTGGATGAATGAATATTAAAGATATACCATGACCTGGATGAATGAATATTACAGATATACCATGACCTGGATGAATGAATATTACAGATATACATGACCTGGATGAAGAATATTACAGATTACCATACCTGGATGAATGAATATTACAGATATAACATGAACTGGATGAATGATATTACAGAATAACCGTGACCTGGATGAGAATATTACAGATTATACGTGACCTGGATGAATGAATATACAGATATACCGTGACCTGGATGAAGATATACAGATATACCATGACCTGGATGAATGAAATTACAGATATACCATGACCTGGAATGAATGAAATACAGGATACCATGACCTGGATGAATGAATATTACAGATTACCGTGACCTGGATGAATGAATATTACAGATATACCCTGACCTGGATGAAGAAATTAAGATATACCAGACCTGGATGAATGATATTACAGATATACCATGCCTGGATGAAGGAATATTACAGATATACCATGACCTGGATGAATGAATATACCGATATACCGTGACTCTGATGAATGAATATTACAGATAATACCGTGACCTGGATGGAGAATATTACAGATATACCGTGACCTGGATGAATGAATATTACAGATATACCATGACCTGGATGAATGAATATTACAGATATACATGACCTGGATGAATGAATATTACAGTATACCATGACCGGATGGATGAATATTACAGATATACCATAACCTGGATGATGATGATATACAGATAAACATGACTGGATGAATGAATATTACAGATATACCATGACGGATGAATGAATATTACAGATATACCGTGACCTGGATGAATGAATATCAAGATATACCGTGACTGGATGAATGAATATTACAGATATACCGTGACCTGGATGAATGATTACAGTCGTATACCATGACCTGGATGAATGAATATTACAGATATACCGTGACCTGGATGAAGAATATACAGATATACTGACCTGGATGAATGAATATACAGATATACCATGACCTGGATGAATGAATATTACAGATATACCATGACTGGATGAATGAATATTACAGATATACCGTGACCTGGATGAATGAATATTACAGATATACCATGACCTGGATGATGAATGAATATTACAGATATACCATGACCTGGATGAATGTATTACAGATTTACCATGACCGGATGAATGAATATTACAGATAGACCGTGACATGGATGGATGAATATTACAGATATACCGTGACTTGGATGGATGAATATTACAGATATACCATGACCTGGATGGATGAATATTACAGATATACCGTGACCTGGACGAATGGATATTACAGATATACCGTGACCTGGATGAATGAATATTACAGATATACCGTGACCTGGATGAATGAATATTACAGATATACCGTGACCTACAGATATACCGTGACCTGGATGAATGAATATTATAGATATACCGTGACCTGGATGGATGAATATTACAGATATACCGTGACCTGGATGAGGAATATTACGATATACCATGACCTGGAGAATGAATATACAGATATACCATGACCTGGATGAATGAATATTAAAGATATACCATGACCTGGATGAATGAATATTACAGAATACTGACCTGATGATGAATAACAGAATACCATGACTGGATGAAGGAAATTACAGATATACCATGACCTGGATGAATGAATATTACAGATATACCATGACTGGATGAAGAATATTACCGATATACCCTGACCTGGATGAATGAATATTACAGATATACCGTGACCTGGATGAATGGAATATTAAGAGATACCGACATGGATGGGATGAATATTACAGATTATACCGTGACCTGGATGAATGAATATTACAGATATACCATGACCTGGATGAATGAATATTACAGATATACCATGACCTGGATGAATGAATCAATTACAGATATACCATGACTGGAGGATGAATATTACAGATATACCATACCTGGATGAATGAATATTACAGATATAACATGAACTGGATGAATGATATAAAGAATACATGACCTGGATGAATGAATATTACAGATATACCGTGACCTGGATGAATGAATATTACAGATATACCGTGACCTGGATGAATGAAATATACAGAGATACCTGACCGGATGAATGAATATTACAGTATACCATGACCTGGATGAATGAATATTACAGATATAACGGACTGGATGAAGAAATACAGTATACATGACCTGGATGAATGAATTTACAGATATACCATGACCTGGATGAATGAATATTACAGATATACCATGACCTGGATGAATGAATATTACAGATATACCGTGACCTGGATGAATGAATAAGTACAGATATACCAGGACCTGGATGAAGAATATTACAGATATACCATGACCTGGATGAATGATATTACAGATATACCATGACCTGGATGAATGAATATTACAGATATACCGTGACCTGGAGGGATGAATATTACAGATATACCGTGACCTGATGAATGAATATTACAGATATACCGTGACTGGATGAATGAATATTACAGATATACCGTGACCTGGATGAATGAATATAGCAGATATACCATGACGGATGATGAATATTACAGATATACCATGACCTGGATGAATGAAT
This sequence comes from Hymenochirus boettgeri, assembly GCA_019447015.1. Classification (NCBI taxonomy): domain Eukaryota; kingdom Metazoa; phylum Chordata; class Amphibia; order Anura; family Pipidae; genus Hymenochirus; species Hymenochirus boettgeri. Next base: position 273,444,860 of record CM033473.1, on the reverse strand, counting down.
ATTACAGATTATAACATGAACTCGGATGAATGAATATATCAGATATACCGACCTGGATGAATGAATATTACAGATATACGTACTGGATGAATGAAATTACAGATATACCGTGACCTGGATGAATGAATATTACAGATATACCGTGACCTGGATAAATGAATATTACAGATACCGTGATCATGGATTAATGAATATTACAGATATACCAGACCTGGATGAATGGACTATTACAAGATGATATCATGACCTGGATGATGAATATTACAGATATACCCTGACCTGGAGAATGAATATTACAGATATACCATGACCTGGTAAATGAATATTACAGATAACCATGACCTGGATGAATGAATATTACAGGTATACCATGACCTGGATGAATGAATATTACAGGTATACCATGACCTGGATGAATGAATATTACAGATATACCATGACCTGGATGAATGAATATCACCAATATACCATGACCTGGATGAATGAATATAACAGATATACCATGACCTGGATGAATGAATATTACAGAATACCGTGACCTGGATGAATGACTATTACAGATATCCGTGACCTGGATGAGGATAATATTACAGATATACCGTGACCTGGATGAATGATATTACAGATATACCATGACCTGGATGAATGAATTTACAGATATACCATGACCGTGATGAATGAATTTACGATATACCATGACCTGGATGGATGATATTACAGATATACATAACCTGGATGAATGAATTTACGGATATAACATTACCTGGATGAATGAATATTACAGATAAACATGACCGGGATGAATGAATATTACAGATATACCGGACCTGGATAATGAATATTACAGATATACCGACTGGATGAATAATATACAGATATACCGTGACCTGGATGAATGAATATTACAGTATACCATGACCTGGATGAATGAATATTACAGATATACCGTGACCTGAGTAGGAATATTACAGATTATACCGTGACCTGGATGAATGAATATTACAGATATACCATGACCTGGATGAATGAATTTACAGATATACCATGACCTGGATGAATGAATATACAGATATACCGTGACCTGGATGAATGAATATTACAGATATACCATGACCTGGATGAATGAATATTACAGATATACCATGACCTGGATGAATGATTTTACAGATATACCATGACCTGGATGAATGAATATTACAGATATACCGTGACCTGGATGGATGAATATTACAGATATACCGTGACCTGAATGAATGAATATTACAGATATACCGTGACCTGGATGAATGAATTTACAATATACCGTGACCTGGATGAATGAATATTAAGATATACCATGACCTGGATGTGAATATACAGATATACCATGACCTGGATGATGAATATTACAGATATACATGAACGGATGATGAATATTAAGATATACCGTGACCTGGATGAATGAATATTACAGTATACCGTGACCTGGATGAATGAATATTACAGATATACCGTGACCTGGATGATGAATATTACAGATATACCGTGACCTGGAAAATGAATTTACAGATACCGTGACCGATGAATGAATATTACAGATATACCTGACCTGGATGAATGACTATTACAGATATATCATGACCTGGATGATGAATATTACAGATATACCAGGACCTGGATGATGAATATTACAGATATACCATGACCTGGATAAATGAATATACAGATATACCATGACCTGGATGAATGAATATTACAGATATACCATGACCTGGATGATGAATATTACAGAATAACCGTGACCTGGATAATGAATAATACAGATATACCATGACCTGGATGAATGAATATTACAGATATACATTGACCTGGATGAAAATACTATACGATACCATGACCTGGATGAATGACTATTACAGATATATCATGACCTGGATGATGAATTTCAGATATACCATACCTGGATAATGAATATTACAGTATACCATGACCTGATGAATAATATTACATATATACTGACCTGGATGAATGTATTACAGATATACCATGACCTGGATGAATGGTATTACAGATATACCATGACTGGAATGATTAGAACCTTCACAAGCATATTTCAAATCATTTTGGGGAGAAAACCCTCAAACTTGTACGGCAATATGAAAAGACAGCAAGGAAATGGGCAGACTACAGAAATCACCTGCAATTTAACCTCCGATGCAGACAACAAAGGCTAGTACCATGCAGCATACGCCTGGATTCCACAGTTAAAGGCATCAGAGCCAAACAGATACTGCAAAAGGCTCAAACACAGCTCCTAAATGAACGGGTACGAGAGACACATTTTACAGTTGGTGCTTTAATGCACAACATTAGTCAACTAGGACAGAACCTGGACTCACAGCTGCCTGTGGCCACCTGGGAAACAGTGATGGAGTTCACCAAATAGGCACAGCTGTCATCCCAGAACACCCCCAAAGGAGAACAACTACCTTGGATACAAAAGGAGGGAAGTGTCACTTCATCAAACAAGGAGGAATGGATGAGAAACTTGTCTAACAGGACCCTGACCCAGCCAGAAATGGAAGTCCTTGCTAAGGGCTTGAATTTTGCCATCACTCCTAAAGCCATCCCTGTGGTGGATATGATAGCAGCCACAGAAGCACCAATCCACAATAATAAGGTACCACAGAGTGAGGCAGAACAACTTTGCTGTAAGGTATCTGCAGCCTTAGCCAGTGCTAAAACTCCTTCATCTAACCTGACCACACAAGAAAGAAGAGTCTTAACATCCCTCAAGAAAGATTCCAGTATCACCATTCTACCGGCAGACAAGGGAAGATGCACAGTGGTACTCAACACCTCAGACTACCATGAAAAGGTGACCATGCTCCTGGCCGATATCAGCACATATGAGGCTTTAACAAGGGATCCCACCAGCCGTTACAAGAAAAAGGTCATAGACTTACTACAACAGCTTCAAAAGGATAAAGCCATTGATTGAGCAATGTATCATCGCCTCTACCCTGGTGTGGCACATCCATGCATATATGGACTCCCAAAGATACATAAGGAAGGGGCACCACTAAGACTTATAGTCAGCAGCATCAACTCTGTAACATAAAAGGTGGCAAAATACCTAGCCAACATCTTAGGACCATTGGTGGGAAGTTCTAAGCATCACATCCAGAATTCTCAGGATTTCACCAACAAGATTTAAGATATAGTACTCGGTGCAGAAAAAACTATGGTGTCCTATGATGTGACATCTCTCTTCACCCACCAAGGAGGCTGTTGACATGGTGAGAAAACGATTAGCCCAAGACAGCACTCTCACCAGCAGGACTGGTCTCAACCCAGAACAGGTGTGTTCCTTACTGGACTTGTGCCTGAATACCACCTATTTCAAATACAGGGATAAGTTCTACAAGCAAAAACATGGATGTGCTATGGGATCTCCAGTTTCACCCATTGTGGCCAACCTTTACATGGAGGAGGTAGAAAAACAGGCTCTTAATACCTTTAAGGGCATAGCACCCAGCCACTGGTAGTGGTACAAGCTTTCACAGAACACATTAGTAGACCAAAACATCAAATTCACAAGGGAAGAGGTACAAAACAACAAACTGGCTTTCTTGGACTGCTTGGTAGAAGCTAAGGAGAATGGTAAACTGGAAGTAGAGGTTTACAAAAAACCAACACACACAGATCAGTATTTGATGTTTGACTCCCACCACCCTTTAGATCACAAGCTGGGTGTCATCAGAACCTTGCAACACAGAGCTGAGAACATCCTCACTAGCACAGAGGCGAAGGCTAAAGAAATGAAACATCTCAGAGGAGCCCTTAAAACTTGTGGATATCCAGACTGGGCCTTTGTCAAAAGAAGTAGAAGGAAAGAAAAGAACACAAATACCAACAGTGAAGGGGAAAAGCAAGACAGGAGAAAGAACATGGTCATCCCATATGTAGCAGAGGTCTCCAAGAAATTAAAGGACAATTATACTCACCTTCCCTCCGCTCCTCTTTTTTGTTCATCAGCTTTTGCCCAGCGTGAGGACCTGAACCACTAGGTCCTCACCCCTGGGTTTGCGTAACTTACAGCAGAATCTTAGAGCAACGCTGCTCTGGTAGGCTCCATCCCCTCCTCCCCGTTGGCGATGAGGCCAATAGGAACGCACGCTCTGCAACAAGCGGATGACTAGCGAAACGTCTTCAAGAACTAAACTTCAAGTCCAGTTGATCTAATTGAATACAACAGATATGAGTTACAACTATGTACGCTGGAGAAAAGGCGCTTGCGTGGGGATATGATTACTGTGTATAAATACATTAACGGGCCATACAATAAACTATCTGGGGCATTGTTCACCAATAGAACATGTCAAAGGACACAGAGACATCCCTTAAGACTTGAAGAAAAGAAGTTTAGTCAAGTTGGAAAAGGGTTTTTCACTGTGAGAACGGTAAGGCTATGGAACTGTCTTCCAGTGGACGTTGTTGTGGCAGGTTCATTGGTCAGTTTAAAAACAAAGCTGGATGAGTTTCTGCAAACAAGGAATGTTACAAGTTACTGGTATTGATACATAAAGTAGAGTTGATCCAGGGAAATTTCCGATTGCAACTTGGAGTCAGGAAGGAATTTTTTCCCCTTCACAATTCTGGTGGGTTTCTTTAGTCTTCCTCTGGATCAACAGTTAGGCAGGAAATGAGGATATTGCTAGATGGGTTGGACTGGATGGACGTATGTCTTTAGTCAACCTGAAATACTATACTATATTATACTACACTATACTATACTACACAATACTATACAATACTATACTATACTACACTATACTATACTACACAATACTATGCAATACTATACTATACTACACTATACTTTACTACACAATACTATACTATACTATACTACACAATACTATACTATACTACACAATACTATACTATACTATACTATCCCTCCCTGCTCCAGTTATTCTTCATTTTTAAAAAGATAATTTTTACAGTGTAGTTGTGGTTAAAAAAAAATATAAAATCACCATGCAGCTTTTTATATTAGTTTATACCAATAAGACTGGTCGGACAAGTTCATACATGTAAATAAATGTAGTCAATACAAGTTTTCACGCATTGTATTGTGTTAAGTGGTATGAAGATTGAAGGTCACCCTTTGTTCACTTTGTAGGGGGTGGAATCCTGCTCTTAATAAACATGCATTTGCCTATTGATAGCTGCTCAGTTAGTTATTAAGCACATACAGTGGATCTACTGTATCAATCAGAAATGACCTCTTTATGCTTTTCGTTTGGTATCTAAGGGACAAACCAGAATTCCAAGCTGCATTGTATTGGGAACATGAAACAAGAGAATTCACACTTCAAAAAAAAGATTAAAAATAACATCTTCCATCAAATATGCTGTTTCAATGTTAAAGGGCATGTCCACCCCCAAAACTATAATCCCCCCAACTACTGGCCCCACCATGTAGTGTAGTTTAATCCTTACCTCACATCCCAGCTCCATAGGGTTCTCCTGTAGACCCCCCCCCCAAAGTCCCAAAACTAACCACCAGGAGGATAGCAGGGCTCTGCCTGCTACCTTGCCTCCGGTAGATATTTGCCATGCGCACTGCAGCCCTTTTCCCCCCTCCCTCCCCCTCCCTCTCCCCCCTCCCTTCGCCCCCCCGTTCCTTCCTCTTTCTCCCCCCCTTCAATCTTCTCCCCCCTTCTCCGCCCCCCCTCTTCTCCCCCCTTTCTCCACTCCCTTCTCCCCCCGTCCCGTCTTTCCCTCTTCTCCCCTCCCCCCTCTCTTCCTTCCTCCCCTCTCCCCCCTTTCTTACTCCCCCCTTCTTCTCCCCCCTTCTCTCCCCCCTTCTTTTTCTCTCCTTCCTTCTCCCCCCATTTTTCATCCCTCCCTTCCGCCCCCCTTACCTCCTTTTCCCCCCCTCCCCCCTTTCTTCTCTCTCCCCCCTGTTCCCCCCCCTCTCACTCATTCTCCCCCCCTTGTATTTCCTCCCCCCGTCTCCCCCCTCTCTCCCCCCTTTCCTCAGACTCCCCCCCCCCCACTCCGTCCTTCTCCCCGGCCTTCCTCTCTCCCCCTCTGCTCCTCTCTCTTCTCCCCCCTCCCTCCTCCCCCCTCTCCCTCCCCTCCCCCCCCTCCCTCCCCTCTCCTCCCGTTCTACTATCCCTCCCCCAGTGTCAATCCCCCTTAATGCTGCTCCCCCATGTCCCCCAGCCCCACCGCATATTTTTTATTTTCAGAAAGCTCCCCAACTCTTACTTACCTCTCCGCTTTCCCCGCTGCACTGAATGACCGGCAGCCGCGTCCGTGATTGCTGCCGCTCAGCCATCACAGATGCGACTGCCGGTCCCGCCCCTCTGCTTGCATTCTCGCAAGCAAGGCCTGCAGTGCGGAGGAACGAGGGAGGTAAGTAAGAGTTTGGGGGGCTTTCTGAAAAAAAAATATTGCGGTTGGGGCTGGGGGACCAGGGGGAACAGCATGTTAAAAGTGAGTTCTAAGGGTGGACATACCCTTTAAGGCTTCTGAACTCGTGGCCAGAGAATGTGTATGTAATTAGCAGTATTAATATTATGAATATTGCAGAATAATGAACATTGATAATACCATTAAGTGACCACGTTTTTATCGATACTGACTGCGTAATTAAATAAAACTTCCTTAAAGGGTATCTCCATCCATAAAAAAAACTTTTCTATACTGTAGATCACCCCCAACCACTAAGTTTGTTTTTTAAAACAAGCAGCAGAAATATGCTTACACTCTTTTGTTATCCCGGCCCTCTGCTTGCCGGAAGTTGCAGGCAGGGGCCGGACCGGCAGCCATTTCTGTCATTGGCTAAGAGGCAGCCAATCACAGACGCGGCTGCTGGCAATGCAGAAAGTCAAGGGTACGAAGGAGAAAAGGGGCTTACTATCTCACGATCCAGCGCCAAGTCCATGCCTCTGCTGCTGCTGCACATGCCATTCACGTGCATGAGCAGCAGTAGCAAAGGCTCGTTCGGTAATGGCTGTCAGCCATTGGCTGTGATGTCACTGTCATTGCCGTGACGGACGGCAACTACCAGGAAGTAGCTGTGAGCTGCGGCGCTGGATCATGGGATAGTAAGCCTCTTTTCTCATTGTAGGAGCAGCTTTGGTAACTAAGTCAAACGGATTCTGGGTTTTGGGGGATGTTCTATCATATACTAAATAATTGTAAGAGGGGTGACATGCAGCCTAAAGGTATGCAGCCCCCCCCATACATTTTTTCCCCTGATTTCGAGCCTCTGCCTTCAATTAGCCTTGCTGTGAAGGGGGCGTAACAATTCTGTTTGCCTATAACTGTTATTCAAATCTAGCATGCAAGAAAACACTCCTCTACCCACCCTTTATCATCTTGATTATGTAGGCTGTATCCTAGCAACCGGGCATTTCAAGTTTGTTTAACTGGCAGAGGAGGAGGAGAGAGGTTGTAACAGACATTCCCACCAGCTAATGACAAGTGATATGTTAATCATGGCCCTGGGCCATCTAGGAGGCAGGCTTTTAGCACTCATTTTTGCTGTGTGATATCTAAGAGAGGGCAGCACTGCTGTAAATGTGAGTAAGCAATTTCAGCTGCTGGAAGTGTGGACATGTAATGGGGGTGATGTTATTTTTTTTGATATTGTTGTCCTTTAAGTACCAAATAGAATAAAGTTGGAGAAACTGTAAATATGAATAATTTCTAATTTCCTTTCAATCAAGACAAAAATGTTTGTCAACAAAGTCATAGTGCATCTTATTATAATATTATATTTATTATAACCCACCCCTTCCATTGATCCCTATGGGGATAAACTGTAAATAATATCCCTATAATCGACGCGCTACTACGCAGTAGCGCGCCGATAATAACACGGAAGTACCTCAAAAGAGCCGCATCAGCAAAAGAGACGCATCAGCCGGAACCGAAGCCGGGTGTGTGTGAGGGAATCCAGGAGGAAGCAGAAGGGGTGCGGTCTAACCTGCTAGAACACGGAACACTGAAAGGAGCAAGAGGAAAGAAGGATCGTAATGTCAGTGTAGTGTGTGTGTGTGTGTGTGTGTGTGATGTTAGCCTATAAACTTGTACAGCAGCCTGTGGACTGCACAATAACCATGGGTTTGTTTATAAATGAGGGTGGGGAGGGGTGGGTTATAACGAATAATGTACCCCCTACTGTAAATTCATAGGGATATTAGAAGACACCTCGGAGTTCCGTGGCCTGTATAAAAGGCACTCGTCCTCCGGCCTCATGCTTTTATATGGTCACGGAACTCCTCAGTGAATTCTAATATCCTTATAATTTACAGTAGGGGGTACATTATCCACTATATAATTATAATTATAATATTTTAGGGCTTAGAAATAGTTTTAATCCTATAGGTATCATCAAGCTGCCCATGTACTGGCTGATTTGAAGATTAATAGGTGAAAATGGTAGTGACCCATTTAAGCTAGCTATATATGGCTCGATGGGCTGCACAGTGGGGCAGACGATTGATACTTTCTAATTTAATATTTAAAATCAGTCCACCTTGCACCGGCGAACCGTGTTCAATCACCTTATGATAGATAAACTACTCATAATGGGAAGCAGACTGTTGATCCAAACTTTGACCGATTCAATCAAAATATTTATCCTTCTATATCAGACAATCACATTACTATTGATAATGTGGCCATAGACCCATCCACTGATGTGACCAACCCATGTACAGTTGCAGCAGACTAAGCAATACTAACTAAAGACTGTTAAGATTGTGATGTGTTAATAATAAACTTCAATGTTTCCAAGCACAATTTTTTCTTATGTACATATCTGTCTTTTTATCTGTCTCCTTCTCCTCTAGATGAGTTTGGGCCAGAGAGCAAAACTGACCTGCTCCCCCGATGTTGCTTATGGAGCCACAGGGCACCCCGGGGTCATCCCTCCCAATGCCACTCTGATCTTTGATGTGGAATTGCTGCGAATAGAGTAGAAGAACATGGAGATGGAGAAGGGCTGGCCAATGATCTCCAACACCAACAGTATCCACTTCCTTAAGAGACCTCCTCACTGCTGAAGAAACTCTTAACTGTGTCAACTCCAGCAGCGAGAGGGCTATAAAGTCTTCACGTTGAACCCAAGCCAACAAACTCAACATGGGTCAACAAACTACAAAGGGTTAACCAAATTGTTGCAGGGTTGCATTTAGGTAGCTAACAGTTGACCATTGTTGGTCAGGTCATTTCATTTCATGCAAACCGTATTTTGCTTAGCAAGTGAAATTGCTGATAAGGGAACAACTGCCGTAATCACAGGAGCTTAGGAACGTTACTGGACTTTCCACTTTTCATAGGTTCAGTTTTAACCTGAAACCATGCAACCTGAAAGCAGCCCTTACCTTATCAAGTAAAAGAGGCAGTCTTTCGTTTTGCTCACAAGCAGGTAACAAATATGATTGGCAGCTTACGAACAAATCAAAACCAGCCAAGCCTGCTATAAGTTAATGTTTTCATTGTCTCTTGTTTTTAATGGGTAACAAATGAAGTGAAACAGATAGGACTTTTATTTCCAACCTTGAAATGAATCCTTATGGCAGTGAATTAAATGAGAACTATAGTGCGTATAAACTTTTTCTAAAAACAGTTAAAATGAAAAGCACCTGGGGCAGGGAGGTAGGATTGGTATTTTGGGGCAGCAAAGAAAACTGCCAGGCTTCCTGAGTGCTTCATCTGGCAGATACAAACTATATGTGCTGTAGCTCCTCAACAAAACAATATTGGGAGGTGGAAATAATCATTCCTAACTCCCTGCCCCTGGTACTTCATTTCTAAAAAGTTAATTTTTACAGTATAGTTGTCCTTTAAGCACACATGAACAAACTAAGCTGTAGTTGTCATTGTTTGTGGTGAAAGAAGGGACTGCCTCTATTTTCCAGAAACCAACATCTATGAATCTTCCCGGATCTTGGCCTCTGCCCAGGAGAAGAAGAATAAAAGAAAAAAAATATATATATATATATCTGCCCCGTAGGCGGGGGGGGGAAACACATTGCTTTTATTGTTATTTTACTTTTTTTAAAGTTGTGTCTGTTGTTTTGTCTTGAAGCTTAAAACCGTGTTGCTTTGCAGCAAAAATCTTTTTAGAAGGAGGGTTTTTTAAAAAGAAATGCAGCAAGTTTGGTGAGAACACACTCTTAGTTCGACATTTTCTGCAATCCTTTCACTTCCAGGAGGGGGCAGCATTGCTGAACAGGGCTTATCCCACCTGCCAGTGAATCTTGGGTTTTAATTTGCATGCAACATGACTCACACTAATAATTTTAGCAAAAAGAAGAAAAAGAACCACTGCCTTACAGAACAGGAAAAAAATCTTTGTATAAAATATACACAAACGGGCATTAGCTGCTGGATACCTGCTACCACACTGACCTGTAAGTCTTGCTTGCTGCTGTTTAAAAAAAGTCTCTCCTTTAAATAAATATATAGAGATCAATATATATATATAAGATGAAATAAAAAAAAAATCTCAGTACTTAAATGGCTTCTGTTTTTTTTTTTATTATCATCAATTTTTGTGTACCATAGATTTTGAAAATGAGTTTTTCTTATATTGAAGTTTTGGTATTATTAACGTTGATCCATTCTCCTACAAAACTACTTAAAGGTAAAGAGACACTATACTCATACAGTAACTGACTGCTCTCTGGCTCCTCCCCCAGTCTATGTCCTTGACACTATCTCTCCTATCTCTGGTAAAGGTATGTTAAAGGGGAACTGTGGTCTCCAAACAAGTTGAGTTTAAATGAAAGGCTAGTTTCCTACCTTTAAAACGAGCCACCTCTCTACCTGCTCTACAGCCCAGGATATAAAGAAATGGCTGACCAGACAGTTAATGGGTGGGAGGCTGACATGTGACATTCCTAAGGCTTCTCCTGCACAGTGATGCCGGCGAGCACAGCCTCAGACACCCTCAGTGTGTGAAGGAGACAGGAAGTCCCTCCTCCTCTCTGCTGTGTGAAGTCCTGACAGAGAAGGTAAGGGAATCTACAGCCCTTCTTTCCCACTATGTGAAAAGGTTGTTTCCACAGAGTTTTCTGTAAGGGGGGGGGGTGTCTGAGTGGCCCACGGCACCTGCGAGTGGACGGGGCATGTGCACCTGTGTGTGGGCGGGGCCACCGCCCACACAGATGAGCAGGGCCACATGGGGCTGTAAGAGAATGGGCCAAAGGGGGCCTGCAACTGGAGGGACCATGGGGTCCATGAGTGGGAGGTACCAGGGGGGCTACAAAGGGGAGGAGGAGACACAGGGTGGACTGATTGACATTGTTTCAGAGCAGAAGTGCAGGGGACCTGATGATACTGCTGCCATATCACACACAAACATGTAAATATCTTCAAAACTATGCAAAATAAACAATGAAAATAAATTGCAAAATTCCCAGGAGAGCAATTCCTATCAATTTACCTAAAGTCATTTTTGGACCACAGCTATACAGTGGAGGAGCTATAAATTAAAGTTTAAAGGAAAAATATAACAGAATGCTGTATGCTTTCAATCCAGAACTTGCTCAGACTCAACTCCCCCCCTCCCTCTCTTTACCAACACCTCCTACCGTTTTACCAGACTTTCTATGAGGGCAAGCATGCTCAGAAATCACTATGAGGTAGCATTGCAAGAGGGAATTTCCCATCATGCAAGTCACACGTACTAACTGCCACCATTCCAGTACCAGTAAAACTTAACACAGCAGTTTATGATAATAAGGCACTTGACAGCTGAAATGAAGAGGGTTCAGAATAGATATCAAAAGAAATTGGGCAGATCAACAAAGTAATGGTACAGTGATAGTTGAGAAAAACTATAGTGTTCCGTAATAGACAATTTTATCATAGATGCCTTTTAAAGGAGAACTAAATATGTAAATATTTTTCATAGTATATGTAATTCCTGCTTTATTTTTGTCTAAGATGAATTTTATGCAAATATTCATTTCAGTTTCTTTACAGTAAGAAACTGGTAATGGCAAGTTGATTAAATATCTGTTAAAGTGGGCTGGATACTTTTCTAAAACTAAAAACTATTGAAAATTACTGGTATTAATACATTTTCCTAATAATTCTTCTCTTATCAGGAAGGATATTTCCCCCCTTTTTCATCTGGGGACCGGGTCAGGTAAGTAAACTCTGGGGCATCTTAGAAATGTGACAACGCTACGAAGGTGGGGTTTGGGGGTGTAATACACATTTTAAAGAAGAGTAATTTTTTGGCTGGACTTGCCCTTTAAGCACAATTGAAGTCTTCAGGGGATGAGATTTGGCTCATAGGTATGTGTTAACAGAAGCAGAGGATCTTGGGAAGAAGAAAAGGAACAGCACCCACAGAACCATTCATTTTTATTTTACTGATTTGGTTAGTATTTTAAGGTTACAAATACAGAAGATAAGGTCCCCATTACACGGGAATAGCCAGAACTTAATTTGTTATTGGACTTTCCTTCTCCTTTAAAGTTAATTCCAGAAGAGTAAATATGAATCTTTCCCATTAATAAATATTTGTAGAAATAGGAATATCTCTCCTTGACTAACTGCTGGGAAAATTTGCTGTTTTTTGTGTAATAATGAAAATGACTTTGCCCAAAGCCAGACTAGTCCTCTTCATCTGTGATATTTGTTTGCAAGGACAATGAAAAACTAATCATTGTAACTAGACTGGTACCGAATGAATCTGTTCGTCGGTGAATCACACCAGGCAGTAATTGAAAGTCAAAGGTCACTAAAAGGAAAATGTCATATGGTGTGTATCTTTTTACAGGTTGTTTAGGTTTAAGGAAAGATAAATGGAATCTCTGATTTGTACCACAAGAAAATTGGGCTGTTGTACATCCATATTAAAGTGCAACTAGAGACCAAAAATATAATACATACAAATAATAGAATTCTAGTGCACAATTGCTTTTATTTATCCAGGGTTTAGCAGGCTGTTTGTAGCAGGAACCTTATGGAGGTAGCCAATATGCAATTAGAATTGTTTGTGCACTAGAATTCTATTTTTGTATGTAAGGTTTTTTATTTATAAAGATTAGACCTGATGTGGACATATTTGTTGAATAATTCTAATTACCAGTAGACAGGCCATCATAGATGTATAGTGATAGGGATTAAGAAATAGAGGAAAGAGTAATTGACAGTAAATAATGTAATCAATTGAACAATGCTGGGCCAACCTGAAGAAGAGGGTACTGGGTACAGCCATTCATGTGATTGGCAAATGAAATGAAACAAGGTAATTTACAAGGTTAAGGAAATCTATAATAATTGGTGCGTTAATTATCAGGTGTGCATGGGGTATGTATACAGTCAGCTGCTTTGGAATGAGAGAGAAAGCAGCTTCAAGACTGGTTGATATTTTTCCTCCGGATATGAAGGTGGGTACCTCTAGCTGTCCACTCCTTTTTCAGCCACCTATTCGCCAAATATAAAATACTCCAAGACCAGGGTGCACATTGCATTTTCGCATAGCGTACTAACTATCAGGACCTGTCAAAGGACACGGCAGAGGAGCGAGTGATTGGGTAAGTTCTGCAACTTTTTCCCCGGCTCCTGAAAGTTTAATCGAAGTACAGGAGGTAACACAGCTCCATTATCTCCCGTTCTTCAATTAAACTGGATTGAAAAAAGTAATGTTAGCAGTGGAGATACCCTTTAACAAGCAAACCTTTGGAATGATAGTATGTCAAGGTAAACTTGTTCAATCATAACTCAATCCAAAGTCCCAAAAACTGGCCACCAGGAGCCTGGAAGTGTCCATATAGGACTCAGCCTCCTGTCTCTCCTCCGGGAGAATTTTGCCATGCGCACTGCAGCCCTCCCCCCCACCTCACTTTCCCTCCTGTTTTGCTCTCCCCCCCCCCTAGCATTAAACCCCTTTGGTACACTGTAGTGCTTCCTCCCCCAACCCCTATTATAGTTTTTACAGAAACTACCCCGATCATTACTTTCTCTCCTTACCTCTCTCCCTCTGCATTCTCCACTGCCGGCAGCCACGTCCGTGATTGGCTGCCTCTCAGCCAATCACGAATGCAGCTGCCGGTCCGGCCCCCTGCTTGCCATTTAATGCAAGCAGAGGGCCGGGACAGTATGCCGGAGGAAAGAGGTAAGGTAAGTAATGATCGGAGGAGTCTCTGTAAAAACTATTATAGCTGTCGGAGCTGGGGGAGGGAGACCTACGGTATAACAAAATTTATAAAAAGGGGTGGACACGCCCTTTAACATTTCTGTGGGTGCTTCTCTTATTTTTCCCAAGCTCCTTTGCTGCTGGTAACAACTTTTTTTGTCAGCTAAATTACTAGATTAGGCATCAGTGCCCAGGGGAGGACTGGGACCTTTTGATCTAGGGGGCAAATACAGCAAAGTTGTTCTTTCACGGTAGGTTGCAAAATTTGTGACCATGCCCACTTTGCTAAGGTCGCACACTTCGTTTAGGTAGCACCCATTTTTAAGACCACATTTTCTTACAATGTTGCCTGCAACATTTTCAAGTGTATGCTGTGGTTAAAGGACAATTATAGTCCTTAAATCTTCCCTGCCCCTTACAAGGACCGGGGTTGAGGACATGAATCGCTCACTCCTGGGTACACTTTCTAGGTCAAGTTATACTTACCCAAAGTTTCCTTTGTTCCTAATGAACTGGAGGACCGACTAACACCGGCTAATAAACTGAAATGCTGACTAACACCACCTAATGAACTGGAGGGCTGGCAAATACTGAATAATAAACTAGGGGGCTGACTAACACTGGCTAATGAGCTGGAGGGCTAACAAAACTGCTAATGAGCTAAGGGTCTGACTTACACTGGCTAATCATCTGAAGGGCTAACAACACTGGCTAATGAACTAGAGGGCTGACAACACTGCTAATGAACTGGAGGGCTGACTTGTAAACAATCTAAACTCGGAGGAGGGGTTTCCTGTTCTTTGCCCATGTTAGAGCTAGAGGAGTGTGCTGTGCCTTTTAAGCACGTAACTTACTAATAGCTTCTGTAGCAGCCCAAATCTTTAATTGGAGACCAGCTCGCATTAGCCCATCAGCCTACTGGGCCAGTCCTCTCCTGTCAGTGCCTTATACCTGAACAGAGCTGCCATAATCAGCAATAAAGTAGGGAGATAGGCAGCACCAGTGATGAGAGTGTGTTAAAGTTAAATGTTTTTAATAAAAATTTGAAAAAAAAAAACTAGAGCACAATAAACACAGAATCTGGGATTAAAACAATTTAGGATTTGTCTTTATTTTTTCTAATCAAAGATATACCAGTTTCAAATCAATGATATTTTCAATACGGAAATCCCTGCAGTTACCGCCCCATTCCTTAGCATATTGACTTCAGACATGCTCAGTGTCATTCTTGTAGCAAAAGATAGCGGCAAACCATTTTATTCCCCATTTATAAGCTTAGTACAGACATGTAATTTCAACGGGTTGGACCACCAACGATGCCCGACTGAATGGCCATAAAAGTATGGTTATCGTGCTGTACAACCGTTTGTCAGTTGCAGTTGCACTGTCCTGTGCGAAATTGCACTTCTGTACCAGCCTTAGGCTATGTTCACACTACACAACACAAAATGCACAGAAAAAATACAAGAAATTGCATTGAGATTTAAATCATTTTTGCAATGCAAATGTATGCATCTGTGATAGTGTTTCTGTTCAGTTTTATGCGTTTTATTGTGAATTTTAGTGCGTTTTTGGGTTAAATTACAAAAAAAAAAAATTGTAGGTTTTTCTGTTCTTTTCCTCTTCTCCATAGACCTTCATTGAGTGTGTTATCGCAATAAACTGCAGGAAGCAGTGCGTTAAAAAACACAATGCATAAAAACTCAGTATTGTGAATGGCATGCATTACTGCAAACACAGTAAAACGCGTCTAGTGTGAACGAAGCCTTAAGGTAAAGGGGGGACTATATGAAAGATAGTGAAATGTTTTACTTTTTTCACACAAGTGATTGGGAATCTCAACTGTGTTTTAGCCTTTAAATTTACATTTTTAAACAAAACATTCAGAATTGAACTCCAAAGTAAAGACGTCTTTACGTTATTTATCTTCCCCTTGGCCTGTTTATGATGTCAGAGAAAATCGTGTCATGTCCTTCAGTTCTTGCACTAATTAATCACCCCTAGTTGGGCAGAGTCAGCGCTGTGAGAATCGCCATCTGTTAAAGACACTCGCTCATCATTCCAACTGTCTTAGCTCACTCCAAACATAATCTAAACAGGAAAGTGATAATTGTCTAAATATATAAAATATACAAAAAGCAGAAAACGAGAAATGTTTGTGAATAAATTATAATTATTATAGAAATAGAGGACATATTGGTTGCTCCAGTATCCCTATTTTGCCATTCCGCTCCTTTAACGATCGTTGCCGCAAACGTAAATCTACGATCGCAGGCTTAAATCTATGACAGCGGTCGTAAATCTACGATCGGCCATACAATACTTTTGCAGTATTTTGCTACTGCATGATATTGTTCGAAAATTTACGGCTGCAATTGTACTTTTACAATAAACAAATCGTGATACCGCGGGTTTTTAATTATGCTCAATACTGCCCACCAGAGGTCAGCAAGTCTATATGATACACAATCTGCACTGTTGCATTCAGGGCCATAACTGATTCAACAAATGCAATAACATATTGTGCATATTGTGCAATGGGGCTCATTACATCGTATGACAAAAATTTTCCTGATGGGCCGATTAAAAAAACCTCATACTTTCCCTTTAAGACTGCCTTAAAGGGGCCCATACATGAAAGAACGATTGTAGGATATCAGTACCAGGATCATATGGCCGGAATTTGTTCCAGAATGGGCCCCTGTAAGGCAGTATTAAAGGGCAAGTTCAGTAGAAAAAAATAATGACTTTTTACATGAATTGTTTATATTATATATAACTAGGTATTTACATCATCCACATTCCCAAAATGTATGAAAAATTAATTGATTTTATTCCTTGCTATGGCCAGTAAGGAGCTGCACAGTCTTCCCAGCAGAACTATGACAAATTAGACGATGTTGCCTCGTCTCTGTTACCCTTCTCTCCCTTTTTCATATTGTGCAGCGGTGAATTATAAAGTATTATACCACGTACGTGGAGCCCATTATTTTGTATATATGTATCTCTCATGAGTACAGTATCAAGCTGAAGCTCAGTACCTGGTAATTGGTAGGTGAATGTTCCCTTTAAGTTGTCCTCCATACTTGGCGTGTATGTATATACCTATCAAACGATCCTTGTATATGTATATCGAAGGAATGAATGACTTTATATATGGTTCCTTAGAATTTATAGGCTGTGAATGAAACCTGCTAGCTGCTTTAGAAATTGCACTGTAAGTAAAGAACATACATTATTTTTATAAATATTATCATTATTAAAGGACAACTAAAGCCACAAAACAACATTAAACCAGAAGGCAGAACACCTTGATATAAAACTAATGATCTGTGTCTTACCTCTCATTTTGATACGGGCGGTGGGAAATTTACCTAAATAACATATGGTTTGTGCTTTACTTCTCAGCATTCTAGTATCACACAGTTAGGTCAACGACCATTATGTTCTGCACATGCTCAGTCCTTAGCTATGGCAGAAACTTGTTACAGTTGGTCACACCCATAAATAATCTCTAGCCAATCCTTTTACAGGACAGATAAAGTAAGGAAGTGTCTGACACTGCACATACACACACATATTTCATCCGGTTTTTAACAGGCTTACATTTACTTTAATACAATTTACTGAAGTGGTATTTTATAGCTTATTGGTGTTTTTAGGGGGGTTGTTTTCAGACTCTGGGGTATAAAAAATTGGGTTTAGTTATCCTTTAATTAAAATTATTATTATTATACATTACAGTATATAAAGTACCATTAGCGTTGGGTAACAGACTGTATAAGAATATTGTATTAAAATGCATTTCAATAATTCTCAGTCTAAATACTGGTATATTAATGATCTTTATTTCATTTAATTAGAGTGATGAGTTGCCTGGCATTTAATTAATCGCAACACATACAAATAATTACATATGGGCAATGTAATCAATGTTCTTATCGTTAAAAATGGTGCTAATTTTGCCCCATCCAATCAGATGTTAGATTTCAAATGTAACCTAACATCTGATTAGCAAAATTAGCACCACCTTTTGCAGGGGCACTTCTAGGGCTTTTGCTGCCTGAGCCAAACTTTTGAATGCCGCCCTTGATTATTTCCAGGTGTGGCACGAAGCTGCTGTGTTAAAGTGGGTGTGGCTTTGATGGCGGGCTTGGTTTTAGCGTGGCTAAAATGTTACAATTTTGAAACTCCTTTCACATAGGTATTTAAACAGTTCTTCAGACAGTCAATTAGAAATAATGTAAATTACTAGAAACAGATATTACATCCCTTTCTCAAACAGCTTGTGTTGCCACTACCATATTGCTCCTTTCAGGGTTATTGTTACTCAAATCAAAATAACTTATTTTATAGCCTGTGCTATACTTGTTGGTTTAACTGTTACAATACATCAGAAGTGCCATACTTTTTGTAGTATAAAAGATTTTAGCCAATAGTATAAATGATTTTGTGAGCCTGCCACCTCGTCAAGGTAGACTCTTTCAGCAGGGCTTACCTTGCTTAACAAACTAACGAAAGTTAACCTAACCATATAAAATTATTTTAACAACATCATATCAAGGAAAATTATTTTTTTTACACCACTGCCTGTCTGCCGCCTTTGATCTTCAGTGCAGGGGTGCCGCCTGAGACAAATGTCTCACTCTGCCTAATGATAGAAGTGGCCCTGACCTTTTGTATCCTTTATATAAAAAGTGTGGGCAGGGCCGGCTTTGATATGGGCAACCTGTGCGAATGGCTGGTAGTCTCACGGTCACGGTCCTGCAGGTAAAAAAGATTCAGTGGCACCCCTCACACACACCCTTGTCACAGACAAAAGTCTGACACATCTATGCCTTAAAGGGCATGTCCACCCCTTTTTTCATTTTTTTCTGTAGTGTAGGGCTCCCTCCCCCACCCCCAACCGCTATAGTATTTTGTCTAAAAAACTCTGATCATTACTTACTTTGCCTCTCTCCTCCAAGTTCTGTCATGGCCCTCTGCTTGCATGAAACTGCAAGCAGGGGGCCGAACCGGCAACTGTGTCCATGATTGGCTGAGAGGCAGTCAATCACCGATGCGGCTTCCGGCTGTACAGAACGTTGGGGGAAACAGTCAATATAAGTAATGATCGGGGAAGTTTTTAGACAAATTACTATAGCGGTTGGGGTTGGGGGAGGGAGCCCTACACTACAGAAAAGGGGTTTGTAGCTAGTGGGAGAGCAAAACAGGAGGGAGAGGGAGGGGAGGAGGGCTGCACTGAGCATGTGCAAATTCTCCTGGAGGAGAGACAGGAGGCAGCGTTCTGTATGGACTCGGATGTGAGGTAAGGATTTTACTACACTACACAGTGGGGCCAGTAGTGGGTTAAAATATAGTTTTACAGAAAATTTAGTTTCTGTATTTCTGTATACTGTGATTTACAATTTACACAATGACGAACGCACGATATACAGTATATACGAGTACACGCTGCAGATACTGACAGATAGGATATTAGTACAGCAAAGAAGCCGAAAGTAACCCACTATACTCCTAAAAGGAGGCACTCAAAATAGTTATTGTATATGAGGAAATATATAGTCTACAAGTAAATATGCTATGTACATGCAAATAAACATTCAGGAAAGTTCCACCAAAAAATATACAGCTTTATTAATAAATACCATAAAAATACCCCTACACATTACATACATATAAGAAAAATATATATGAAACCACATCCTCCATCTTAAGCATCCATAAACTGGGCGTCCCCAGTATGAACAGGGCCAGCATGTAACAACTAGACGGTAGGGGAGCTAAGCAGCGAATGAGCAGTAATAACAACACACTGGTAAGTGTCCTTCCGCGCAAACTTCTTCCTCCTGGGTCGGGGGAAGCACACCATAAATTAGTTGTATATACAAGCAACTGTTGGAGCAAAAGTATAGTGAAGCGGATTAATGGTTAATAAGCAGGTAAGTAAGCGAGCATGCAGAGTCCGGCCCTGTTTATCGCACTGTTAATGGTACAGTAGATAATTATGCCTCCACATTCAGCCGATACATTACCGCTCCTGTAGTGTTCCATAGCCAGCTTACTCCGCACACCTCCATATGTCGAGATATACCAGACTGTTCCTAGGATGTTCCTTAGTCCACTCAGTCCAAACACCACAGTCTGTGGAAACACGCTGGCCCTGTACTGACCTACAGGCTTTTCGGAAGTCCCGCCTTCCTTCTTCCGGGTTTCATCTCCTTGATGCCTCCGGACTTTTTTTTTAAAGCTGTATTATGTGTTTCAAAATACATGCACCTACTGCAACAATGTTATTTCCTGTTCCATGTTGCACATATTACTATAGGGGGAACTTTAAGAAGTACACTTCATCTTCCTGTATATAAATATCCAATACAGTCATAGCTAAATTTATTAGCCTAAAGTTATATTAATATACTGCAGGTATAAAAACAACCTAAAGTATATAAAGTACCTACGTGTACTACAAATATCATAACATAACATGCCTAAATGCCTGCCTCCCAAACACAATGGATTTATAAATATATTATTAAATGGAAATGTAATTCACCAAAAAACGCACATCCAAGCACCTTAAAGGGTATGTCCACCCTTAAACATTTTAATATGCTGTTCCCCATGTCCCCCAGCCCCAACCGCATATTTTTTTTTTCAGAAAGCCCCCCAAACTCTTACTTACCTCCCCTCGTTCCTCCGCCGCACTGCCGGCCCTCTGCTTGCGAGAATGCAGCAGAGGGGCGGGACCAGCAGTCGCGTCTGTGATTGGCTGAGCGGCAGCCAATCACGGACGCGGCTGGGTCATTCAGTGCAGCGGAGGAAAGAGGAGAGGTAAGTAAGAGTTTGGGGAGCTTTTTGAAAAAAAAAATATGCGGTTTGGCGGGGGGACATGGGGGAGCAGCATATTAAGGGGGATTGATGCTAGGGGGAGGGATGTAGAACGGGAGGGAGAGGGAGGGGGGGAAAAGGGTGCTGCAGTGCGATGGCAAATATCTACCGGAGGCAGGTAGCAGGCAGAGCCCTGCTATCCTCCTGGTGGTTAGTTTTGGGACTTTGGGGGGGGGTCTACAGGAGAACCCTATGGAGCTGGGATGTGAGGTAAGGATTAAACTACACTACATGGTGGGGCCAGTAGTTGGGGGGATTATAGTTTGGGGGGTGGACATGCCCTTTAATCTAACAGAACAGGCTAGAGCAACAAGACAGCTACTGGCACATATAAAAGGATGTTTGTTACAAGAAACAGTGGTAGACAAGCTCTACATTTAAACCTCCAGGAGCTACTGTATTGGCTTCATATAGAAATACAATTAAGCTCCTATAGGTTTGGGTTGCCCAGATGTCTGTTCCTGGACATAAATTCAAAATAAAAGTGTATAGTAAAGAGCAACCAAAAACTCCGGCAATCCCACAGGTATTGCTATAAACAAACATTTATTGTGCACACGACATGTTTCGGACAGTCCTTTCTCAAGTGTCGCACACTAAAGAAAGGACCTAGAATGTCCGAAACATGCCGTGTGCACAATAAATGTTTGTTTATAGCAATACCTGTGGGATTGCCGGAGTTTTTGGTTGCTCTTTACTATACACTTTTATTTTGGCTTCATATATCCATCTTGCTTCTTTTTGTAATATGAATCTATCCCAATTGCTTCCCCAGGGAAGGTATATTAACCTTCTCGATGCCCCAACAGATCATCCCTTCTGGGTTACTATTGTGGCATTGGGCATGTGACGGAGCTAGTTTCTTCTTTATTTAAGATATTTCTAACGTGCTCCAAGATTCTTGTCCCCAGCTGTCTTATAGTTTTACCTATGTCCCTTTTAGCACAGGTACATTCCAGCATATAAATTACACCAGTGGATTTACAATTACCGTATATACTCGAGTATAAGTCGACCCGAGTATAAGTCGAGGTACCTATTTTTACCTGAAAAATTTGTAAAAACTGATTGACTCGAGTATAAGTCGAGGGTAGAAATTATCACCATTACTGCCTTCTGATTCTGTGTTGTTTTTAGGCTTTAGTTGCTCTGTAAATGGACAGCAGAATTCCCTTACATTAATCCCATGCTGTAATAGCCAAATCCAGTACCAGTAACTCCCAATTACTTGGCACTCCAGATGTTTGGAAACTACAACTCCCAGCATGCTTTGTTGCTGGGAGTTTCAGTTTCTAAACATGTGGAGTGGCAAGGTTCAGTAAACTTTTAATTAAGCTTACCATCATTTACAATTCTCCTGAACCCCATATAGTAAAGGGCCCTCTGACCCCATATAGTAAAGGACTCTCTGACCCCAATAGGTAAAAATGTCACCTTAGAGTTGTAGTTTCAAGCTGTCATTTGCACTGTACTAGTAGCTGTTTTTTTGCCCCAAACTGAGGAGACCCATCAGATTTACAGCATCCAGATGAGCAGTTACAGTGCTGAGTGAGTCCAGCAGCCAGACTACAGGAAGCAGGAAGTGTAAAGGCAGATCAGCTCATGTAACTTTCTATGCAGGTTAACACAGCGCCACCTACTGGTTACTATCGGCAATTGCAGAATTTGGATCTAAATTAGGACTTGACCCGAGTATAAGTCGAGGTTAGGTTTTCAGGCTCATTTTAAAGCCTGAAAAATTCGACTTATACTCGAGTATATACGGTAATGACATTTTTGATCACATATTTATTATTCAATCCATATATGAAGTCCTGTTTTTTCTTGCACATATATTGACAAGCCTTACATTGTCCACACTTAAAGGATCGAGTCACCTTCCCTTTCCTTACCAATTGGGTGGTATATTGTGTCTAAACTCACTCCTGACTACTTTTTGTCCAATTGTTGGAGAACTTGTGTCGCTGTTACAAGTGCCTTTTCTGGTAACATTTCTAAAAGTACCTTGTCTGAAAGTAATATGTACCAATATTTATTTACAGTTTCGGTTATCCAAACCCAATCCTTATTGTATTGTGTAATTAAACATATTGGATTCTTTTGCTGGTCCCTACATACCTTATTGATAAATAACGCTATAACGTGCTCTTTTATAAGCTCTCTTTAGCCATTTTTCTGGATAGCCCCTTTGCTGAAACCTTATTTTGAGATCTTTCGCTGCTTTTTCAAAATCTGCAAAATTTGTGCAGTTACCCCTAAGCAAATTGGGTGGGTGCATGCTTTGTGCTCTTGAAAGAGCATTCCCCGCTGTGGGTTTTCTATACACCTCTGTCTGTAACTCCCCTTTATTTCTCTTTATCAAAAGGTCTAGGAAGAGTATCTGTGTGAGGCTTTTATCACATGTGAACTTTAAGTTCCAATCATTGTGGTTGATGGTGTCTATAAATCAGTTAAGGTCCTTTTCAGTGCCCTCCCAGAGAATAATGACATCATCTATGTAACGTGCCTACAATGATATATTAGACCATGCCTATGACAAATCACCTCCTTTTCCCAAAGACCCAGGTACAAATTGGCATGTCGGCGCACATGCCGTACCCATCGCGGTTCCGGTCATTTGGCAAAAGTAGCTCTGATCAAACATAAAACAATTATTCTGCAGGACCAGTTTTAACAATTCCAATACGAAGTGTGAATGTTGTTTATACTTATAACCTCTAGTATCAAGGAACTTGGTGATACTCCAGATTGCTTTATCAAAAGGAATTGAAGGATATAATGATTCAACATCAATGCTAACAAGCATAGTTTGTTCATTAACCTTCAATTTGTCAAGACGTTTTACCACCTCTCGCAAGTCCTTAAGGTAGGACGGTAAACCTTGTAAGAATGCACGTAATGCTTGGTCCACATATTTTGAGATGTTTTCGGTGGGCCCCCCTACCCCTGAGATGATGGGGCGTCCCGGTGGATGCCTCAAATTTTTGTGTAGCTTGGGAATCCAATAAAAGCATGGTATACTTGGATATTTAATAAAGAAGAAATCATATTCCTTTTGAGAGATAATATCTTTATTTATTTATTTTTTTGCATTTTTTAAGACCCCTTCCATTTTTGAATGAATTGCTTTTAAAGAGTTTTCTTTCAACCTCTCATATTGATTAGGGGCCTTAAGTTGTTTCATAGCTTCTTTAACATAATATTAACTATCCAGGACTACTATGTTACCGCCTTTATCGGACGGTTTTATCACTATTTCTGGATTTTCAAAAAATTCCTTAAGGGCTACCCGTTCTTCATTAGTTAAATTATGAATAAATTTACAAGATACTGACAGATAGTAATATCTTGTAATGGACATGATTTTAAGCAGAATATTTTAATGCCCTAGGTTTTTGCTGCATGTCTTTATAGGGGTATATTTCTGAATATGGGCTGAGTTGTATTGGGCAACAGGTACATGAATGTAGTTGGCACCAGATACAAATAATGTACATTATTTTATTTACACTTCCAGCCCATGTGGTACTATGGATAATAATTTATTCTGTATTTAATTCTTCATAATTTAAATCACTTTTAAAAAACATCTGTGGTCAGATAACACGATGTACACTTTGGAGGCTCTACGGCAAAATAGGCATCGTTCACACTAGAAATAGCAAAACGGAAAAAACACACTGTACTACAATACGTATCAACCTGGTTTTCAACGGGTGCTTACTGCACTTGCGGATACATTTGTACCATAGCTTGTGCTTTTTGTCTTAGGTTTCCTTTCAGAATTTCATGCAGCAGCGTGTTATATAAATGGACCAGATCGAAACGCAATATCGATCCTTTATAAATACCTTTCTAAATGTTAGAATATTAGGTTTGCACAGGACATAGTGTGGGTAAAATAGAAATAAACACTGTGATTAAGTACATAAAGGGAACGCAGTCAGGTAAGCAACGATAAAATTCTGATCCTTTCATGTTAACTTTCGCACTATTAGGTAGCGCAAAACTTAACCATATTGAGTATTTCACAAGTTTAAAACCCACCACTATCCCAATTGTACATTGTTGGTGTTACACTGACTTTATTACTGCATCTCCCTGATAGTTTAATGTTCTTGCAGTACAGTTAAAAGATGACCATACACATGTGATTACCATTGCATGAATGCTGACAGACTCTATTGGAACCTGTTTGCAATGTGCCTTAGAGTAAGCAAGATATTGTTTTGAATAATGAGGGGTATAGAGTCAAGGGAGACCTATATCATTCTCCCTCTTTACAAAGCACCAGTAAGGTAGTTCCCACTATTTGTGCTGCGGTCCGGTCCGTTATTGGTTTGCATGCATGCATGACTTTTCGCATGGATCGCATGTTGCATGATATGACCCGGAACTCATCGCACACGGAGTATCACGCAGCAGAGCATTGCAAAAATCCTGCGGGCACCGCTGTGCGTGATAGTGGGACCCAGTCCAAAAAGAAAGGAAATCCTAATGATTTAGCCTAAAACGACAGGAGAATCCATTTTGTTTTGTATTATTTTAATACAGTGCTGAAGTAAGATAAAATGTTTCTCTCAGTTTTGTATAAACAATAATAAGGGAGATTCAATAAAAGTTATTGTTTAAAATGGTGCTAATTGTGCCCCAACCAATCAGATCTTATTTAACATTTGAAAGCTAACATCTGATTGGTTGGGACAAAATTAGCACCATTCTAAACAATAAGAACTTTTATTGAATAGCATCAGGTGATGAAGGAGGCCTGTACCCCCAAAATGTTGTGTTGATGATTGGTTTGGAATACATTTCTCCATTCACCCTGGAGTGTGACTCTGCATCTTATTTGGTTTGACTAACTATATTCCCTTGGAAGTAAGGAAACTGGACGTCTGCACACGTGTGGGTAGTGTGCATATGGACTTTTGTTTGCTGTTTGGATCTTTTATTGAATAACCCCGAATGTTTTTTTCTACCTTAAGGTTCATACACACGTGCGATCGCGGGTCCCGACCCGCGACACACGATGTGTACGAACGTTCGTTTCGGCCAATAATCAGCCCGTGTATGGGACTTTATCGCCTGAAGCGTTTTGGTTGATAAAGTGCCCATACACGGGCTGATTATTGGCCAAAACGAACGTTCGTACACATCGTGCATCGCGACCCGTGATTGCACATGTGTACGAACCTTTAGAGGAAAGGCCAGGCCAGGTATTAGTATAGTTATCTTGTCTTATATAGTATCTTGTCTCTAATTCTGACTCTATTTTGTGCTAAATCAATGCTAGATGGGAACCTCAAGTTGTATGAAAACCCCTTCATATACAAATGATCTTATTACTATAAAGGGTACTAGAGCTCTAAAGTACAAACATCATCTGTACAAATCCATATAAATGTCATGTGGCTAAATAACGATGTCATTGGTGACAGCCATAACAATGACCTCATACAAGGGGTGGAGAGATTCCATTTGAAGTGTCAGCTTGTTTTGACTACGGTCTACATGCAAACACATGCTGGACTAATTTAGCCACAAACTCTATATTATTAAATGTAAATAAATATTTTTTTACAAGGTCCCCATGGAACATTTCTGTTTATGAATCATATCCATCTGCGTTCCACATTTTACAATTTAACATAGCTGTTTAACCCAGGCTGATTCTTCCGCAATTCTTTGACTGAAGAAAGTGGCCCAATGGTATGATACACAATTCCCTTAGAATGTCATCTAATTTTGTTGGAATGCTTCAGCCATGTTCATTCAAATGACAGAATAATACCAACATAACTGAAAAGATCATAAAACATAAGATCGGGTGCCCTACCTGGTTATGTCTAACACCAGGTATGGCAATTTGGGAGACTCGAATTCCCAGGAGGACCGGCACCTCCAATACAGATTAGCACCTAACTGCAATCATTGATACCAATCATTGTAGCCTTCAGGAGTACAGGAAAACCATCTGAAAGGAAATAACCAGCAGGGTGGAGTGTTGGAACCCCCAGATTATCATAGAGAGCAGAGCCGTCCATTTACAATGGCAATCATACATTCACAATCACAATTGTACTCTAATACCGCATGGTATTGTATGGCCGCATGGTCGTAAATGTTCGACCACAGCCATAAATAAACAGGGAGATTCAATAAAAGTTCTTATTGTTTAAAATGGGGCTAATTTTGCCCCCACCAATCAGATCTTATGTAACATTTGAAAGCTAACATCTGATTGGTGGGGGCAAAATTAGCACCATTTTTAACAATAAGAACTTTTATTGAATAACCCTGATACTTTTTAATCGGAGGAAATATTTTTGCACCCGGCTAAAAGCAACGTTGTAGAAATGACCAATAATGAACCCTTATAAACCAGGCCCTTAGTTCCCAACACCAATTGCTATGGGGCCAGGAGCCAAAGGGGGCCCGTCCAGGTGGCTCAGTGGTTAGCTGAATTCCTGAGTTCGAATCCACCCTTGGACATCTCTAAGGAGTTTGTATGTTCTCCCCATGCTTGCGTGGGTTTCCTCCGGGCACTCTGGTTTCCCCCACAATAATAAAGACATACTGATAGGTTGTATGTGTCAAATAAATGTGCTTAGATTGTAAGCTCTTCGGGGCAGGGCCTGATGTAAATGTATACATGTAATTGTATGTATGTATATTTATTTATGTATGTATGTATTTATTTATGTATGTATATTTTATTTATAAAGGGCCACTTGGGTACAGAGTGTTGTCATTATAAAATACAGAGCATACAAACAAGGGGATACGTGCAAGCCATTATACAGATAGATAAAAATTAAATACAATTTCATACATAGGTTAAGAACACATATATATAAATGAAGGATAAATTGAAGTGCAGCATGCCATGACACATTAGGAATGAGATCCCTGCCCTGAAGAGCTTACAATCTAAGTGGGTGGGACAACAAACAGATACAAGTGGGGGGATGGGTACAAAGTGCTTGAGATGGCTAACAATCATTTGTTGTGCTGGTGCTCAGAAAGGATGACAGTCTAGATTTGAAAGTATTAATGGATGTCATCAGGCGAAGCGAAAGAGGGATAGAGTTCCAGGAAAAGTCTTTGTTAACCCAGTGAAATTTCCTTTTGATAACATACACAAAATGACACCATTTAATGGTCTCTATTCCCTAAGCCTCCAGTTACCTTTATATCTACAGTACGCTCCACGATGTTAGATATTACCAGATCCAACAGAGCTCCTTTTCTAGTAGGAAAATAATCCTGCAGCAATTTCAGGAACCCATCACCCTTCTCTGTGTTTGCAGTTCCAATACGCCAATCAAAGTAAGGGTAATTAAAGTCCCCCATAATCAAAACACTCCCCAACTGCATATGAAGCTGACTCGCTTCCTCCCTGCTAGCATTTGGCCGCTTGTAGCAGACACCAACAATTACATTACCCCCCTTACAGTTGCCCAATTCCACCCATATTGCCTCCGCTTTAACATCTGTATCGCAAGTTATCTCTTATTTTAAATTTGGCTTCAACTTTTGTTTAACAATAATACACTCCTTCCCCTTTCCTATCTCTATCTTGCCTAAACAAGGAGTATCCTTCTAAATTTACAGCCCAGTCATGAGAAATGTTCAACTATGTTTCTGCTATACCTATTACATCATACTTTTCAGTCAACGCCATTATCTCTAATTCTCCCATTTTGTCAGTCAGGCTTCTAGCATTTGCAAACATACATTTTAGATTATGATCCTTTTATTTATTTATACACTTGGCTCCCTATCCTCTATGCTAGCCTCACCCCCTCTCTACCCACCACTGGCCAATCTACACCCTGCTTACCCCCTGGGCTATTTTTTCCAGTAAGGCTGATATCCCCACCCCCAAACCTAGTTTAAAATCTCCTCCAACCCTATAACCATCTTCTCCCCCCAAAACAGCTGCACCATCATCAGTGAGGTGCAACTACTAAATAGACTGTAGCCAACAGAAAAGTCTACCCAGCTCTCTAAAAACGCAAACTCTTTCCTCCTTACACCAACCTCTTAAAGTGGCCAGTAGCTGAAGGGCAGATATAATAAGGAAATACATAACTTCCCCTATTATAGAAACAGAAGTCTGTATAAACCTGCAGATGGAGAATTAATAAGGTCATCCAAGGCCTCTGACTTCAAGCAGATTCCATGATAAGGAAGAGCGTGGTCATCTTTATAATAACTCATATAAATGGCAGTATCTATGTGCAGGAGTAAACTTCTAAAGAGCAGGGGAGAACTGGGACCTTTTGGCCTTGGGGGAAAATACAGCCAAGCGGCCCTTTCACTATGCACTGCCACTGTTTATTTCCATCTTGGGTGGGGGACAGCTGCAGTAGGGCAAGCAAGAAAACACTCAATCATGGGCATTTCTAGGGTTTCAAAACATCATGGGCACTTTAGTGGAGTGTACATTTTAGGCCAAACCCCTTTTCCACAACCAATTAAGTCACAGTCATTAGGTGCAGCACAGCCCACACAGACTGGCATATATATGATACCATCCAGCACAGCATACACAGACTGGTACATATAAAATGCCCCCATGCCCAGCCAACACAGACTGGTACATATAAGATGCCCCCATGCCCAGTCCACACAGACTGGTATATATAAGATGCCCACTTGCCCAGTCCACATAAACTAGTACATATAAGATGTCCCTTTGCCCAGCCTGTACAGACTGGTACATATAAGATGCCCCATTACTCAGCCTTTACAAACTGGTACATATAAGATGCCCCCTTGCCTAGTCTACACAAACTGCAGCAGCAGTACCAGCCTGTCTTCAGAGGGGTGATTGGTGCTGTTTTCACCAATATTTGACATTAGTAGGAGAGGCCTTCCTTACCTCGACTGCAGCCTTTAAGTAACATCTTCTCCCTGCTCCACTTCCTCGCCTGAGAGCAGCATGGGGTTGCCACCTTGGTAACTGTGGCCGCCGCACGCATGAGCAGTGACCAGCATTTTCCCTTCAGCCTACCGGGCCAGTCTGTCCCTGCTACAGAGCGAACACGCAAAGTTCTGAATTTAAATATCTACTAAGACAAGTTCACAGACCTATTTTTATCTCATTTTTAAATTAAAAGAAAGTCGACTTCAACAAGGGAAAAAACCTGATAAATTCAAATAATTGGACCTAAGGAAATGAGCGATTCTAATTTCCATGCAGAGCTGTGAGGATTAGATAAGGTCAGGCCTGCCAATGGTGACTTGTCTTTATATGCATTTGTTTGACTTTTAACAAGTACGCGATGGCTTGCTGTCTGGTTAAAGAAGAAAAGGAAATGGCACTGTCAAAGGTAAAAGGGTTTACCGATATGGGGGGTTAGAAAGACATTGGTAATACAATTAAATCTTTAATATCTGTGCAGAAAACCCCTCAAATCCTTAAACTATTATACTTACAGACTCCAGAACAGCATCTGATAGATTTTAAAGGGCAAAGTGCAAACACATGTACTTTTCAGAAAAAAGAGCAGTATTTTCTCATCCTAATGACCGTAATCTGCCCATTCAGCATTGTGTCTGTATATAAATAAATGCAACCAAAATACTGATTTCCTATTTGCAGGACCCCTAATAGAGACCGTTATGGTCTTGCCCTTGTCCTGGGTTGATTCAGTTGCTCAGTAGAGATCTGAGCATGTTTGACCCATCCAACAGCCAATCAGTAGAAATTACTGTTAGGAACATTCCAAGGATGTATCTGTTGTATTCAATTAGATCAACTGGACTTGAAATGTAGTTCTTGAAGACGTTTCGCTAGTCATCCGACTGGCTTTCTCAATTCAGAATGACTTGTACAAGAATCTGTGGCAATTATGTACCCTGGAAAATCCCAATTAGCATATCACAGCCAGGTGTTAAGGGTGTGATTGGATAGTGGCTAAGAGGTGTTATAGGAACGCCCAGAGTAAGGTGTTAAAACAGCATTGTACATGGCAGACAGTTGGTGTCGAACCCCCCCCACCTCTATTTAGGCTTGGTTTCTTTATTTTCACATAAATGGCCTCCTTAACACCTCTCTTGAACCAGTCACGTTCCTTCGCCAATATGGAACCAAAACAAGTTCAGGGAGACACAAGCAAAACATAGTTTTGCAATCAGTATTACTGTTTATTGCTGCTTCAACAGGGTCACAACATGTTTCGAACGCCCAAGCGCTCTTTCTCAAGTGTAGAGCGCTTGGGCGTTCAAAACATGTTGTGACCCTGTTGAAGCAGCAATAAACAGTAATACTGATTGCAAAACTATGTTTTGCTTGTGTCTCCCTGCACTTGTTTTGGTTCCAGTTGGAGTATAGCGTGTAGCGGACACGCTGTGGGGATTGACACGCAAGAAATGTACTAGCCACACTTAACGAATTCCTTGTAACTTTGGAGTTTCCTTCGCCAATATGTTAACATTACAATCTTCAAAGGTATGTCCTTTATCCTTAAGATGCAGGTACACGGCTGAGTCCTGACCCGAGGAATTGGCTCTTCTGTGCTGGGCCATACGTTGATGCAGTTGCTGTTTGGTCTCCCCCACATACAAATCAGAGCATTCTTCACTGCACTGCACTGCATATATGATGTCGCTTTTCTTGTGTTTTGGTATTGGGTCTTTCGGATGTACCAATTGCTGCCTTAGCGTGTTGTTCGGTTTAAAGCAGACAGGGATACGATGTTTTTTGAAAATTCTTCTTAATATCTCGGAGACCCCTGCTACATATGGGATGACCATGTTCTTCCTCCTGTCTTGCTTTTCCCCTTCACTGTTGGTATTTGTGTTCTTTTCTTTCCTTCTACTTCTTTTGACAAAGGCCCAGTCCGGATATCCACAAGTTTTAAGGGCTCCTCTGAGATGTTTCATTTCTTTAGCCGTCGCCTCTGTGCTAGTGGGGATGTTCTCGGCTCTGTGTTGCAGGGTTCTGATGACAGAGGTGTTAAGGAGGCCATTTATGTGAAAATAAAGAAACCAAGCCTAAATAGAGGTGTGGGGGGGTTCGACACCAACTGTCTGCCATGTACAATGCTGTTTTAACACCTTACTCTGGGCGTTCCTATAACACCTCTTAGCCACTATCCAATCACACCCTTAACACTTGGCTGTGATATGCTAATTGGGATTTTCCAGGGTACATAATTGCCACAGATTCTTGTACAAGTCATTCTGAATTGAGAAAGCCAGTCGGATGACTAGCGAAACGTCTTCAAGAACTACTTTTCAAGTCCAGTTGATCTAATTGAATACCACAGATATACCATGACCTGGATGAATGAGAACTTTCACAAGCATTCCAAGGATGTGGTGCATCCTGGGAAGAAGAAGGACCGTTAGAACTGAGAATATGTAGAATAACTAAGTACGCATTACATAACCTAACGATTTAACAAATATTGATAATTTCCACTGAACTGTGCCTTTAACCCGATCCATGCAGGCAAACACACAGTTTTTATTAGCACAGAGAGCTTTCATGCATGCTCAGCTGAACTGAACTTTTACTGTGCTCAATGGACACACCATAGTGCTAGTCATTGGTTGCGATGTCATCTGCCATGGCAGTGATTACCTTGTAAAGCCCAGAGGAATTGGGGTTATAACTCTATTTGAGTGTGATATTGAAATCTGTAAGCATAATGGTTTCAGGGTTGGGGGTTCTACACAAATATAAAGATCATTTTAGGGCTGGATACGCAGAACTAGCATCCAATGTTAATACTTCCCTAACCTAAAGACCATAATCTGCCAAAAAATTATCCTTTCCTTTAAAAGTCTGCTGAAAGCAGAAAAATCATATGAAGAAATATTCAGGGATGCTTTTCCATAATCACCATTATAAGCTTAAGAGAAATATAGTGCATATAAAGTTTTTTAAACAGGGACAGGGGGTAGGATTGGTAGTTCCCACCTCCCAGTATTGTTTCTGTAAGGAGCACCAGCATGAGGATAACCAGGGTTGACACTTTTTTGTCATTGCAAACCTGGACAGATGTGGGAAGAGCATTTAGCAACCCGGCAGGCATGGCTTAAGTGGGTGTGGTTTAAAATGGGTGTGGCTTAAAAAGAATCTTAAAATGGGGATAATTCTGAAAAGTTTAAATTTATATAAATGCTGACATTGGGGATGAAAGCATGGTGCCGACAGTGGGTATGGGTGGGCATGGGGACAACAATGTGGGAGTATGGCATTGACAAGGGATATGGGGGAGCATGGCATTGTCGCTGGGAATAGGGGAGCATGGCACTGACAATGGGAATGGGGAGCGTGGCACTGACAATGGGAATGGTGAGCGTGGCACTGACAATGGGAATGGTGAGCGTCGGCACTGTACAATGGGAATGGTGAGCGTGGCACTGACAATGGGAATGGGAGCGTGGTACTGACAATGGGAATGGGGAGCGTGCGCACTGACAATGGGAAATGGTGAGCATGGCACTGACAATGGGAATGGGGAGCGTGGTACTGACAATGGGAATGGGAGCATGGCACTGACAATGGGAATCGGGAGCATGGCACTGACAATGGAATGGGGAGTGTGGCACTGACAATGGGAATGGGGAGCATGGCACTGACAATGGGAATGGGGAGCGTGGTACTGACAATGGGAATGGGGAGCATGGCACTGACAATGGGAATCGGGAGCAGGGCACTGACAATGGGAGGGAGCGTGGTACTGACATGGAAATGGGGAGCGTGGCACTGCAAATGGGGAGCGTGGTACTGACAATGGGAATGGGGAGCATGGCACTGACAATGGAATAGGGGAGCATGGTACTGACAATGGGAATGGGGGAGCATGGTACTGACAATGGAATGTGGGAGCATGGTACTGACAATGCAATGGGAATTGGGGAGCATGCACTGACAATGGGAATGGGGGAGCATGGTACTGACAATGGGAATGTGGGAGCATGGTACTGACAATGGGAATGTGGGAGCATGGCACTGACAATGGGAATGTGGGAGCATGGTACTGACAATGGGAATGTGGAGGCAGCTGTGGGAATGGGGCATGGTACTGACAATGCAATGGAATTGGGAGCATGGCACTGACAATGGGAATGGGGGAGCATGGCACTGACATTTGGAATGTGGGGGCATGGCACTGACAATGGGAATGGGGAGCATGGTACTGACAATGGGAATGGAGGAGCATGGTACTGACAATGGAATGGGGAGCATGGTACTGACAATGGGAATGGAGGAGCATGGTACTGACAATGGGAATGGGGAGCTGGTATGCATGGATGGGGGGCATGGTCTGACAATGGGAATGGGGAGCATGGTACTGACAATGGGAATGGGGAGGCATGGTACTGACATGGGAATGGAGGAGCATGGTACTGACAATGGGAATGGGGAGCATGGTACTGAATGGATGGGGGAGCATGGTACTGACAATGGGAATGGGGGAGCATGGTACTGACAATAGGAATGGGGGAGCTGGCATGCAATGGGAATGAGGATGTACTGACAATGGGGAATGGGGGAGCATGGTACTGACAATGGGAATGGGGGAGCATGGTACTGACAATAGGAATGGGGGAGCATGGTACTGACAATGGGATGGGGGAGCATGGAACTGACAATGGGAATGGGGGAGAAAGGTACTGACATGAATGGGGGAGCATGACACTGACAATGGGAATGGGGGACATGGTACTGACAATGGGAATGGGGAGCATGGAACTGACAATGGGAATGGGGGAGAAAGGTACTGACAATGGGAATGGGGGAGCATGGCACTGACAATGGGAATGGGGAGAAAGGTACTGACAATGGGCATGGGGGAGCATGGTACTGACAATGGGAATCGGGAGCATGGCACTGACAATGGGAATGGGGAGCGTGGTACTGACAATGGGAATGGGGACGTGGCACTGACAATGGGAATGGGGGATGTGGTACTGACAATGGGAATGGGGAGCATGGCACTGACAATGGGAATAGGGGAGCATGGTACTGACAATGGGAATGGGGGAGCATGGTACTGACAATGGGAATGGGGGAGCATGGTACTGACAATGGGAATGGGGGAGCATAGCACTGACAATGGGAATGTGGGAGCATGGTACTGACAATGCAATGGGAATTGGGGAGCATGGCACTGACAATGGAATGGGAGCATGGTACTGACAATGGGAATGTGGGAGCATGGTACTGACATGCAATGGGAATGGGGGAGCATGGCACTGACAATGGGAATGGGAGCATGGCACTGACAATGGGAATGTGGGGGCATGGCACTGACAATGGGAATGGGGGAGCATGGTACTGACAATAGAAATGGGGAGGCATGCACTGACAATGGGAATGGGGAGCATGGTACTGACAATGGGAATGGGGGAGCATGGTACTGACAATGGAATGGGGGAGCATGGAACTGACAATGGGAATGGGGGAGAAAGGTACTGACAATAGGAATGGGGGAGCATGACATGACAATGGGAATGGGGGAAGCTGGTACTGACAATGGGAATGGGGGAGCATGGAACTGACAATGGGAATGGGGGAGAAAGGTACTGACAATGGAATGGGGGAGCATGGCACTGACAATTGGAATGGGGGAGAAAGGTACTGACAAGGGCATGGGGGAGCATGGTACTGACAATGGGCATGGGGGAGCATGGTACTGACAATGGGCATGGGGGAGCATGGCACTGACAATGGGAATGGGGGAGCATGGAACTGACAATGGGAATGGGTGAAAGGTACTGACAATGGGAATGGGGGAGCATGGTACTGACAATGGGAATGGGGGAGAAAGGTACTGACAATGGGAATGGGGGGAAAGGTACTGACAATAGAATTGGGGGAGCATGGCACTGACAATGGGAATGGGGAGCTGGTACTGACAATGGGAATGGGGGAGAAAGGTACTGACAATAGGAATGGGGGAGCATGGCACTGACAATGGGAATGGGGGAGCATGGCACTAACAATGGGAATGGGGGGGCATGGTACTGACAATGGAAATAGGGGACATGGCACTGACAATGGGAATGGGGAGCATGGCACTGACAATGGGAATGGGGGAGCATGGTACTGACAATTGGGAATGGGGGAGCATAGTACTGACAATGGGAGACATGGCACTGACAATGGGAATGGAGGAGCATGGCACTGACAATGGGAATGGGGGAGCATGGTACTGACAATGGGAATGGGGAGCATGGTACTGACATGGGAATGGGGGAGCATGGTACTGACAATGGGAATGGGGGAGCATGGTACTGACAATGGGAATGGGGAGCATGGTACTGACAATGGAAATAGGGAAGCATGGTACTGACAATGGGATGGGGTGGCACGTTCTGACAATGGGAATGGGGATTATGGTACTGACAATGGGAATGGAGAGTATGGTACTGACAATAGGAATGGGGGAGCATGTACTGACAATGGGAATGGGGGTGCATGGTACTGACAAAGGGTGGGGAGCATGGTACTGACAATGGACTATGGGAGTATGATACTGACAATGGGAATGGACATGTTACTGACAATGGGAATAGGGGAGCATTGTACTGCAATGGGAATGGGGGAGCATGGTACTGACAATGGGGATGGGGGAGCATGGCACTGACAATGGGAATAGGGGACATGGTACTGACAATGGAAATGGAGGAGCATGGTACTGGACAATGGGAATAGGGGAGCATTGTACTGACAATGGGAATGGGGGAGCATGGTAGTGACAATGGGAATGGGGGAGCATGGTACTGACAATGGGAATGGGGGAGCATGGTACTGACAATGGGAATAGGGAAGCATGGTACTGACAATGGGAATGGGGATTGTCAGTACATATTATAAGAGCACTGGTAAAATGCTTTGCACACAGACAATTTGTAAATTGGCACTGATAAAATGGTTGCATAAAAACACTTAATATGCTTGGCAAACTGCCACTGATAAGATGGCAGCACACACTGGCAAACTTAAAAAACTGGCACTGGTAAAATGGTGGCAGAGAGATATGGGTAAAATGCTTGGAAACTAGCACTGATAAAATGTGCCACAGTGGCACACATGCTAAATATTTTTGGAAATCTATCATGGGTAAAACTGCTTGGCACACAGACATGGGTAAAACTGCTGAGCACACAGACATAGGTAAAACTGCTTGCCACACAAACATAGGTAAAACTGCTTGGCACACAGACATGGGTAAAACCGCTGGGCACACAGACATGGGTAAAACTGCTTGGCACACACAGTGTACAAACAATCCTCCTCCTGACTGAGTCCCAAAGGCAGAACAGGCACTGCACAGGGCAATAGGTTTCCGGAACTTACAGTCGTTGGTCTGCTAAGGAAGAACTAAAGGGGAGGCTCCAAAAGTTCAGGCAATTGCCTTGGTAGGGAGGGGACGGAGCTCTGCTCTACGCTAGGCTGGAATATTCTAAAGCACTGGCTGCTTCCCAAAAGTCCTTTTTTTTTTTTTTTTTTTAAACTTTCTTAACCAGGACAGGAGAGAAAAGGACAGGATACCTGGACTGGTATGCTAATTTTTGGACTGTCCGGGTGAAAACAGGTGGCAACCACCAAGGATAACTGCTTCTGCCAGGTTTCCTTCTGACTTCAGCAGGAATGTCAAGGACACTAACCTGGCAGATGGACACTTAACATGCTGCAGCTCCTCAATAAAAAAATAATGGGAGGTAGGAATATTCAATCCTACTTCCCTGCCACAGGTATTTTTAATTTTTCAGGTATTTAATTTTTGAATAATATTTAAATAATAAAATTCAAATATGATTGGTTAATCTGTGATCATATGATTGCAAGCATTGAAATATTAACCAATCACAATTGGATTTGGCCCTTCATCTATATAAACAGGTGCAAACCCCACAGAGCTCAGAAGTCATTACAGTAATGGCAGAAGAAAGAAGACGCCGGCTAAATGGGCGATGTTGATGGCGGCCGCAATGACTACACCTGTTGTTGGCGAAATCAGCAGAGTTGGTGTCGCTGGCTGTGAAGAAAGAAGACTTCGAATCACACCGGCAACACTGGTGATGTTGATGTCGTCAGCGCTGGCGGTGTCAATGGTGGCCACAGTGACATCACCCGGCACTGGTGTCGCTGGCTGGGAAGAAAGAAGGCACGCCCTAAAGGGCTCTTCTAAGAGCCAATGGGGGTCCTGGTTTTGAGCTGCAGGACCCCAACAAAAGCACTTGTCAGTGCCGCAAGGGCACTTCTAAGGGCCACAAGGGCACTTATCAGTGCCGGGGAGGGGGGTCCCGGTTTGAGCTGCGGGACCCCTTAAGCCCCAAAGGGCCGCAATGGTCCTTCTAAGGACCCAGGAGGGGGTCCCGGGGTGAGCAGCGGGACCCCCAAACATCCGGCCAAGGGACTTTCGGCCATTCGGCGATTCTCGGCCGAATCTGGAAATCCTCGAACGTTCAAAGTTTTTTGAAAAATCCTCAAATGTTTAAGGATTTTCGAAAATTTCCAAATGGAGTTCAGAAAAAGTACGGAAAGCGGATTTTGGGAAAATATTCGCGATCCACGACCCCCGAAATCCGCCGCATATGCAGGATCTGATCTGCGAACCAGACATCCCTAGTGGTATCCAGTTATGAACTTGGAGGATAACTGCCTCTCTCCTTATACTGTGATCATGGTAAATACAGATGAAGCCTTTAATTAGAATAATGTTGCAGTTGATCTATAGCAGTTCCTTCCTTAGCCAGTAAAAAAGTGATAACTTTTGATATAAAGTAAGAGTGTGTAGAAGTGTTCTCCTGTTAACCACTGTTTACTAAGCCCTCAACAATTAACTGCAGGGCTCTGGACTAGTTACTTCTAAGCCCTAGATCCCCCTCTACTAGATCCTAGACCAATAATTACATGGCCCCTGACCACCATTAGCCAGATTACCGAATGCTTGGCCCAAGATCTCCAGCTGCTAGGCCGATCTCACCAATGTTATATTGTCAGTAGATATTCGTTCATGTCTGTTCAGTGGTCTGTTCCAGGATAACTAACTGTTGGCCCTAGATTGCATTTGTGTAAAATACACAAACATCTGTCAAGCCATTACCTACTACTACACCTACTGGAAGGACCCTGCAATACAGCCCTACAGTGACCCTAATGTGTTTTATTCGCCTACCAGAACATCCATCTTCCAGATTTCTCCTAAATGCATCTGAAACCTCTTTGTACTAAACAACATTTTACTTATAATTGATCAATGTAAATAACTTGTTTTCAGTTAATAACATTCTAACCACTGTGAATAACTGATTATCTTGTTACAATTGCACCGGCAGCGAGTGGGATATATTACGCATGTCCACCCTCAAATCTAGAATTTAACCCACTACAGGCCACACTGTGTAGTGTTTAAAATTCCTTACCTTACATCCCTGCTCCTTATGGTTCTCCTGCAGTGTCTGTTCAAAGTTCCAGAAAGTGAAGAGTAGGAGCTGTCTGTGAGTCATCCAGATGCCTGCTTCTTCGTTTTCTTGTTGAAGATTCTAGCATGCACAGGGGAGCCCTCTACCCCCCCTCCATCCCTCTGCATATATCTTGGCTTCTTTACCCCCTACCTATACAAGCTTTTACTGTAGTGTAGCCCAACCCCAACTGCCAAGTTCGTTTTGTAAGAGAAGCAGCAGAAGCATACTTAGTCTCCTTTGTTCCCTCAGCTCTCTGCATTGCTGGCAGCAACATCTGTGATTGGCTGCCTCTTAGCTAATCACAGACACAGCTGCCAGTCTGTCCCCTGCTTGCAGCTTCCGGTAAGCAGAGGGCTGGGAGCAGAGGGCCGGGGGAACAAAGGAGTGTAAGTACATTTCTGCTGCTTATTTACAAAACCATCTTGACTGTTGGGGGTGGGCTACACTACAGCAAAAGTTTTTTTTCAGGGTGTCTGTTTGACTATGTTCCCTAAACAATTGTGTACCAAAGACAGAACTGTCATTGTCTACCTAAAGGTAACTGGTAATTTAGGTCTAAAATATAAAGCAATGGACCCAGGACAGGTCCCTGAGAAAACCACAGACAACACTGGCCCAACTTGAAAATGTCTCATTTATAACAACTCTTCCATGTCAAATGCTTTGGTGCATCCAAGTAAATCACATTGACTGTTCTCCTATGGCCTACTTTACTCTTTATAGAAGCAAATTCATTTTCTGTGACAGGACCTATCAGACATAAACCCATGAGAGGCAATCGCAGGATTTTCAAGGGAGGGATTTCTTAAAAGGGTTATCACGGACAGTGGTGAGCGTGTCACACACACACACACACACCGATTTTAGCCACACATTCTCCTTTTAAAAAAGGCCACTTCAATGTTAAAGTATAATACCATCTTTATCATTTCCTTCCCCCTAGATTTTTACTTCTTGAATAATTTTTCTCTTTGTTATAAAATATAGGAATATTAGAAGTTACCAAGGAGTCCCATGACTATATAACAGTATGAGGTATAGGTATGTATTTAGTATCTCATAATGTAAACCTTGTTCTATCCTTTGTTATAGGTACAAACCTTATCATAGTAAAAACAACATTGTCCTATAAACCCTTGTTGCTTTCTGGAGTCCAGTTCTTGCTAATACTGGTACCAGGACAATAACCATAGTGAGTTTCAATACGTGTTACTATGTATCCTTAGTCACTGTCTACATGATCAGATTCACACCAATCCCCAAACAAGTTATACTTACTGTTCATGTCTGTATCTAGGCTCCCATTTGTTTAATCCCCTTTCACACTGACTTTCCTTGCACTTTCTGATGACCTCAAGGTGCCAAAACTGCAGATAACAATAAACCAGCAGAAATAAGGGTGTGTGTGATTCTTGGCACCCGTAATCCCCTCCCTTTAATACGTACATTTATCATCACTTTTTATTGAGCACTGGTGGTATACAATACCATTATGGTAGTTTACTACTGCATGCTATAGTACGGACGAGCAGTTGTAAATTTATGTCCACGGGCATACATTAATGGCAACCCGCAGTATCATCAGTGTCTGATAACGTGGGTTAGAGAATATGCCCTCTAGTCCTTTTGCCGTTACCCCTAATATCTGTGTCAAGTATGGTTCCCGGCAATGATATTTAATCAAGAAAATCTGTCCATTTTCAATATTGGACTTGCTAGAAAATATTCCATACGGAGCAAAATCCTCAGAATAATAATTTTATTGTCCAATAGAATTTCTACAGGGATGGGGTCTCCGAATGGCTATTTCTGAAGCTCTTTAAATGGCTAAATTATCATTGGTCAAACTGATAATATAACTCTCCGATTGTACAATTGTTTGCATGAGAAGCTAAAAATTGTAAATCTTTGTTCACATTAGACAATTACTCCAACTGGGATTTATCCAATGATTACCGTACAGACAGGTTGCTTGGGAGGAGCCTAGCAGCTTGTTCTGTACTATGGGGAGAGGCAGATAAAAACAATTTAATTGTTAAACATAGTGCACCTGAAAGATGCCAGCAGCCTAATGTAATGAAAACCCCAGAACTTACCTTCAATGCTTATTGCTTACTGGAAAAGCAAATTTACTAAGTTTTTTGAATATACTAAAGTGCTCATAAAAATTCACAAGGAGTCTCTATTCAAGAGAAAGAACATTTTGCGGTGTCTTTTATTGCCATGGCAACTGTATCCGTGTCAGACAAATACCCGCTAAGGATGGGAAAAATTCAGGCTTGGTTGTGAACAAATACCATTTCCTCTCTATGAATTATTAACAACATATGTTTAATTTCAATTGGGGAAATTCTAGTTAGTGAAGGTACAAATGCAGAGACTAGTAATTTGCAGATCTCTATCAATTATTGAACCACAACGTCCGTAATTCTTTTCCAGGCTATGGTGAGTGTTACAATAAAACATCACCAGGAAGCACACGATCCCTGTGTGTTTGGTTACATTAAAGGGGAAGTTCAGACAAAATTATTATTGATGACCCCTTTCACTGGCCATAATCTGCCCATATAGTGATCTCTCTGTATATAAATAAATGCTTTCAATGTACTAATTCCTTTTTGCAGGACCCCTAATAGAGACCATTATGGTCTTGCCCTTGACCTAGCGGGCCGATTCAGTTGCTCAGTAGAGATCTGAGCATGTCTGACCCATCCAATAGCCAATCAGTAGAAGTTATTGTTAGGAACATTCCAAGTAGTAGTAGTAGTACCTAAAATGGCAGCTCACTACAGACCAAAGTCCCGGCTACTTCCAATTCCAGCAACTTCCATTCACGTCACTTCCATTTTATTGTGCTTATGGTTGATAGTTAACATTACCATTGATTGGTTGAAAAAGATGAACGAAAATTCCTTTAGAAACGACCAGTCTGTAGATGATCTTCCTTTAGTCACAACCTGGATTGTCTATTTTCTTCTCAAAAAATGGTAAATGGGTGTGGTTTGGGGGTGTGTGGTCTGTGTCAAGGGGTGGAGCTATGGGTACCAGTTTTTTTTGTGCCCACCCGTGTGGTTCGCATTGGGAACCAATGAGGCTGCTGGGGGTGGGGTGGTTCAGTAGGGAAGTGTCCCAGAAGGGGCAGGGTGGGATGTCTGTGTACAGGCCATTGCACACCACACAACTGGCAGTGATTTACCGACATGGCTGATTGTTCCAGCTGACTGTGCCTAAAGATCGGTGCGAAACTACTAGTCATCTCTTCAAGCCATAAATGATCACTGTCCAAGATGGAACCTGGTGGTTGATGGGGTGAAATATTGACCTCAGGCCTAAATGCTATCTGTCACTCTTTGCTTTTTGTCTTAGTCTCCTTGATCTCTTCTGCTCATATATAACAATAGCAGAAACATCCCAGTTA
Organism: Hymenochirus boettgeri; assembly: GCA_019447015.1. NCBI lineage: Eukaryota > Metazoa > Chordata > Amphibia > Anura > Pipidae > Hymenochirus > Hymenochirus boettgeri. Next base: position 273,401,946 of record CM033473.1, on the reverse strand, counting down.
CATATTATTTGAATTATTATTCAAATAATATGTAATTACGTAATACTAGAAACATATTATTATTTAATACTTGAAATAATATTACGTAATGCTAGAAATAATATGTTATTACGTAATGCTAGAAATAATGTTATTACGTAATGCTAGAAATGTTATTACGTAATACTAGAAATAATATGTTATTATGTAATGCTAGAAATATGTTATTATGTAATGCTAGAAATAATGTTATTACATAATGCTTTAAATATGTTATTAACGCAATGCTAGAAATATGTTATTACGTAATGCTAGAAATAATATGTTATTACGTAATGCTAGAAATAATATGTTATTACGAAATGCTAGAAATAATATGTTATTACGTAATGCTAGAAATAATGTTATTACATAATGCTTTAAATATGTTATTACGTAATGCTAGAAATATGTTATTACGTAATGCTAGAAATAATATGTTATTACCTAATGCTAGAAATAATATGTTATTACGTAATGCTAGAAATAATATGTTATTACGTAATGCTTGAAATAATATGTTATTACGTAATGCTAGAAATATAAGGGAAAATACGCTACCTACAGTGTAATATAAGGAGATTACACCACTGAGGAGTTCCCTGACCATATAAAAACACAAGGCCGTTAGGCCAAGTGTTTTTATAGAGGTCAGGAACTCCGAGGTGAAGTAATATCCGTATATTATTCTGTAGGTAGTGTATTATTCCATATTATACATAAGGTAAAAAAAAGAAAAATCCAGCACAGACTGTCTCCCAGCCCTCCCTGTCTCCCCCTCCCTGTATTAGTAATGTAAATAACAAGCCCATTTTTCTACATACAAATAGTTAACTGCTGTTCCTACCTCAAACTAAAAGAAGACAATAAACATCGTCCCTCCCCAGTGCTGTTCCAATTTGTTACACTGACTGAGTGAGTTACTGTGCTGATAAGGAGGAGCAAGTGCATTCCTGTGAGTCATAATTGACTTGGTCGCTCGCTCCTCCTTATCAGCACAGTAATTCAGTCAGTCAGTCAGTGTACAGAAACGGGCTTGTTAACTACATTACTAATACAGGGAGGGAGAGAGACATGGGGACGGGCAGTGGAATACAGGAAGTCACTCAGTGACATCACTGAGTGACTGATTATATAGATTCTCGCCACTGCACCTCCTCATTGAAATGCCAGAGCCTTATGTATTAAAATGTTATTATGTAATGCTAGAAATAATGTTATTACGTAATGCTAGAAATAATATGTTATTACGTAATGCTAGAAATAATGTGTTATTATGTAATGCTAGAAATAATGTTATTATATAATGCTAGAAAGAATAGAGTACGTAATGCTAGAAATAATACATTATTACGTAATGTTAGAAATATGTTATTACGTAATGCTAGAAATAATATGATATGTAATGCTAGTATGTTATTACGTAATGTAGAAAGAATATATTACGTAATGCTAGAAATAATACGTTATTACATAATGCTAAAAATGTTATACGTAATGCTAGAAATAATATGTTATTACGTAATGCTAGAAATAATGTATGTAATGCTAGAAATAATATGTTATATAATGCTAGAAAGAAATATTAAGTAATGCTAGAAATAATACATTATTACTAATGTAGAAATATGTTATTACGTAATGCTAGAAATAATACATTATTATGTAATGTAGAAATATGTTATTATGTAATGCTAGAAATATATGTTATTATAATGCTAGAAATAATGTTTATACGAATGCTAGAAAGAATATATTAAGTAATGCTAGAAATAATAGTTTACATTATGTAAATGTTATTACGTAATGCTAGAAATAATGTTATTACGTAATGCTAGAATAATGTTATGTAATGTAGAAATAATATGTTATTATAATGCTAGAAAGAATATATTACGTAATGCTAGAAATATACTACGTGATTACATAATGCAGAAATATGTTATTACGTAATGCTAGAAAGAAATAAATGTTATTACGTAATGCTAGAAATAATGTATGTAATGCTAGAAATAATATGTTATATATAATGCTAGAAAGAATATATTACGTAATGCTAGAAATAATACATTATTACGTAATGTTAGAAATATGTTATTACGTAATGCTAGAAATAATACATTATTATGTAATGTTAGAAATATGTTATTATGTAATGCTAGAAATAATATGTTATTATGTAATGCTAGAAATAATGTTATTACGTAATGCTAGAAAGAATATATTACGTAATGCTAGAAATAATACGTTATTACATAATGCTAGAAATATGTTATTACGTAATGCTAGAAATAATATGTTATTACGTAATGCTAGAAATAATGTTATGTAATGCTAGAAATAATATGTTATTATATAATGCTAGAAAGAATATATTACGTAATGCTAGAAATAATCAGTTATACTAATGCTAGAAAATATGTATTACGTAATGCTAGAAATAATATGTTATTACGTAATGCTAGAAATAATGTTATGTAATGCTAGAAATAATATGTTATTATATAATGCTAGAAAGAATATATTACGTAATGCTAGAAATAATACATTATTACGTAATGTTAGAAATATGTTATTACGTAATGCTAGAAATAATACATTATTATGTAATGTTAGAAATATGTTATTATGTAATGCTAGAAATAATGTTATTACGTAATGCTAGAAAGAATTATTACGTAATTAGAAATAATATGTTATTACGTAATGCTAGAAATAATATGTTATTACGTAATGCTAGAAATAAATAGTTATTACGTAATGCTAGAGAAATAATGTTTATGTAATGCTAGAAATAATATGTTATTATATAATGCTAGAAAGAATATATTACGTAATGCTAGAAATAATACATTATTACGTAATGTTAGAAATATGTTATTACATAATGCTAGAAATAATACATTATTACGTAATGTTAGAAATATGTTATTATGTAATGCTAGAAATAATGTTATTACGTAATGCTAGAAAGAATATATTACGTAATGCTAGAAATAATATGTTATTACGTAATGCTAGAAATAATATGTTATTGCGTAATGCTAGAAATAATATGTTATTATGTAATGATAGAAATAATGTTATTATGTAGTGATAGAAATAATGTTATTATGTAATGCTTGAAATGATGTGTTATTATGTAATAATATATAATAAGGAAGAAACTACAAGATTGTGCTTGTAGTTTTGTGTAAATTCAATGTAGATATATGCAAGGTTATTGTATTGTCCCCATGGCTGGCATGTCTGCATGTTTTCAGCAGTAGCGGGAAGATAAAGAAAAAAAAGAACATAATGTGTAGGACTAAAGCTAAAATATAACAGCCCAAACATCGCTAACTGACAGTGCTATGTCGAGGTATTTTGGAAATATATAGAGGGGCTGATGCAATAAGTTGTAAAAGTTTGCCAGTGCTATTAATCTGCAGCAGCCAATCAGAAGTTATCAAACTGCAGCAACCTGATAAAAAGCTAAAACTTGATTGGTTGCAAATGAATAAAACAGGTAAATTTTTAGAATTCTTGTTGCATCAGCCCAATAGTCTACATCACATTCTGTACATCCAGCATATAACCCTTGGTTAATACAAGTAGCTCGGCCCCAAGGTTGTCACAAGATGTGAATGGACAGTATTTACCCCATGTTTGGGTATGGCCAGTAAAGTACCACTTCATTATGTATCATTTGTGATAGCCTGAGTGTGTATTTGTAGTGGGTTTTTTAATTCAAATGGGTAAATGACTGGTAATGGTTTGTTTTAAATGTGGCTACAGGCTTAACATCACTGGTCTATTAATATGGATCACTCACTGACAAGCTGTACCTCCCAACTAGGTCTGAGGGCATCTCTGGTAGGAATGGTACGGAAAGACCAAAGATGGGTCTTTCCATTGAAATGTGTTGTTTTTAGGCTTTGATTCACAGTGCCAGCTCATCATTGCAGGGTCTGTCATGGTAAGTAGCAGTGAATAGCCAATTCAGCACCACAATCATGTGACCTGTCACATCTTAAGATGTGGAAAGCAGACCTGGATTTACCATTATGCACAGTAGGTATGCACCTAGGGGCCTGTGGTTGGAGGGGCAGCTGGCCTGTGTTTTGGGGTGAAGCTAAGGGCATGTGGCTCCTGATGATGAGTAGAGAGTTTAATGTCTATTTCCTACTACTCCTGCTATGGTGAGTGACTGCTCTATGTACCAGCTGCCTTAAGGAATAGATGGGTTAGGAATTTTTATGATATTTTTACAAAATTTTATGAAATCAGCCAACACTGGAATAGGTGAATATGCTAATGATCCCCTATAATAGATCTGAATAAGGCAAGATCATGGAAGCCTTATGATCAGCAACATGTGGGAGCAATAGGTGCAAAATAGCCAGAAGCCTAATCTCCATGTCTATGGAGGATTAGGTTTATGCCCATGCTGTGAATGCGAGGGTATTTTGGCAGTCATTTATTTATCTAGCCTCTTGAGGGACAGGTCTGTGACCCTTGTTCCAAGATAAGGAACCATTTGAACATCTTATTCGTGGAACTAATAATGCAAATAACCATTGGGAGCTGGTTCAGCATCTTTTCATTTATTCTGTGATTCCTGCCTCACCCAGGAGCTGAGATGGTTCCAATAATTCATAGGTCATTGCTAATGTGCAGAGCCTTAAAGTGTGCACTGTTACAGGCCGGATCAATAAACTGAATGAGCCTCTCTCCCCTGCAGATTGCCGACATTTCATTTTTATGGTACCACATAAATATCCTATCAAACCAGATCTCATTGTATTGGGGATTGTTAGGCTGTGCGTCTTCAAGTCTGTTTAACGGGAAAGGTGTTTTAATCAAGGCCACCATCATAAATTTTAGTTAAGTTTATGGGCCCCTAAAGCAATAGAGCCCATGTTCAATTAAATTGAGAATAAGATTGGGCCTGTTACAGTAATACAGTGCTTGTTCTTTGTTACTTTTCTAACACTAGCAGAGACAATTAAGGGACCTAGACCATTAAAAGAATATGCTCCCTCAGGGATGTAGTGCTTGCCACTGCAGATGTTTGGAAACTTAAATACAATTCAGCTCACCACATCTCCTACAGGTTTTCGGTTTCCCAGATGTCTGTTACTGGACATAAATTCAAAATAAAAGTGTGTAGTAAAGAGCAACCAAAAACTCAGGCAACCCCACAGGTATTGCTTTAAGAGACACTTATGATGTGGCCACACTAGTGCGCTGCCTGTTCCGTTAATCGAAGCGCAATCATAAGACAACAAGCACGCAGGAAGCATGTGCGATAACGTACGCAATTGCCTGCCAGCTTCTGGACCGCTCGTAAGCGCTACTGTGTGGCCTCAGTCTTACCTGAATTAAAGCCCCCAGAACTGCTGATTAAAACAATGCATCACATCTCTTTCCGTGTAATTGTCTTCACAGATTTCGCAGTTGAAAAAACCTTCTCTTTCGTTCTGGCAAAGGTATCCACCTCATCCCTCTGCTCAATGTGCTTTTTATTAGCTTGTGCAGAGGAGGCAGCAGGGGAAACTGCGGCCATACTCTTTAAAGGGTATCTACTCGAATTTTCAAAAAATGTACAGATGATACAGAAAGATCCCACTGCTCCAAAACTTTTTCGAATTTTAAATCTGAGCTATAGATCCTGAGAAATCTTCATTTGAAATCACAGCATTTACAGGGAAAGACCGGTCCCTCCAGAAGCAGAAATTATATGTGTCCTATTTCTGACCCCTAACTAGGATCTTTGGCTGCCTGTCAGCACAGTTTCTTCAACAATTATGAGAATCAGCAGAGAAAAGAAAGAAGGAGAGAGGGAGGGGGAGATGTGAGAGCAGAGCAGTGTCCATAGTGAGGCTGTGCAGAACTTATAAGTGTCACAGACACTACAAGAAGGCAGTGAGTAAGGGAAGGTGGGGGCAATTAGGAGCACTCACTAAACATTAAAAATTTAATGACAAATGAAGTACAGATAAATATGTGAGAACCACCATTTTACTTCTCTCAAATTGTAGTTTCAGATAATGTAAAGTTGTTTGAGTGAGTATAGTGACCCTTTAAGATTTCTTTTATTCTAATTTCCAAACAAGATTTCAGCTAAAGTGTTAAAAAGGTTTACGTGATGAAATAAATAATTAATGGGAATAAACCAACCACGTGCTATTTCATTAATCCATGTATGGTAGGCACTGCCTTCTCCAGGGTGTACAAACCAGTAGTAAACGTCTTCAGAGTTTATTTTGAAAGAAAGAGGTTTAGCCTTTTCTTCCCCAAACACTTTCATCGCTGGTTTATACAACAAAATCAGGGTAAACCCCATTTCTGATCATTTGTAGAGGGAAGGGCATTCTAATAAACATTGGGTTTCCCATAAAACCTAATGGTGTTACACATTGTTTCAGTTCAATCCTAAAGGATTGCAGAGTGCATAAGTTGTAATGTTATGTCACGCATTATTAATCCTTTACATGGTAGAAGATCTTTAACAAATGGGCTAGAGCATTATCATGTTATATTTAGCACTGCTGCCTCCTTAATCTCTCTAGACAGATTTCCTGGGTAATGTCAATGAAGAGTAATTGGTTGAGCTGTTCTTGGAATCCCTAAGGGATTTGAATTTTTCCCAAGAGAGCAATTAACAGGCTAGTAAAGCTATCCATTAAACACATTTCTTCCACCTTGTCTGCTGTCCTTTTAAGAGTTTGAAGAATGATCTTGTTCAGATGATTCAGATTAAATGTCACCATGTAAGATCTGCTGTAAACATTAGAAGAAGCTCAAACTGGGATCTTAACTTGGTACATGGAATATGGATTTAGGAAGGGCAAAACTTCTGAGGAATGGACTCAATACTCTTCACCAAGCTATCCACCCTGTGCACGGCTTAGTCTGGACTGATGGCCGCCAAGTTGTACTGACATCCATAGATCTGGATTGTGAAGACATTACTCTGGGTAACTCTGTTATTATTGGGCATTTTGAACATGTTTATGGACTTTTCTGGGGACCTCTGCATGAAAACAGCACTTTTGCATTGTTGGCTGTTCAGCACAAAAAACACGTTACTATTTGGCAATTGTATTATAACCCCCTGGAAAAGAACAAGCTTGTGGTTGTTCAAACCTGTGAAGTGGGTGACCCATTTCCTGTGCTCCCACAAGGCTGTGTGTGGCACCCAAGCAGAGAAATCCTGCTCATTTTGACTAAGAGGGACCTGTCGCTGCTGTATTCTGTACGTTCTGAAAGTTCCAGTGTCAAAGCAGATATTAAAAGCAGTGGAGCTATTTCCTGTGCCTGTTGGACTGAGGAAGGCAGTCAGATTGTGGTAGCTATAGAATGTGCTCTTTACTCTTATATATGGAATGACGTTGAGAAAACTTTAACTCCTTGTTCATTTTGTCCAATCTTTGATATTGGGGCTAAAATCTGTGCGGTTCAACCAATCATGAAAAATCATGTTGCTGTTACAACGGAGATGCCAACAGGAAATTTTAACTGCTCAATCCGAGATCCCGTTCTAGATGCCCCAACTCTGCAGTCCACTCTCTTGGCATTAGATAACGAACTCTTGATGAAAAACAGAAGAATGTCTGTGGAATCAAGAAGGTCAGAACCGGTGGGCCTGGTGTCAGTTTCTACATTGGCTCCAGCAGATCTCTCTCAGGTTCTTGCAAGACATCGTAAATCTGACCCCAGCCCTTTACTTCACTTTAGACAGAGTAATTGTACACTTAAAAATAAGCAAGATGGATCCAAACTGGTAATTGTATCTTTTGAATATAATTGTACAACCGCTAGAAAATTATCTATACCTGGAATTTCCGTGCCTGACATATTGGTGGTTGACCCTCATGGTCAAAGGGTTGCTGTGTCTTCCAGTATTTGTAGCTTGGTTGTAATCTGTCCTATAGCTAATTCTTGTCTACCCAATGTTCAACAAATCAAGCTCGAGGAAAATGAAAGGCCCAAAGGTCTCTGTTTTTTGACAGAAAGGACTTTACTTATCTCAGTTGGGAAACAGAAATTAAATGACGCTCTCTTTATGCCTCTGTCTGTCTCGGAAAAGTATATGATTTACTTAACCACAAAAGAATTAATGCCACTAGAATATCATTCACCCCTCGTGCAAGATGGTGGCCCTGTTGTTTCTACTTTAGGCAATAAAGGAGTATATGATGAACAAAACCTAAACAAAGAACTTCTAATGCCAAGCAATATTGGCCTTCAGTCACCAATGATCCAGAGAAGACTCACTAAATCAGTAAGAAGTCCCAGCTGTGAACCAAGCCCAACGTCAAGCCTCAGTGATATGGATGAAAACAAAATGGCCACGGATTCTTTTGGAGCTCTTGAAACCCTTGAAGCCGAGCAAACGAATACAAGGACATTAAAGACAGACCAATGCAAGAACAAAAGAAAGCAGTACAGATCATTTTTCCAGAAGCCATGCTCTGAAAACACATGTGAATCATTACATTTAATGGAAAATAATAACGCAGGTTATAACAAAGGGGAAGGTGTTTCCATAACCCAAAACCTTGAAAAGAACGACACTTGCCTATGGGATTTACAGTGTTATCCTTCTTTCATGAGAGAATCATTAAAGAATTGCATGAACACACAACCATCTCCTGATGACCCCCACTATCTATTCATCATATTTCAGGTATAAGTACCAAGGTCTGTTTTTCTCTCCCTCTTTTTATGTTAAATGATTGACAGGTTGCATTCTTTGGTTAGAATAGGAATTTCCCATTCTCTTATTCATAGATAGCCTGTGTTCATTATCCTCCTCGTTTTAAAAAATATTTATTGTGTTGTTAGTAAACTCCGTAAAGATAAAAGAATTCTTCCTGTTGCACACAGCTCACCCATGCAATGCTCCCGTACATTCCCCAGTACATATTTGTTTGCAAAAATGGGGATAAGGCTGAGAGAGTGTAAGGCTGTGTACACACGGGCAGATATTTCGGGCAGGTTGACCAATAATTTAATCAGCCGCAGACACGTAACTGCAGTACCCGCAACAGCGGAGGGGCCCGGGGACTAAGAGGGCCTGCCGATCACCAGGCCAGCCTCCTGGCACCGCGATCAGCTGTTTTTAAACAGCTGATCGCATGTATTTAATTAAAGGTGCGTGCAATCAGCTGTTTAAAAATACTGCTTTGAGAGCTCTATGGGAGCTTATGCAGCTGTAAAGCAGCCAGCTTGACATCACTGTCACAGCCTTGACAGATGGCTTCCATATATGGAGCTTGGAATGTGCATTTGTTTGTATGAATTTCTGACCAGGTCAGTAGCACTTTCACACTACTTCAATGTATATAACTGTATAGCAGGAATATGCTTGTGAAGGTTCTCATTCATCCAGGTCATGGTATATCTGTAAATCCTTCATCCAGGTCATTGTATATCTGTATATTCATTCACTCCGGTCATGGATATATGTAATATTCATCATCCAGGTCATGGTATATCTGTATTATTCATTCATGCAGGTCATGGTATATCTGTAATATTCATTCATCCAGGTCATGGTATATCTGTGATATTCATTCATCCAGGTCACGGTATATCTGTAATATTCATTCATCCAGGTCATGGTATATCTGTAATATCCATTCATCCAGGTCATGGTATATCTGTTGTATTCAATTAGCTCAACTGGACTTGAAGTTTAGTCCTTGAAGACGTTTCGCCAGTCACCCGACTGGCTTTCTCAATTCAGAATGACTTGTACAAGAATCTGTTGGCAATTATGTACCCTGGAAAATCCCAATTAGTATATCACAGCCAGGTGTTAGGGACATTATGAATGCAAGGCGTGACTGCATTGTGGTAGCCCAGGGCAAGGTGTCAAAACAGCATTGTACATGGCCGGATTCTTGTATAGCAGGAATGCTCCCACAGTGCCAGATAGGCAACTAGTCCCAGTATTCCTTAGCTGTCCTCCAATGTTGCTTGCTTGCTATGGTTTGCCTATCCCTGCTGCATTGTAGGTAATATATTACAAAGGTAGTTCAAGCTTCCATGCTGTAGTACTACCCCAAATCCTGCCCTTCAGTTAGATGTCTAATGCCTCAAATATACTGTTATAATAAGTCAATGCTTTGGGACTCTCTCTCCCTTGCATCAAACAAATGCAAGGTAAATGGTTAGGACATTCCATACTGGGGTTTCATTGAGCTGGTTGGAAGGCATCTATCTTGTAATGATAACATATGTAACTAAAACCCCCATGTTTATCATGTATTCACTTGCACAGATAATATGTTAATACAGGGGGCCTTGCAATGTGCAGTGATTATTATTTCTCTGTTCACAAGGAGACATGATGATGTCATATTGAGACGTCAACATCATTCTGCTCTGTCTAAAAGAAAAACACCTTTTCTAACCTTTAATCGGTTTGAACAGTTATATCTATTCCACCCTGTACTTGTCCTGGCTAATTGTACCATTAGTGTGTGGCCACATTGTAAGCGTTGCGCTACAATCTGTTCTCTGAGCGCATGCGGTAACCATTTTTTGTGCGAATCGCATGCGCTCCCCTAGCGAATTATTGAGAAAATCTGAGCGCAGTCTAACAGTAACAGGCTTGAAATGCACCGCATTGCCACAGCCTCAAATGGTAATGCTAAATGCTGGATTTCCATTAAAATACAGGTTTCCGTTTAAAGAGAAATAAACACTGCATAATGCAGGGCCTTTTCCTTGTGTTGTAAACTTGTTACCCATAACCACCTGGTATACTTTCTGCACAGGATCCCACGTGTGATGGCGTTGCAGAGAAGAGAGCCGTCCTCCTTTCCCATGGGAAGCTTCACCTGAGGACAGTTCAGGAGGTTTTCCATCTCGTCTGCATTGAAATGAAATTTGGTAAGTTTATAGGATCAGTAACGTGTTTAAAACTCTTTATTAAAACTAATGGGTATATTAAACCATTTTCATAGGGTTGCTACACAATCCACAGCACAAAGCGATAGGGTCACCCTGAAAAAATCCCCAAATATATAATGAATATTGACCTTGAAATGATTTATTGTAAACTCAGAACTTCCATGTATCAATTTCATTGTTACTACACAGAAATGATTAGTTATATAGGGATATGCTGCTCAAACCTTTATTCAAAAATACTTTCAGGTGCGGTGCAATGGAGGACCGGCAATTTATACATTACACAAAAGACTCCAGCACTCAACTACACATACAATTATAAATGAATGGGGTAAAAGAATTAGACATGTATGAATTATTGACCCATCACCCCCCACCAATTTTTAGTCAAAAGAGGTCTGAGTAATTGGACGTGTTATTAAATCAGGGCCAGCACCACAGTCTTTAATGGACCACAGGTTCGATGGTGGTATCACTTTCATTTACCGACAGGCTAGCAATCAGTTTATTGGTCTGTAAATCTGATGGACATTAATATTATGTCTTGATTGACCTGTGTCTAGGCCTAAGTTACACTAAGGTGACACTACACTAAAGTATAATGGCGCAAAGTTAAATCTGCCCTGAATTGTAGACCATTTTAGTGGTCAGGTGCCGCATACATACTACAGTGTGGGCATCACTGCTAAAAATCATCCAAGACTTGCAGATGCCAATCAGAATCTTGATTATCTCCCCCCCCCGTTTGATTTCCATGTAGTTGACATTATGCGCCATGAATTTATAAGATAAACGTCTATTTAACTTCTCTGTCTTCACTAGGGTCGATGTGGATCATTCTCACAGAAGATGGAAATGGTTTTGTCCCAATCACATTCAGACACAATCAGGAAGTCACTATAAGGGATGCGAGAGAGGGGGGTTGTAGACGTTCATCTTGTGCAGATCCAATGGCGTCTCTGGAACCTTCGAGCAGCATTCCACAAAAGGAATAAGGAGGAATGTCCATGGGATGTATAATGTTTGGCAATGCTATGCAGGTGGTGAGCTAAACACAAGGCATACTGGTGGGATTTGTAAGTTCAAGTATTTGTATTGCAGTGATAATGGGAAAGCCTGGTACAACCACTTCAATTCCACTTCAAACCTGGGACATTTAGTTAAGCCTGAACATGCCTCTCTAGCTGGATGTCCTCTCTTCCAAGGATAAAACTGCACATCCCACCTGTGTCCTTCAGAGGTGGGAGGAAAGGGCATTGTTGAAATCTCAGAATCTTGACAATCCTTGCACAGTGGCTCACAGATGTGATGTGCATTAAAGGGCATGTCCACCCCCAAAACTAAAATTTAACCCCTTACTGGCCACATCAAGTAGTTTAAAACAATCCTTACCTTACATTCCTGCTCAAAATAGTTCCCCTGCTGTGCCCCTCCAAAGTCCAGGAAACTGCTGTGTAGGAGCAGTGTGTGACTCATGCTGTGCCTGAGACTTCCTCAACCTCATCAAGGTTGAGGCATGTTCAGTGCAGCCCTCCCTGCCTCTCAGCCAATCACGGACGCGGCTGCCGGTCCCGCCCCCTGCTTGCAATTCCATGCAAGCAGAGGGCCTGAACACTGCAGCGGAGGAGAGAGGGCAGGTAAGTAAGAATCTGGGGACTTTCTAACAATTATATTAATGCGGTTGGGGCTGGGGGAGCATGCCCTACCATATATCAAAAGTTAAATTTCGGGGTGGACATGCCCTTTAAAGTTGGAAGTTGGAAGAGGAGCATGAGTACTGAAGAGGGGATGAGAACTTTCAAATAACGTTAGTGAGTCCTCAATGATGGCTACTTCTAAGCATCTAATTGTTGCACCATTTTATGAACATTGGGGCTTATAGCCCAGTAAATGTTGATTAAAACAAAATGTCAGTTGCCCAACAAAAGTAGTCTTTAAACTACAGTAAGCTCTTGAGTTCCTCTCGCAAATGAGCATGTGTAAACCAGCGGCTTGAGAAGTAGGACAGAGTTAAAGAAGACGGGAGGGTTTGACTTCACATATGTCTATCTCTGGTTAGAAGAAAAACAAGCAATGAGTCATTTTAATCAACAGTTCCTGCACTATAATTCTGGGGGGGGAAATGCTTTATTGTGATATAAAAAGCACAATAAAGCACACAATACCTGTAGTATATTACATGAGTGTTGACTGCCATTTTTGTTATTACTTGGATTTTATACATTCAAAGTGGGCGAAAGGGTAACACTTCACATCAGCAGAACCATTGAGTTAGAATAAGCTCACTGCAGTTGTACACCATTGTTGAGCAGCCAGACTTGGTCCCTCTTAAAAGACCCCACACAACATTGGCTTCTCTCTATATAACATGGCTTGTTCACCTCTAGACCATCTATTTCCATATCACCTTGTAAGCTCTTCTGGCAGGGACCCCTTCCCCATTTCATCAAATAGTCCCTTATTATGATGTATGTATGTCCCTTATCTGGTCTGTAACAATGTATAGAATAAATATTGCACAAACTCCATGTCCTGGTGCTGCTATTTAAAAAATACTGCATACAAATAATATATTGATGCTGCAAAAGCTCCACAGTTGCAAGGGGAAAATTGAGGCTTGCAGTTCTGCAAAGTGTCTAAACAATGAGATGACCTTTCTGTTATGTTTGCAGATTTGCATAAATAAAATGACCATAAACAAAAATAAACAGAATCTAGTTTAAGGAATGTCTGTGCTTTCAATCACGATAAAAGATGCCAAAAAGTAAAGTGTTTGGCAATAAATGGATAATGGTTTACCTGATTGAGCACTGCTGGCAGAATAAGTGAAAATTTAAAGGGTATGTCCACCCTTTAAACTAACTTTGTGCCATATTATAGTTATTGGTCCCCCGATCTTTGCTTACCTTACCTCTTTCCTTCGCCGCACAATCCCGGCCCTCTGCTTGTATAGAACTGCAAGCAGGGGGCAGGACCGGCAGCCGCGTCTGTGATTGGCTGAGAGGCCAATAAAGGGCGGGACAACTAGATTATGGTAACACACGCTTAATAGAAAAAGACGCTGATGAGAGAATTTTCTTTCCAAAATTAGGTTGGTCTGAGCAAGCTACATCCACTTTGTTATGTTTTGCGAAGGTGCATATGGAGGTTCAGGCCGCTGCCTTGCAGATTTCTTCTGGTGAGGCTCTACCAAGAGGCCACCATAGATCTTATAGAGTGGGCTGTTACTCTTGTGCCTGTTTGATACACAATTTGAGCCAGGCTGTTATGGTTGATTTGGAGGTAATCTGTTTTCCTGAAGGTAGAGGAGTTTGCAATATAAGAGACCTGCTTACATCCAGACTGAGGGCAATAGAGTTTGATTAATCCAAAGATAGAGAAGGAAGGATGATATCCTGTTTGAGATGGCATTTGGAAACCCCTTTGGGTGAAAAAGTTGGGCCTGGCCATAAGACCACTTTGTGTTGAGGAATGTAGTATGAGTCTGATGCTCTGAGCAGGGACATAGGAATCACTATAGCAACCATAGCAGTTGCTATGGGGCCCAAAGCCAAAGGGGGCCCCCGTCCAAGTCCCCTGCAGGCATGTCCACTCTCCTAAGAAAAATTTAACCACACAAAGTTCAGCTCCACAACCCCCATTTTCGTAGTACTTAAACCTTTCAAAGATGTACGGTACCCAGGTTTAAGTAAAATGAAAGTGGAGTTTGTGGGGCTAAACTACGTGAGGTAAATTTTGTCTTAGTAGGGTGGACATGCCCTTTAAAAACCTTACTGTAGTTTGGCCTGGTTAGGTTGAACTGCACCAATCTAATCTTTATGTGGGGGGGCCCCATCTAAAATCTTGCTGTGGGGCCCTGTAATATCTAGCTACACCACTGGCTCTAAGTGCTCGGATTTCTCTTCCTCGTCTGGTCGATGTAATCGCAACCAAGAAGGTTTTTAAGGTAAGTGGACAGGACTCAAAGGGAGGTAGTTGTAAATATCTGAAATAAATTATTTAAGATGTAAAAACCTGCAACTGGAAAAGATGTGACCTCTCATGACTAAGCTCACCCCTTATATCCTGAGTTCCTCCCCTTGTGGTGACTCATAATAGGAACGGAAAGGAAATACAAAAAGTGGCACCAAAACATGAAAAAGTGATTGGAGACTGGAGAAAACTGTGCAGACTTACATAAGGCAGGAAGGCTTGAGACACAGCACTTCCTCTGACTGCTGCAAGCGGGA
The DNA here is from genome assembly GCA_019447015.1 of Hymenochirus boettgeri. Classification (NCBI taxonomy): domain Eukaryota; kingdom Metazoa; phylum Chordata; class Amphibia; order Anura; family Pipidae; genus Hymenochirus; species Hymenochirus boettgeri. Next base: position 273,386,791 of record CM033473.1, on the reverse strand, counting down.
AACCGGGAGCCACAAGTGAGTTTTTAAAATTGCGGCTGGTGTGACTTCCGCTATGATGTAATCTGCTTGCGAGATCTTGGCCAATGCGGAGCGCTCACAGGTATTCGGCTCCAGTCCTGTGCGCTAAACATCCTCTGTACTAGACATGTATAGCGCAGACTGCAATAATGGGAGAGAGTCAGAGACATCCACTACTGGCAAGAAAACAAGGGTCAGTATCAATTTACTCAACCTGTCACTAGGAAGGGGAAGAATTACCCCATTTGTTACCACTACCTTGCAGGACCGAGAAAAAGACACACGCCCATCTAGTTCAACCTTTTTATAAAGGCGTAAGATGGCATTGCTGTTACAGAATGGCAATGGAACTGACCAAGGTGCTGAAAGAGGTGCTCAGTGACATTTAGCAGAAAAGCAATGTAGTGCCTTAAAGCAGCTGGCCCAACATACACAGATTCTAGCTTTTCGGTTGACCTACAGTATACTGTAAGTGGATTTGTCTGACAATCTGTCTATAGTGGGCAAGTTATTATTAATTTATCTAGAAAAAGACAAATTCTGTTCTTTCTATTTATTCTTCTTCCCTGTAATTTTTCTGCTTTTTTGAACTGTATCTAATCTACTCCCACAGTTTTCAGAAAAATTTGGTACAGACGTGCAGGACACATAGGAGAAGTGTGCTGTTACCTATCGTTCTTTACACATTGGCTTTAATAGATGTGTGTCACCGGTGCAATCAACACTGAATACCTGTCTTAATTGCATTCAACTGAGAGAAGACACAACCAGCGCTGATTACCTGTCTTGATTGCATTCACCTGTGAGTAGGCTTAATAAACACTGATTACCTGTCTTGATTGCATTCACCTGTGAGCAGTGCTAATCAGCGCTGATTACCTGTCTTGATTGCATTCACCTGTGAGCGTCTTAATCAACGCTGATTACCTGTCTTGATTGCATTCACCTGTGAGTAGGCTTAATCAACACTGATTACCTGTCTTGATTGCATTCACCTAATCAGCGCTGATTACCTGTCTTGATTGCATTCACCTTTGAGCAGTGCTAATCAGCGCTGATTACCTGTCTTGATTGCATTCACCTGTGAGCAGTCTTAATCAACACTGATACCTGTCTTAATTGCATTCAACTGAGAGAAGACATAACCAGCGCTGATTACCTGTCTTGATTGCATCACCTGTGAGTAGGCTTAATCAACACTGATTACCTGTCTTGATTGCATTCACCTAATCAGCGCTGATTACCTGTCTTGATTGCATTCACCTGTGAGCAGTGCTAATCAGCGCTGATTACCTGTCTTGATTGCATTCACCTGTGAGCAGTCTTAATCAACGCTGATTACCTGTCTTGATTGCATTCACCTGTGAGTAGGCTTAATCAACACTGATTGCCTGTCTTGATTGCATTCCCCTGTGGGCAGTGCTAATCAGCGCTGATTACCTGTCTTGGTTGCCTGTATCACAGGTGCAGGGTTTAAAACTCACAGCACTCACCAATACCTCAAAGCTACCCAAGTACCTAAGTTTGCTATATGAGCATTTTCTGTCACAGATTGAGGATCTTATTAGATACCATATCTAATAACCCAGAGCTCATAATTGAGGTGAAGGTAATGGGAAGTTCAGGGATAGTGTTCAGAATGTTTTGCAATTTAATAAACCCAACAAACCAAAGTGCACTGGGTTAACGAAACCATTTAAATCTAAGAAAGCAAATTTTATGCTTTAAAATGTACCCTCCTGCTCATAGACTGGGGAAATGTTCTTAGTGAAAATACTATGGGCTGGTTTTTAAGTATTAAGCAGTTACACAAAATAGGAAACGCTAAATGCTCAGGTTAAAAGGGAAATGGAAAGAAAGGAAACGGCATTTAGAATCTTTATATCAGACGGAAACGGAACAATCCTTAAAAAATCAAAGGACAGTCCCTAGATCTTACTGTACTGTGAGAGATGCTCACCGGGATTTTCACCATATATCAACATTTATTGGCTGTGAACCTTTAAAACAATAACCAAAGCTGATTTACGATAACGATCAATGGTAAAAGGAATAAAAGTGATATTAGCGCCAAAGCCAAGACCACACGGTCCTCATAACACACGAACAAAAAAAGTTCATGTATAGAAACTGGGTGTCCACAGATAGATTTGTAACCGTTCAGTATACAGGAGATAAACTACCTGAGACTAAAGGCTTTTGAAATCAGATTTCATATTGAATGTGTAATTGATTTTAGGCCCAGGCATGGGGTCCGTTGGGTGCCTAGCAACATGCTTCTCCACTGCATCAACTAAAAAAAGGAAGGGGGGTTATTCTATTTCAAATCAGGTCGAAGGTACAGATTGCAGCGTAAATACGATATTGTTTTTCCCCCCTGGAAAGCAAAATGAAAACATCAACATATCTGCAACATTTTCTGTTCCTATTATATAAACCTAGTGAAGTTAACGGAGAGTTGGGGTAGCTAAAGAAACTAATGTTGCAGAGAAACTGACACATGGGCAGAGCTGCAAGGCATCATGGAACTTCCCTTCTTCAATCATATTTATAAAATGGCGAAAAGTTTGTTATTGCGTTAAGTTCAGCCATTTAAAATCGCCAAGTCTGAGTGTAAAATGTAAATTGGCCTTTATTTAGCCTGCCAATGGGTCCATGAAGGTGAGAGTACATTGTGGAGTGTTTCTCAATATAATAAATACCTACAGGGGTGTTAGACTATTTTCCAGCGTTTACTGTAACAGGATCTGCGATTTCCAAATTTCCCAAGATCACTTTTTTACTTTCCCATTTTCTTTATCTACTATATAAAGTAGAAATCTTGGGAGTATGTATGTATGTATGTATGTACTCACCTCGCAGCCACAGCCGAATGCACCCACATAATGGCGACGCCCTCTGAAGGCCCGACCCCCATGAAGTCCATTTGACCAATAAAAATCCTGCACGTCACTTGCAGAGTGTGATTCCCCAATTCAGATGAAGGGCCTGGGCTCTGTGTGCTGCCCGACTTCAACAACACGAACACAGAGCCCACTTCAGTGACAACACGTAATGTACGGCTACACAGCTCAGAGAGCCACACACAGAACAACAGCTTCCATAATAGAGGGAACGAGACATTTCCCTTAAGGTCTGTACACATTACATTTGCTCTTGGAGGTTTCAAATATAAACCCTGGAAAGACTATGTTACTATTGGTGATATGAATGACATTTATTTACAAATATAAACCATGGAAAGACTATGTTACTATTGGTGATATGAATGACATTTATATACAAATATAAACCCTGGAAAGACTATGTTACTATTGGTGATATGAATGACATTTATATACAAAATATACCCTGGAAAGCCTATGTTACTATTGGTGATATGAATCCATTTAATACAAATATAAACCCTGGAAAGACATGTTACTTTGGTGATATGAATGACATTTATATACAAATATAAACCCTGGAAAGACTATGTTACTATTGGTGATATGAATGACATTTATATACAAATATAAACCCTAAAGACTATGTTACTATTGATGATATAATGACATTTATATACAAATATAAACCCTGGAAGACTATGTTACTATTATGATATGAATGACATTATATACAAATATAAACCCTGGAAAGACTATGTTTATTGGTGATATGAATGACATTTATATACAAATAAACCCTGGAAAGACTATGTTACTATGGTGATATGAATGACATTATATACAAATATAAACCCTGGAAAGACTATGTTACTATTAGTGATATGAATGACATTTATATACAAATATAAACCCTGGAAAGACTATGTTACTATTGGTGATATGAATGACATTTATATACAATATTAACCCTGGAAAGACTATGTTTACATTGGTGAATGAATCACATTTATATACAAATATAAACCCTGGAAAGACTATGTTACTATTGGTGATATGAACCACATTATATACAAATATAAACCCTGGAAGACTATGTTACTATTGGTGATATGAATCACGTTTATATACAAATATAAACCCTGGAAAGACTATGTTACTATTGGTGATATGACTAACATTTATATACAAATATAAACCCTGGAAAGACTATGTTACTATTGGTGATTGACTAACATTTATATACAACCCAACAATCATGACCTCACCCCCAAGGCACGGCCACATCACCAACATCCCATACACACATCAAAATGTCATGTCCATGCCCACAACCCCAAACATAATGGTCACGCCCATACCCCAACCGTCAAGGCAACGCCTTCAAAGATAAATGGTATGCTACCAACATGTTCATTCAAGCGTTGCTTTATAAATACAATTATACATACATACAATCACATTTGTATACTCACATTTTGAGTAGAGTCACATGTGTAACAAAGTTAAATTACAGATTTGTCATTTAAAAGTGTTGAACTTTAGTGGTTGTTCAATGCAGACATACCCTAAAGACGAGTAGACGATAATTCTGTCCACAGGTGTGTAGCATTCAGTTAAAACGTATGTGTTTTAAGCCAAGGTGAATGCCTTAAGGGAAGTTCAGTGCAAACACAAATGATTTTCAGAAAAAAGAGCAGTATTTTTTCATCCCAATGACCTTAATCTGCCATTCACAGCATTGTGTCTGTGTATAAATAAATGCAACTGAAATACTGACTTCCTGTTTGCAGGACCCTTAGGAGAGACCTTTATGGTCTTGCCCTTGACCCAGCGACTGTGTTGATTCAGTTGCTCAGTAGAGATCTGAGCATGTTTGACCCATCCAACAGCCAATCTGAGAAATTACTGTTAGGAACATTCCAAGGATGTGGTGCATCCTGGGAGAAAAACCGTTACAGAACCTGAAATGTCAACTCACTAATGTTAACAGCAGGTAACAGCCAAGGGTATGAAATCAACTGATTTTTCAAAATGGGAAGAATATGTAGAATAACTAAGAAGTATTACACAATTAACAATTTAACAAATATTGATCATTTCCACTGAACTGTCCCTTTAATTTATCGCCTTCCAATACAGATCAGAAAACACACTGCATGAACAATGCATTTTGCAAACATGATCAGATTTCAAAATGCGTAAGTGTGGCCTAGGCCTTTGTACACATACACATGTGAGATTGGGGGGCCAACCTGCAATACACAAATGTTCATTTGGGCTGAGTACTGTTTAAAGGGTATCTACTATAAAATGGCACCTTTAGTTGAATTGAAAAACGGGAGGTAAAAGAGCTATGTCTTAACCCTCGTACTCCAATAATTAGCAGAACACAGCATGGGCATAAGATACATTCATGCAATCTCGCTCCTCGCCACTTCCTCTGACAGGTTTCTGCTGCCCTTACAATGTATGTGCATGCGCATACATAGGAGCATCGGGACCCTAAGAGGAAGCAGCGAAGGAGTGCAATCGTGGGAAAGTTCTCTGTGCCTGCTCCTTACTGTTTATTGAAATAGGAGGTAAATATAGCTCCTTTACCTCCAGTACAGAGTGAAGATACCCTTTATGGATAGGGCCCAGTACCCAGCGCTGTGAGGTGCGAATGAATCACGTGACACAGTGCAATCGCAATGTTGTGCAATTCATATGCGCTTCCTTTGATGTTGCTCTATCATAGTGCATGCAATTCGCAACAGAAATGGTAATCACATGCAATGCGAAATCAGCCCAAAGAACAGCACAAGGCAGCGGGCATGGTGGGGCCTCGCACTCCACTATCATTGTGTGTCCCTATTGCAACACAAAACGAGACAAAATTGCCTAGTGGGGCTTTACCCAAAACGTGTAGGTGCTCAGTCTGCCATTGTTAATGTCTGGTGGGTAGGATCATCAAAGAAGCCCGATCAAACACCCATTTCTCCCAACCGAGCACCAATTTATAACGATAATCCTCCAAAATGGACGTTCATGACACAATCATGCGCCGCGGGTTGGCCCTACGTTTCCACATTGTCTAAGACCTTTGTTCTTAATTACTAAACAATCTTAATAACAACAAAACAAGGATCTCATAGGATAACGACAAATCTGTTTTACTCCATAACCAAATGATGAACAACAAGAAACCTATTGACTTGTGTAACACTTGGATTTCTAGATCTGTGTGACGCCTACTGGAAGCAAAACCAATGCAGAAGTCTGCAGCGAGGGGTAGGTGGGAGAAAGGTGCAGGGCTTTGGCTAAGGATTAAAGTCTCAGCTCAAGCGCATTCCCATCTGCTCAATAATCCCATTTCTATTCACACTTCACGGTGAAACCTTAAGCTCTGAAATGTATTCAAGCAATAAAACCCATGACAGCAGTGCAGGCACATTATGTGGAAAGGCTGGACCTGTTTCAGACCATTCACATCTAGTGAGGCTAATCACAACAGATCTGGGTGACAATAATTACACCTCAGATCATTTTAAGGGGGTTTCTATTAATGTCAATGGAATTTCCCCCAAAAAAGGGTAAACTAGGACACAAACAGCACCAAAGCATGCACGCAGTTACACGCATTTCTTCTGTGCTTTTCCATGCGTGTGTGCAGTGATTGTGCAATCAAAGCGCATCAATTGAGCAAAATGTAGATCGTGTGCTCTGATTACCTGATCCTGCCTATTGTGGCCATTGCAATTGGCCAACACAAGTGTACACTTTTTAACTCGCGATAAATGTATCATTTGACTCTGGCGATGATGATGCTAAGAATATAAGAGGGATAGTATTCTGATGTCCCAGATAGAAGATAATAAACCAATGAACTACTGTAAAGTTTATTCAGTATTCAGCCAATCAGACAAGCAGGAACTCTGGTCCTGCTAAGTTTCTGTTATTAAAGATATACTGTGGCCCCCCATTTTTAGTTTAATCTAACTCAATCACACTTTGACTTTTTAGGCTCTAGTGGTAGTTGTAGGTCTTGGCAGATGACTGCATATAACAGCCCATGTGAAAATAATAAACATGTAATACACAAGAGCCATAAATGTCCTGCAAATATATTCTTATTAACGTAGCATCAGTGCCTCATGACCTGCATTCTCTACATAAATCCTCTACTTTAAGTACAAGGATATTCAAGTCTTTTGGGATTGTGCCAAATAAGGATTTGACACACAGGTGTGGTGTAACCAAAGCAGAGGAGCTTGGGATCCAGAGAAGAGCAGCACAAAAGGGGGGCTGTGGGAGCTCCTGTGGCAAAAATTCTTTATAACAAATAGTGGAAGTGCTACTGATCTGACCAAAACTTAGAACAAACAAGAAAAGGGATGATCAATGCACATTCCTGGGCCCCATATATCATATATCTGTGCTAGTGCAAACAGTAAAAACATGTAGATTCGGCCTGCCTTCTCTGAGAAAATCTCCATCAACTCCCCTATCTCTACCATTCCCCAAACCATTAAATAACATAATAATACTGTTTTATTAGCATGACTGAACATCGAGGTTTCTACATCTCGGGGAATAAGAGTAAATTCATTATGTATCCAGTGGCTTGGTGTCTATTTCAGAAATAATTAACAGGATAAAATCCAGTGTATATTGAGATAATAGCAATAGGCAGTTACATACACCGTGCACACTTCGTAGTAATACATTGCAGCTGGAGTTCACATAATAATCAGATGTTTCACAAGGTTTATGTTCCTTTGTTAAAAAAGAAGCAGAACTCTAATTACATTACTTCATCCTCCAGCACTCTATTCCTGGCCCTCTGCTTGCCAGAAGTTGCAAGCAGGGGGCCAGACTGGCAGCCGAGGCTGTGATTGGCTAAGAAGCAACCAATCACATAAGCGTCTGCCAGCAATGCAGAGCGCTGGGTAACAAAGTAATGTAAGTAGAGTTTGTTTTGTTTCTTTTTTTAACAAATGAACTTGGCAGCCAGGGATGGGCTAGGGTGCCCTACCTACACTACAAAAAATGCTTTTTTAGGTAGGGCACTAGAGCAAAGATAGTTCCAAAGAGAGGGAGGAATGGGGGGTCTCCCCTGCAATGCCGAAACCTCAACAAGGACAAGGAAGCAGCAAGGACCGGATGACCCACAGACAGCTCCTACTCTTCACTTTTCCTAACTTTGAACAGGCACTGCAGGAGAACCATAAGGAGCAGAGATGTAAGGTAAAGATTTTTGAACATTACACAGTGGGTCCTGTAGTGGGTTCATTATAGTTTTTGGGTGGAAATGCCCTTTAAATATCCTAAAAATGCCAATCCTTCACTTTAAAAACACTTGAACCTTTCCCTTGTTTGCATATCTAAATAGGATTGGTGGGATTATAGAGGAACCCAGAACGGTGGAGATTGTCACTTACCGCAAGAATGTAAAATAATTATAGTATGACCTTATGTTGAGTCCACCTAGCGCTACATTCTAGCATTGAATCTGCCTGCTTTAATGAGTATGTTGCTCATATATTTCACATGATATTGGCCTGTCTGGTCTTTAGGCTTATTTTTTTGTCTTTTCGACATGCCTGAGCAGAGTATTGATAGATCACACACCTGTTAAACATATACGTCCTGGCTGAGTCAAATATAGTGCAATTTTAATTTGCAATCAGTGCTAAAAACATTATTTAGGATGCTTGTGAATGTTCTCATTCATCCAGGTCATGGTATTGTAATATTCATTCATCCAGGTCATGGTATATCTGTAATATTCATTCATCCAGGTCATGTATATCTGTAATATTCATTCATCCAGGTCATGGTTATCTGTATATTCATTCATCCAGGTCATGGTATATCTGTAATATTCATTCATCCAGTCATGGTATATCTGTAATATTCTTCATCCAGTCAGGTATATCTGTAATATTCATCCATCCAGGTCATGGTATATCTTTAATATTCATTCATCCAGGTCATGGTATATCTGTAATATTCATCCATCCAGGTCATGGTATATCTGTAATATTCATTCATCCAGGTCATGGTATATCTGTAATATTCATTCATCCAGGTCATGGTATATCTGAATATTCATTCATCCAGTTACGGTAATTTTAATATTCATCATCCAGGTCATGGTATATCTGTATATTATTCATTCATCCAGGTCATGGTAAATCTGTAATATTCATCCATCCAGGTCATGGTATATCTGTAATTCATTCATCCAGGTCATGGTATATCTGTAATATTCATCATCCAGGTCATGTTCTGTAATATCATTCATCCAGGTCATGGTATATCTGTAATATTCATTCATCCAGGTCATGGTATACTGTATATTCATTCATCGTCATGGTATATCTGTATATATCATTCTCTCCAGTCATGGTATATCTGTAATATTCATTCTCCAGGTCACGGTATATCTGTAATATTCATTCATCCAGTCACGGTATATCTGTAATATTCTTCATCCAGGTCACGGTATATCTGTAATATTCATTCATCCAGGTCACGGTATATCTGTAATATTCATTCATCCAGTTCACGGTATATCTGTATATTTATTCACCAGGTCATGGTATATCTGTAATATTCATTCATCCAGGTCATGGTATATCTGTAATATTCATTCATCCAGGTCATGGTATATCTGTATATTCATTCATCCATCATGGTATATCTGTAATATTCATTCATCCAGGTCATGGTATATCGTAATATTCATTCATCCAGGTCAGGTTATCTGTAATATTCATTCACCAGGTCTGGTATATCGAATCTTCATTCATCAGGTCATGGTATATCTGTAATATTCTTCATCCAGGTCATGGTATATCTGTAATATTCATCCATCCAGGTCATGGTATATCTGTAATATTCATCCATCCAGGTCATGGTATATCTGTAATATTCATCCATCCAGGTCATGGTATATCTGTATATTCATTCATCCGGTCGTATATCTGTAATATCACACCAGGTCATGGTATATCTGTATATTCATCTCATCCAGGTCATGGTATATCTGTAATATTCATTTAGCATCCAGGTCATGGTATTCTGTAATATTCATTTAGCCATCCAGGTCTGGTATATCTGTAATATTCATTTAGCCATCCAGGTCATGGTATATCTGTAATATTCATTTAGCCATCCAGTCATGGTACTGTATATCTGGGGTATTTAGGTAGATAAACTAGACTTAAGAACTAAACTTCCATTTAATCTAACTGAATACCACAGATTTTATTAAGGGTGTCCTCCAATAAGTGATAGGAGTGGTCTGTTAACTATTTGTGCAATTATTTTAGTTCTATATTCTATTATCAAATTAATCCTATATCAGGGCTGTATCATCAACTTCCCTGCCAACATTCCCACGCTGTCCCCTGGTGAGGATCGCAAAATAATCAGACCAAGTGGCTTTCAGAACATTGGTGGGACTCGGAATGCCATAGACTTGACTTTTGAAAACCAAGCCTGTTAGCACTGGTGCTATTGTAGAAAATCCATCCCATTCAATTAGACAGTGAGTCTGTCCTTGATATATAACTGGTTAGATCTGAGACATATATCCACCATTAAGATGTACTTGGCTGTAATGATATATTTTTAAGACAAGCCGAGCATGTGCTATAATATATCATTCTTAAGTCAATCCACTGCCCTGAAGCCCTTTGGGGTTTTGTCACCCTCTTGCAGTCCCGAAAGACCTTATTATATTCCACCACTGGACACACTACACTACCCATGGTTCCTTCCGAAACTCATTATCAATCTTTGTTTAATACATCGTTAACCTGTAGTATGAATTATTAATATGAAAGTAATGTGCCCATCCTGCGGCCATGTTGCATTTAAGTTGACCAGGGGAATTGCACGTCATAACAAAAACAGATGCTTGTAGCATTGCTTCCAGCCAATAGTTCAAACACAGAGAGCATCATAGGTCTAGAGCAAGGATGTCATGGTTTTTAAGGTTTAGATGTTTGGCCCACTGCTCCCTCCATACTAACTCATGCTTTTGGCTGGTTCAAAGCCTTTTACTAATTAACTAGAATTCAAATATTTTATCGCCTTCCTATAGTTTTATATCCGTCTCTTTTCTTTGGTTCTTTCAATCTCTGTCCAGCTTGGGGTGTATAGTGTTTGTGATCTGGCTGATGGCTGAAAGATATAACAAGAAATAATATTCAGAAGAACACAGTTGAGTGATTATCTAGAGGCATCTGGAGGAATGGCAGTTTAGAAGTTAATTCACTGGCCTAATCCTACCCTGGGGTTCCATTAATTCTTATTTTTAGAATTCTTGTTATTCCGTTAACGGAAGAAATGAACATATCGCAGGGAGTGGGCATTGATTTGGCTACCGTTATTGATTGTCTGTTTTACTGCATATATGGACTAAATTATTAATTACATAGGGAAAAATGAAACAAATGGATTTGCCTTCACTATAACTTCTTTATTTAAGGGCATCTCCAACCATAAAACAAAAACGGTGACTGGTAAGCTTATTACATGCATTTGTAAGGAGATATTTAAGGATAACTTGAAGAAATTAAAGTATAACTTTGAATTTGGATTAAAAGGCTGCATTTGTCTGTGCTGCAGGTTAAATAAACTATGGCAACGAAAGAGGAACCTGGTGTTATTTCCTTTTCTTTTACTATAGATACCCTTTAAGTTGGCTACCACGGGAATGAAACTAAAAAAATTCATTTATTGATGATTCGTCAAATTTTTTTTGACTAAAGTTTTCCATTTAAGTATGGCTGACACAGAAATAGAAATATGCTGTGTTAGGTTTGGGGGTTATGTCTTTTTTGTGTTTATGACCATAAAACTAACTTTTTTTGATTATTGATCAAAATTTGTATTTTGACTTTAGTTACCCTTTACTATGGCAAAGAAATCGAAGAGATCAGTATGTGTGTGTGGACCTGTGTCAGGTTGGGGGGGTAAAATTTTTTTTTGAATATAGTTACCTTTTAATTTTGCTACCACGGGAATAGAAGGGTAGTTCAGTTGGTGTGTGTACCTGTGTGAAGTTGGGGGTATTGTTTTTGCATGTATGACTACAAACTAACTTTTATTAATGGTTGATCAAAATTATTTTTTGACTGTCGTTACCTGTCTTGATTGCATTCACCTGTGAGTAGGCTTAATCAACACTGATTGCCTGTCTTGATTGCATTCCCCTGTGGGCAGTGCTAATCAGCGCTGATTACCTGTCTTGGTTGCCTGTATCACAGGTGCAGGGTTTAAAACTCACAGCACTCACCAATACCTCAAAAGCTACCCAAGTACCTAAGTTTGCTATATGAGCATTTTCTGTCACAGATTGTAGGATCTTATTAGATAACCATATCTAATAACCCAGAGCTCATAATTGAGGTGAAGGTAATGGGAAGTTCAGGGAATAGTGTTCAGAATGTTTTGCAATTTAATAAACCCAACAAACCAAAGTGCACTGGGTTAACGAAAACATTTAAATCTAAGAAAGCAAATTTTATGCTTTAAAATGTATCCCTCCTGCTCATAGACTGGGGGAAATGTTCTTAGTGAAAAATACTATGGGCTGGTTTTTAAGTATTAAGCAGTTACACAAAATAGGAAACGCTAAATGCTCAGGTTAAAAGGGAAATGGAAAGAAAGGAAACGGCATTTAGAATCTTTATATCAGACGGAAACGGAACAATCCTTAAAAAATCAAAGGACAGTCCCTAGATCTTACTGTACTGTGAGAGATGCTCACCGGGATTTTCACCATATATCAACATTTATTGGCTGTGAAACCTTTAAAACAATAACCAAAGCTGATTTACGATAACGATCAATGGTAAAAGGAATAAAAGTGATAATTAGCGCCAAAGCCAAGACCACACGGTCCTCAATAACACACGAACAAAAAAAGTTCATGTATAGAAAACTGGGTGTCCACAGATAGATTTGTAACCGTTCAGTATACAGGAGATAAACTACCTGAGTACTAAAGGCTTTTGAAATCAGATTTCATATTGAATGTGTAATTTGATTTTAGGCCCAGGCATGGGGTCCGTTGGGTGCCTAGCAACATGCTTCTCCACTGCATCAACTAAAAAAAGGAAGGGAGGGGGTTATTCTATTTCAAATCAGGTCGAAGGTACAGATTGCAGCGTAAATACGATATTGTTTTTCCCCCCTGGAAAGCAAAATGAAAACATCAACAATATCTGCAACATTTTCTGTTCCTATTATATAAACCTAGTGAAGGTAACGGAGGATTGGGGTAGCTAAAGAAACTAATGTTGCAGAGAAACTGACACATGGGCAGAGCTGCAAGGCATCATGGAACTTCCCTTCTTCAATCATATTTATAAAATGGCGAAAAGTTTGTTATTGCGTTAAGTTCAGCCATTTAAAATCGCCAAGTCTGAGGTGGCGAAAATGTAAATTGGCCTTTATTTAGCCTGCCAATGGGTCCATGGAAGGTGAGAGTACATTGTGGAGTGTTTCTCAATAATAATAAATACCTACAGGGGTGTTAGACTATTTTCCAGCGTTTACTGTAACAGGATCTGCGATTTCCAAATTTCCCAAGATCACTTTTTTACTTTCCCATTTTCTTTATCTACTATATAAAGTAGAAATCTTGGGAGTATGTATGTATGTATGTATGTACTCACCTCGCAGCCACAGCCGAATGCACCCACATAATGGCGACGCCCTCTGAAAGGGCCGACGCCCATGAAGTCCAGTTTGACCAATAAAAATCCTGCACGTCACTTGCAGAGTGTGATTCCCCAATTCAGATGAAGGGCCTGGGCTCTGTGTGCTGCCCGACTTCAACAACACAGACACAGAGCCCACTTCAGTGACAACAGCGTAATGTACGGCTACACAGCTCAGAGAGCTGCACACACAGAACAACAGCTTCCATAATAGAGGGAACGAGACATTTCCCTTAAGGTCTGTAACACATTACAATTTGCTCTTGGAAGGTTTCAAATATAAACCCTGGAAAGACTATGTTACTATTGGTGATATGAATGACATTTATTTACAAATATAAACCATGGAAAGACTATGTTACTATTGGTGATATGAATGACATTTATATACAAATATAAACCCTGGAAAGACTATGTTACTATTGGTGATATGAATCACATTTATATACAAATATAAACCCTGGAAAGACTATGTTACTATTGGTGATATGAACCACATTTATATACAAATATAAACCCTGGAAAGACTATGTTACTATTGGTGATATGAATCACGTTTATATACAAATATAAACCCTGGAAAGACTATGTTACTATTGGTGATATGACTAACATTTATATACAAATATAAACCCTGGAAAGACTATGTTACTATTGGTGATATGACTAACATTTATATACAACCCAAGACATCATGACCTCACCCCCAAAGGCACGGCCACATCACCAAACATCCCATACACACATCAAAATGTCATGTCCATGCCCACAACCCCAAACATAATGGTCACGCCCATACCCCAACCGTCAAGGCCACGCCTTCAAAGATAAATGGTATGCTACCAAACATGTTCATTCAAGCGTTGCTTTATAAATACAATTATACATACATACAAATCACATTTGTATACTCACATTTTGAGTAGAGTCACATGTGTAACAAAGTTAAATTACAGATTTGTCTATTTAAAAGTGTTGAACTTTAGTGGTTGTTCAATGCAGACATACCCTAAAGACGAGTAGACGATAATTCTGTCCACAGGTGTGTAGCATTCAGTTAAAACGTATGTGTTTTAAGCCAAGGTGAATGCCTTAAAGGGGAAGTTCAGTGCAAACACAAATGATTTTCAGAAAAAAGAGCAGTATTTTTTCATCCCAATGACCTTAATCTGCCAATTCAGCATTGTGTCTGTGTATAAATAAATGCAACTGAAATACTGACTTCCTGTTTGCAGGACCCTTAGGAGAGACCTTTATGGTCTTGCCCTTGACCCAGCGACTGTGTTGATTCAGTTGCTCAGTAGAGATCTGAGCATGTTTGACCCATCCAACAGCCAATCTGTAGAAATTACTGTTAGGAACATTCCAAGGATGTGGTGCATCCTGGGAAGAAGAAGGACCGTTACAGAACCTGAAATGTCAACTCACTAATGTTAACAGCAGGTAACAGCCAAGGGTATGAAATCAACTGATTTTTCAAAATGGGAAAGAATATGTAGAATAACTAAGAAGTAATTACACAATTAACAATTTAACAAATATTGATCATTTCCACTGAACTGTCCCTTTAAGTTATCGCCTTCCAATAACAGATCAGAAAACACACTGCATGAACAATGCATTTTGCAAACATGATCAGATTTCAAAATGCGTAAGTGTGGCCTAGGCCTTTGTACACATACACATGTGAGATTGGGGGGCCAACCTGCAATACACAAATGTTCATTTTGGCTGAGTACTGTTTAAAGGGTATCTACTATAAAATGGCACCTTTAGTTGAATTGAAGAACGGGAGGTAAAAGAGCTATGTCTTAACCCTCGTACTCCAATTAAATTAGCAGAACACAGCATGGGCATAAGATACATTCATGCAATCTCGCTCCTCAGCCACTTCCTCTGACAGGTTCTGATGCGCCCTTACAATGTATGTGCATGCGCATACATAGGGAGCATCGGGACCCTTCAGAGGAAGCAGCGAAGGAGTGCAATCGTGGGAAAGTTCTCTGTGCCTGCTCCTTACTGTTTTATTGAAAAATAGGAGGTAAGATATAGCTCCTTTACCTCCAGTACAGAGTGAAGATACCCTTTATGGATAGGCGCCAGTACCCAGCGCTGTGAGGTGCGAATGAATCACGTGACACAGTGCAATCGCAATGTTGTGCAATTCATATGCGCTTCCTTTGATGTTGCTCTATCATAGTGCATGCAATTCGCAACAGAAATGGTAATCACATGCAATGCGAAATCAGCCCAAAGAACAGCACAAGGCAGCGGGCATGGTGGGGCCTCGCACATCCACTATCATTGGTGTGCCCTATTGCAACACAAAACGAGACAAAATTGCCTAGTGGGGCTTTACCCAAAACGTGTAGGTGCTCAGTCTGCCATTGTTAATGATCTGGTGGGTAGGATCATCAAAGAAGCCCGATCAAACACCCATTTCTCCCAACCGAGCACCAATTTATTAAACGATAATCCTCCAAAATGGACGTTCATGACACAATCATGCGCCGCGGGTTGGCCCTACGTTTACACATGTCTAAGGACCTTTTGTCTTAATTACTAAACAGATCTTAATAACAGACAAAACAAGGATCTCATAGGATAACGACAAATCTGTTTTACTCCATAACCAAATGATGAACAAACAGAGAAACCTATTGACTTGTGTAACACTTGGATTTCTAGATCTGTGTGACGCCTACTGGAGAGCAAAACCAATGCAGAAGGTCTGCGAGCGGAGGGGTAGGTGGGAGAAAGGTGCAGGGCTTTGGCTAAGGATTAAAGTCTCAGCTCAAGCGCATTTCCCATCTGCTCAATAATCCCATTTCTATTCACACTAGTTCACTGTGAAACCTTAAGCTCTGAAATGTAATTCAAGCAATAAAACCCATGACAGCAGTGCAGGCACATTATGTGGAAAGGCTGGACCTGTTTCAGACCATTCACATCTAGTGAGGAGCTAATCACAACAGATCTGGGTGACAATAATTACACCTCAGATCATTTTAAGGGGGTTTCTATTAATGTCAATGGAAATTTCCCCCCAAAAAAGGGTAAACTAGGACACAAACTAGCACACCAGAAGCATGCACGCAGTTACACGCATTTCTTCTGTGCATTTCCATGCGTGTGTGCAGTGATTGTGCAATCAAAGCGCATGCAATTGAGCAAAATGTAGATCGTGTGCTCTGATTACCTGATCGCTGCCTATTGTGGCCATTGCAATTGGCCAACACAAGTGTACACTTTTTAACTCGCGATAAATGTATCATTTGACTCTGGCGATGATGATGCTAAAGAAATATAAGAGGGATAGTATTCTGATGTCCCAGATAGAAGATAATAAACCAATGAACTACTGTAAAGTTTATTCAGTATTCAGCCAATCAGAGCAAGGGAACTCTGGTCCTGCTAGAGTTCTGTTATTAAAGAGATATACTGTGGCCCTCCCATTTTTAGTTTAATCTAACTCAATCACACTTTGACTTTTTAGGCTCTAGTGGTAGTTGTAGGTCTTGGCAGATGACTGCATATAACAGCCCATGTGAAAATAATAAACATGTAATACACAAGAGCCATAAATGTCCTGCAAATAATATTCTTATTAACGTAGCATCAGTGCCTCATGACCTGCATTCTCTACATAAATCCTCTACTTTAAAGTACAAGGATATTCAAGTCTTTTGGGATTGTGCCAAATAAGGATTTGACACACAGGTGTGGTGTAACCAGAAGCAGAGGAGCTTGGGATCCAGAGGAAGAGCAGCACAAAAGGGGGGCTGTGGGAGCTCCTGTGGCAAAATTACTTTATAACAAATAGTGGAAGTGCTACTGATCTGACCAAAACATTAGAACAAACAAGAAAAGGGATGATCAATGCACATTCCTGGGCCCCATATATCATAATATCTGTGCTAGTGCAAACAGTAAAAACATGTAGATTCGGCCTGCCTTCTCTGGAGGAAATCTCCATCAACATCCCCTCATCTCTACACAATTCCCCAAACCATTAAATAAACATAATAATACTGTTTTATTAGCATGACTGAACATCGAGGTTCTTTACATCTCGGGGAATAAGAGTAAATTCATTATGTATCCAGTGGCTTGGTGTCTATTTCAGAAATAATTAACAGGATAAAATCCAGTGTATATTGAGATAATGAGCAATAGGCAGTTACATACACCGTGCACACTTCGTAGTAATACATTGCAGCTGGGAGTTCACATAATAATCAGAATGTTTCACAAGGTTTATGTTCCTTTGTTAAAAAAAGAAGCAGAACTCTAATTACATTACTTCGATCCTCCAGCACTCTATTCCTGGCCCTCTGCTTGCCAGAAGTTGCAAGCAGGGGGCCAGACTGGCAGCCGAGGCTGTGATTGGCTAAGAAGCAACCAATCACATAAGCGTCTGCCAGCAATGCAGAGCGCTGGGTAACAAAGTAATGTAAGTAGAGTTTGTTTTGTTTCTTTTTTTAACAAATGAACTTGGCAGCCAGGGATGGGCTAGGGTGCCCTACACTACACTACAAAAAATGCTTTTTTAGGTAGGGCACTAGGCAGCAAAGATAGTTCCAAAGAGATGGAGGAATGGGGGGGTCTCCCCTGCAGATGCCGAAACCTCAACAAGGACAAGGAAGCAGCAAGGACCGGATGACCCACAGACAGCTCCTACTCTTCACTTTTCCTAACTTTGAACAGGCACTGCAGGAGAACCATAAGGAGCAGAGATGTAAGGTAAAGATTTTTGAACATTACACAGTGGGTCCTGTAGTGGGTTACATTATAGTTTTTGGGTGGAAATGCCCTTTAAATATCCATAAAATGCCAATCCTATCACTTTAAAAACACTTGAACCTTTCCCTTGTTTGCATATCTAAATAGGAATTGGTGGGATTATAGAGGAACCCAGAACGGTGGAGATTGTCACTTACCGCAAGAATGTAAAAATAATTATAGTATGAATCCTTATGTTGAGTCCACCTAGCGCTACATTCTAGCATTGAATCTGCCTGCTTTAATGAGTATGTTGCTCATATATTTCACATGATATTTGGCCTGTCTGGTCTTTAGGCTTATTTTTTGTCTTTTCGACATGCTCTGAGCAGAGTATTGATAGATCAACACACCTGTTAAAAACATATACGTCCTGGCTGAGTCAAAATATAGTGCAATTTTAATTTGCAATCAGTGCTAAAAACATTTATTTAGGATGCTTGTGAATGTTCTCATTCATCCAGGTCATGGTATATCTGTAATATTCATTCATCCAGGTCATGGTATATCTGTATATTCATTCATCCAGGTCATGGTATATCTGTAATATTCATTCATCCAGTCATGGTAATATCTGTAATATTCATTCATCCAGTTCATGGTATATCTGTAATATTCATTCCATCCAGGCATGGTATATCTTTAATATTCATTCATCCAGGTCATGGTATATCTGTAATATTCATCCATCCAGGTCATGGTATATCTGTAATATTCATTCATCCAGGTCATGGTATATCTGTAATATTCATTCATCCAGGTCATGGTATATCTGTAATATTCATTCATCCAGTTACGGTAATCTCTTAATATTCATTCATCCAGGTCATGGTATATCTGTATATTATTCATTCATCCAGGTCATGGTAATCTGTAATATTCATCCATCCAGGTCATGGTATATCTGTAATATTCATTCATCCAGGTCATGGTATATCTGTAATATTCATCCATCCAGGTCATGGTTCTGTAATATTCATTCATCCAGGTCATGGTATATCTGTAATATTCATTCATCCAGGTCATGGTATACTGTAATATTCATTCATCGTCATGGTATATCTGTATATATCATTCTTCCTCCAGTCATGGTATATCTGTAATATTCATTCCATCCAGGTCACGGTATATCTGTAATATTCATTCATCCAGTCACGGTATATCTGTAATATTCCTTCATCCAGGTCACGTATATCTGTAATATTCATCCATCCAGGTCATGGTATATCTGTAAAATTCATTCATCCAGGTCATGGTATATCTGTAATATTCATTCATCCAGGTCATGGTATATCTGTAATATTCATTCATCCAGGTCCATGGTATATCGTAATATTCATTCATCCAGGTCATGGTATATCTGAATATTCATTCATCCAGTTACGGTATATCTTAATATTCATTCATCCAGGTCATGGTATATCTGTAATATTCATTCATCCAGGTCATGGTAAATCTGTAATATTCATCATCCAGGTCATGGTATATCTGTAATTCATTCATCCAGGTCATGGTATATCTGTAATATTCATCCATCCAGGTCATGTTCTGTAATATTCATTCATCCAGGTCATGGTATATCTGTAATATTCATTCATCCAGGTCATGGTATACTGTATATTCATTCATCGTCATGGTATATCTGTATATTCATTCTCTCCAGTCATGTATATCTGTAATATTCATTCATCCAGGTCACGGTATATCTGTAATATTCATTCATCCAGTCACGGTATATCTGTAATATTCTTCATCCAGGTCAGGTATATCTGTAATATTCATTCATCCAGGTCACGGTATATCTGTAATATTCATTCATCCAGTTCAGTATATCTGTATATTCATTCATCCAGGTCATGGTATATCTGTAATATTCATTCATCCAGGTCATGGTATATCTGTAATATTCATTCATCCAGGTCATGGTATATCTGTAATATTCATTCATCCAGATCATGGTATATCTGTAATATTCATTCATCCAGGTCATGGTATATCTGTAATATTCATTCATCCAGGTCATGGGTATATCTGTAATATTCATTCATCCAGGTCATGGTATATCGTGAATTTCATTCATCCAGGTCATGGTATATCTGTAATATTCATTCATCCAGGTCATGGTATATCTGTAATATTCATTTAGGTCATGGTATATCTGTAATATTCATTTATCCAGGTCATGGTATATCTGTAATATTCATTTATCCAGATCATAGTATATCTGTAATATTTATTTATTCAGGTCATGGTATATCTGTAATATTCATTCATCCAGATCATGGTATATCTGTAATATTCATTCATCCAGGTCATGGTATATCTGTAATATTCATCATCCAGGTCTGGTATATCTGTAATATTCATTCATCCAGGTCATGGTATATCTGTAATATTCATCATCCAGGTCATGGTATATCGTAATATTCATTCATCCAGGTCATGGTATATTGTATATTCATTCATCCAGGTCATGGTATATCTGTAATATTCATTCATCCGGTCATGGTATATCTGTAATATTCATTCCTCCAGTCATGGTATATCTGTAATATTCATTCATCCAGGTCGGTATATCTGAATATTCATTCATCCAGGTCACGGTTAATCGTAATATTCATTCATCCAGGTCACGGTATATCTGTAATATTCATTCATCCAGGTACGGTATATCTGTAATATTCATCTCATCAGTCACGGTATATCTGTAATATTCATTCACCCAGGTCATGGTATATCTGTATATTCATCATCCAGGTCATGGTATCTGTATATTCATTCACCGGTCAGGTATATCTGTAATATTCATTCATCCAGGTCATGGTATATCTGTATATTCATTCATCCAGGTCATGGTATATCTGTAATATCTTCATCCAGGTCATGGTATATCTGTAATATTCATTCATCCAGGTCATGGTATATCTGTAATATTCATTCATCCAGGTCATGGTATATCTGTAATATTCATTCATCCAGGTCATGGTATATCTGTAATATTCATCCATCCAGGTCATGGTATATCTGTAATATTCTCATCAGGTCTGGTAATCGTAATTCATTCATCTACAGGTCATGGTATATCTGTAATATTCATTCATCCAGGTCATGGTATATCTGTAATATTCATCCATCCAGGTCATGGTATATCTGTAATATTCATTCATCCAGGTCATGGTATATCTGTAATATTCATTTAGCCATCCAGGTCATGGTATATCTGTAATATTCATTTAGCCATCCAGGTCATGGTACTGTATATCTGGGGTATTTAGGTAGATAAACTAGACTTAAGAACTAAACTTCCATTTAATCTAACTGAATACCACAGATATTTATTAAGGGTGTCCTCCAATAAGTGATAAGGAGGTGGTCTGGTAACTATTTGTGCAATTATTTTAGTTCTATATTCTATTATCAAATTAATCCTATATCAGGGCTGTATCATCAACTTCCCTGCCAACATTCCCACGCTGTCCCCTGGTGTAAGGATCGCAAAATAATCAGACCAAGTGGCTTTCAGAACATTGGTGGGACTCTGAGATGCCATAGACTTGACTTTTGAAAACCAAGCCTGTTAGCACTGGTGCTATTGTAGAAAATCCATCCCATTCAATTAGACAGTGAGTCTGTCCTTGATATATAACTGGTTAGATCTGAGACA
This sequence comes from Hymenochirus boettgeri, assembly GCA_019447015.1. Classification (NCBI taxonomy): domain Eukaryota; kingdom Metazoa; phylum Chordata; class Amphibia; order Anura; family Pipidae; genus Hymenochirus; species Hymenochirus boettgeri. Next base: position 273,364,721 of record CM033473.1, on the reverse strand, counting down.
TATATCACCCATTAAGATGTACTTGGCTGTAATGATATATTTTTAAGACAAGCCGAGCATGTGCTATAATATATCATTCTTAAGTCAATCCACTGCCCTGAAGCCCTTTGGGGTTTTGTCACCCTCATTGCAGTCCCGAAAGACCTTATTATATTCCACCACTTGGCTACACACTACACTACCCATGGTTCCTTCCGAAAACTCATTATCAATCTTTGTTTAATACATCGTTAACCTGTAGTATGAATTATTAATATGAAAGTAATGTGCCCATCCTGCGGCCATGTTGCATTTAAGTTGACCAGGGGAATTGCACGTCATAAGCAAAAACAGATGCTTGTAGCATTGCTTCCAGCCAATAGTTCAAACACAGAGAGCATCATAGGTCTAGAGCAAGGATGTCATGGTTTTAAGGTTTAGATGTTTGGCCCACTGCTCCCTCCATACTAACTCATGCTTTTGGCTGGTTCAAAGCCTTTTACTAATTAACTAGAATTCAAAATATTTTATCGCCTTCCTATAGTTTTATATCCGTCTCTTTTCTTTGGTTCTTTCTAATCTCTGTCCAGCTTGGGGTGTATAAGTGTTTGTGATCTGGCTGATGGCTGAAAGATATAACAAGAAAATAATATTCAGAAGAACACAGTTGAGTGATTATCTAGAGGCATCTGGAGGAATGGCAGTTTAGAAGTTAATTCACTGGCCTAATCCATACCCTGGGGTTCCATTAATTCTTATTTTTAGAATTCTTGTTATTCCGTTAACGGAAAGAAATGAACATATCGCAGGGAGCTGGGCATTGATTTGGCTACCGTTATTGATTGTCTGTTTTACTGCATATATGGACTAAATTATTAATTACATAGGGAAAAATGAAACAAATGGATTTGCCTTCACTATAACTTCTTTATTTAAAGGGCATCTCCAACCATAAAACAAAAAACTGGTGACTGGTAAGCTTATTACATGCATTTGTAAGGAGATATTTAAGGATAACTTGAAAGGGAAAGTTAAAGTATAAACTTTGAATTTGGATTAAAAGGCTGCATTTGTCTGTGCTGCAGGTTAAATAAACTATGGCAACGAAAGAGGAACCTGGTGTTATTTCCTTTTCTTTTACTATAGATACCCTTTAAGTATGGCTACCACGGGAATGAAACTAAAAAAATTCATTTATTGATGATTCGTCAAATTTTTTTTGACTAAAGTTTTCCATTTAAGTATGGCTGACACAGAAATAGAAAGATAGCTGTGTTAGGTTTGGGGGTTATGTCTTTTTTGTGTTTATGACCATAAAACTAACTTTTTTTGATTATTGATCAAAATTTGTATTTTGACTATAGTTACCCTTTAACTATGGCAAAGAAATCGAAAGGTAGATCAGTAGGTGTGTGTGTACCTGTGTCAGGTTGGGGGGGTAAAATTTTTTTTTGAATATAGTTACCTTTTAATTTTGGCTACCACGGGAATAGAAGGGTAGGTCAGTTGGTGTGTGTACCTGTGTGAAGTTGGGGGTATGTGTTTTTGCATGTATGACTACAAAACTAACTTTTATTAATGGTTGATCAAAATTAGTTTTTGACTGTAGTTACCCTTTAAATAAGGCTGCCACAGAAATGGTGGGGTAGGTCAGTAGGTATGTGTACATATGCCTGTGTGGGGTTTGGGGATATCAGTGTTTGTGTTTATGAACATTTGAGGATTGTACCCATTATAGTCTATGGGAAAAAATGTTCCGAAAGTTGATGATAACGCGGTTAATTATTGCCTCCATTCTGGCAGAGTAAGCTCTTTCCTCCCTTCAGGCGATCAAACGAGGCTGTAACTGCCAACATCACAATGATTGCATACTACTGCCTGCTTCCCCCTCTGCACATGCTCAAGCTAATAAAAAGCTCATTGAGCAGAGGGAGGGGGCAGATACCTTTGTCAGAACGGAAGATAATTTACCATCAAACATCTTGTACAAATTCATGTAATAAACTAATAAAAATAACAGTTGGGGTTGCATGCAGGTTACTGACAAGCCACCAGTTTTGTTGGTTTTTTGCTTTAACATGTGTACATACCCTTTAAAATAGAACAAATTTTAAAAAAAATAAAAAAAGAGCACACAATAAATCCAGGGTCATGCTTCCAGCTGCAATCTTTTCAAATTTACAGCAGTATAAGTGGTGGTGACCAGTACCCATTACTCCACCTCATCAATGGACAGAGCATGCCAACGTGTATCCTACAGCTGGGACGGAAGGTGCTGCATCAACAGCTGCATCATAAGCTCCACCCCGCAAAAAAGGGTGAAAAGGAATATTTGTCTCTCCCTAAAGTGTCCATAGGCAGAGGAATGACTGCAGTCCTGCAACTATCTACAGGAAAGATTGATACAGTTGACCACCTCTATAGAAGTCCCCTACTTCTCTGTGATAGACTATAACATGTCTCTTCCTTCACCTGATTCTAAAACTTTATTAGAATATGATTGACAGAGCCTCACTTAGTAGTTTATTAAGTAGTTTTTATTAAGTGTCATAATGACATCCAGACAGGACCGAGCTTGGAACATTCTCTAAACATTAGCAGCCAACTAATGACTCCTGCCGAGTTGTGACCTACATGCGGTAATTTTGTAAAGAGCACAGTAACTTTCTATTTTCTTGCTGGCAAAGTAAATTCTTGCATCTTGGTTTCTTTGTATGGAACAATGAATAGCTGTACTCAAAAATAAACCTTTCCTGCAATCACGTCTACAATGCTACAATACAATGGAATTAAATAAATGAAAAGGTGAACGCACTATTGTTTCCTTTCTTAATCGGGCTCAGTATGGCATCAAACAGTGACATTTTACATTGGCCAGCTTTTTGTATTCATACTTAGAATAATAATCAGAAAACAAGGGAACTAGCAGGGTCATTTTAAGATCCTGGAGGTTCTATTTGATTGTTTGGACTAATTCCTCAGAAATGTATGCCCTGGAGGTCCATGGTGCAGGCCAGTGGTTTAAATAGAAATCACTGGGCCCCCAAGCAAAAGTATGATGGGGCCCCTATCCCTTCTTTATCTACAGTGGTTTTCTGGGACCGGGAGGAGGCTATATCTATCATCAACCAAGTGCCTTAGTATCATAAACCCTTCTATTATGTATAGTTTTGCTGTAGCTGGAATGGTGACAGTTGGCACATGAACTGCATGGTGGGAAATTGCATGCAGTTGAGTCTCAGCCAATCACAGACGCGGCTGCCCTCTGGGCCCCTTCCGCTATTCCGTGCAGAAGAACAGCAGAAGGGGTTGGGAATGAGGGCTGGTAAGTACACTTAGGAGTCTATTTGGGGATTTTAAACCTAGTGAGGTCTAGGTTTGGGGGCTTTCCTGCCTTTTACGAATTTTTGGTTTTAGGGTTGGATATACCCTTTAACCTCTTATCCCATTTACTCAGTAATTATAATTAATTGGGTTTAAAACATTATTTATGGGTTTAAAACAATCCATTGTAATAAGGCAGTCATGCCATTCTACTCACTGAAACATTGGGAATCGGTTGATATTAATCTGTTAGCAAGCCTAAAAACCATCTATTTCTTTTATTTGTAGCTAAAGTGAACAGCTTCTTTTCCTTTTCCCTATATTGTATCATTTGAGAATTTTGCTAGTATGTGTATATTTAGAATGGCTTCCTTCATCTTATTTATATCTCCATAACAGAATTCTGCTAAAGGCTAAATAAAATCATTACACAAAGTTGTTGATCCCCCGGGGACGCTAACACCCAATGGCTACAGTTAGAAACATGTGTGAGTGAGGGATCTATCAGCTCTCTGGAGTCCATATTTACATTTCTTGATAAATAAGAATATAAAAAGCTTCTATTTCCCAGAAGAAGGTTCTAAACAAATTAGACTTATCAAGGCAAACTACTGAACCACAATAGTGTCTGTAGCCTTTGGCTATAGGGCCGCCAGTTTGAAATTAAAAATTTCATCATGTTCTGAAATACTCAGTTAAACAACAAAATTAATTAAAAAAAAAAAGATTAACAAGGCAAATAGAGTTACATTAGCTATACCGAACAAAATGTTCATTAGAAAATGTAACTGGAGACATTGTGTGTGCGAGCACATCTCTCATCCTCCTTCCTGCTATCGCATACAAGCTACTGGTCTTCAGGAATACAGTAAGTTGATGGGCCACTTTTTACCAGTTTACCAGTCTGTGTTGGAATCTTATATTTACTATTTACCAGTCTGTGTAGGCTCTTATATTTACTATTTACTAATCTACAGTTTGTGGGCACTTATATTTCCCAGTCTGTGTTGGCACTCATATTTACTTCTTACTAGTCTATGTGGGCACTTATATTTTCCAGTCTGTGTGGGCACTTATTTTTCTATTTACCATTCTGAGTTTGGGGCACTTATATTTACTAGTGTCTGTTTGCGGACACTTATATAATCTATGTTTGGCAAATATATTACCACCCTACATGGGGCATTTATATGTCAGCCCTCCACTTCACAAGTCAAGGTTAAATAAGCTCTATTAGGTAGATATCTGTCTAACACACTAGGTAGATAACTGTCTATCACACTAGGCAGATAACTGTCTATAACACTAGGCAGATAACTGTCTATCACACTAGGCAGATAACTGTCTATAACACTAGGCAGATAACTGTCTATCAGACTAGGCAGATAACTGTCTATAACACTAGGTAGATAACTGTCTATCACACTAGGTAGATAATTAACTGTCAATCACACAAGGTAGATAATTAATTGTCTATCACACTAGGAAGATAACTGTCTATCACACTAGATAGATAACTGTCTATCACACTAGATAGATAATTAACTGTCAATCACACTAGGTAGATAATTAATTGTCTATCACACTAGGTACATAACTGTCTATCACAATAGGTAGATACCTGTCTATCACACTAGGTAGATAATTAACTGTCTATCACACTAGGTAGAATACTATCAATCACACTAGGTAGATAACTGTCTATCACACTAGGTAGATAACTGTCTATCACAATAGGTAGATACCTGTCTATCACCTATGTGATTCTATCAATCACCTAAGTAACTAATGTCTATCACACTAGGTAGATTACTATCAATCACACTAAGTAGATAACTGTCTATCACACTAGGTAGATAACTGTCTATCACACTAGGTAGATAACTGTCTATCACACTAGGTAGGTAACTGTCTATCACACTAGGTAGATTAATATCAATCGCACTAGGTAGATAACTGTCTATCACACTAGGTAGATAACTGTCAATCACACTAGGTAGATGACTGTCTATCACACTAGGAAGATAACATGGCTTTCTTTCTTTCTACTACTAAAGATAAGTAAATCTACATATAGTAAACCCAACCATCGAATTGCTAGAATGTAGAATGACTAGTGGAATCGCTGTGTTTTATTAAAGAAATTGAGTTTTGCACTAGAATTATTGAGAAATGTCATTAACACGTATACCAGTGAAATAATAACATAGAACCAACCCCTTGATTTTTTCACCCCCACAGTTGCTTATTTTTTCCTGTGAAGGTTGTGATTACAAGTGATTATTCAGACCGACCGAGCTATACAAGGCTCCGTAATGCCCTATGAAAGACTAAAAGTTGATTCGCAGCAAGGGCTTCTGGGAATCTAATGAGAAACATTTCTCCACCTGAACTATTTTATGTCCCTTATTTCACAGCAGACCGCAATTAACTCAACAGGACTTGTCCGATCTAGAGATGAAAGAAACTGGAAAGTTTAGTTCCAAATCTACCAATTTCAATTGGAATTTTAAGATTTTGTTACTGGAATTTTTCAATTTCTGACTGCAATGTGTAGAATTTTATGGTTTTCTAACAGTTTTCCATGACCTATCCTGCAGTCCATTGGTCCATATGACTTACTGCCATACCTAATTATCCATTCATCCGATACAATCGAACGGGCCACCTATATCAGTCACGGACGATCCCCAAACATGCCATGAAATTTTTCGGGCTGACCAAAAAAAAAAAATGCATTCTGTGTACATTGTGTGTAATCCATTGAAATCCCCTAGTTGTGGTCTTGCAAAGGCCCTTTAAACTGTAAATAAAACCTTTCTATCCATTTGTGATAACATTTCAGTATATAAATAATAGTATAATATTTTATTCCTTGCCATGAATCGTTTCCTTCCATTCTGCTGTTAAGCTGTCAATGGGTGTGATATCCTGTACAGCTCTATCAATGACAGGGCCATCTGGAGGAATCCAAATGAGGTTTCCTCATAGGGGACTAGTGTTTCTCTGTAGTAGATGTATTCTAACTTTCTGAATAATTGATACTCTCACATTCAGCAGTGGGATTTGCCCATTGGGTTGTTATACACTGGAATGTCCAATCGTTTTAGACGAGTGCGAAAAAAATACCCCAGAAGAAATAGGCAGGTATTTCCCCAAAACGTTGTATATGTTTTTTGTACCATAAATTGTATTTCGCTTTAATAGTGTACTAATCTTCACCTTCATTTGCCTTAAAGGGTAAGTTCACCCAGAAAAGGAAGGTGTATTTTTCTCAAACGCTGAGATATAGGTACTTCCAAACAGCTGATCCTTTGCCACATCCTTCTTCTCGTCCGGGTAATGACTCTCTTTCATGACGTCACAGCCAATGGCTGACAACCATTACCGAATGAGCGCTTACAAGCACGCTCTTTAATTCTGATCATGATTGTAACCGGATCGCAACAGAGAAGGAGGAGGCAGGACTTCTGCCGGGGATCGGCTGCTTGTAAGTACCTGTATTTCAGCCTGGGAGCATTGTAGAAAGGTACTGCTCTGACTTAAGGAAGAGGGTTGATCTCTGGAAAGCTTGTCTACTAAAATAAACTATTAGTCCATTAAAAGTATCACAGTACTCTACTTTTTACTACTTGTAGAAAAGTAAGATTAAAACAAAAGTTGGGTTTTGGGGGGTCATGTATGTAAAAATGTTCATTTTTTTCTGGGTGAACTTGCCCTTCTGTAATATGTCTGGATGTCTGGACTCCCTAGAGTAGATCGGAACAAGGTTGACTGTTCAGTCCGTTGAAAAGACACAGATAAGGACTAATCTGAAGGGCACTGAAACTGTTCGTGCAGAAAAGTGACTATAACCTTTTCACACCACAAATCTACTTTACTAAACAGCGGATTGGGTTTCCAGGAAAACACAAAATCCTGTTTTTAAAAAGTAACCAGCAAAGTCAACATCTCATTGCCGAATGCTTTTCCACACTATGTGCTAACTTGTTATGGCACCTTGCGCATATTCACTTTCAATGTCCTCTAAGAAAATTCTATGATATGAGGAGCATGTCATATAGATTGCATAATTGGGAAAAATAGTTGAAATAATTATGTAACAATGCAAAAAATATTTGCTTTTAAAATGATATGGCTTTTCGGGAATAATCTAAAGGGAAATAATACCCTCCAAATGATTAATGGCTGATAATGGATGATGTTGCAATGTCATGTAAGTGCACAACCAGGGGTGTTTCTAGACTTTTTGCCACAAACATTGAAAAGATGCCCCCATCCACCAGAACATACAAAGTGGCCATTTTCTACTGAGGGAAATTAGTACACGTGAATATTTTATGCAGTTATTCAGTCTCCGGGTGTCATAAAACATAAAAATCCCAGTAATTTAGGAGGAACTTTTAGTTAAAGTCACGCTAACCGATTCAATATTGGCTGTGCGGGTGTAGCTAAAGACAACTGAGCATACTGTAACATTGGACAGCAGATAAGGAAACAAGATTATTTTTTTTGCTGGTCAGCCTGCTGCCCCTCTCAGGTACCAGAGTACCCACTGCCCTGAGACTAATGTCTCTGCTTGCCTCACTAGAGATACACCCCTGGCCACAACTCTGTTTGGCCCCTGTTTCCAGGTCCTAAATTTTAGCCCTGTTAAAGTAGAATTTAAAACCTCTAGGTTCTCACCTGACTGTAGATCACCATCAATAACTTCTAATACCTTCCTAAAATTTTGCTAGCTGGTCCCGTCCTGCCCCTTCCTCAGTATGGGGACTTGCCTGTGCTGTGGCAGGGTGTGTATCTCAGTTTAGGAATGCTGGTAAGTAAGGATTGGGAGGTTGAAGTTATAAGGGAGTGGGAAAGGTATAAGTATAAGATTTCTTCCTAGGGGTGGACTTTCCCTTTAAACCAAACTAACCTAAGACTTCATAGCTTCAAATGGATTAACATGGTTTTGCGTTGATTGTGCCTTGTTTTCCATCATAGTACACCCCTGACATTTCACACAATGCGCGGTCTATTGAAATATCAATGCGTATCGTGGATGGATTTGGCCATCTGAACACTGTAGTTTATCCCTCTTTCTTTATAAATTTAAGACAGTATTCAGCCCGAAACTTGCCAACAAATATTCCCCCTCAATATCACTTATTCCTTTCCGCCTCTCGCATCTTCTCTCCCATTAATTGAAACTCTCTAGATCTATTTCCCGGTGTTGAACATAGTCAAGGAAACAATAAAGCATTTTCATCCTGAGATGCAATTATTGCCTGCGTGCGTTCCTATGCCTGACACCGGCTTATAGAAATTCAGCAGAGGAATAAATAAAAGTGCGTTTGGAAAGCAGGTCTCTGATTAATGCATTTTCTCAGTGCCTTTTATTGATTCAAAACAGCATGGAAAGCGCAGTCACATTTCCTGAGAAATTGGTTGAACAGCCTTTTAATGTCTGTAGATTCATGGCGGCTGTAAGTGTCATTTTATATTGTGACTATATTTGTTAAGATGTATTGTACACATAAATGATTTGTGCAAAAAGTCACATGTTAAACGAACAAAAACAGTTGAAATAAAAATTAGCTGGGGCAGGGAGGTAGGATTGTTTCTTTTAAATCCCCCCATATGATTTCAATAAGGAGCATCAGCATAAAGAAAACTGATTCTGCCAGGCTTTCTGAGTGCTTCAGCACTATCTTTAAACAGGAAGGCCCTGGACACTAACCTGGCAGATGAAAACTTAATGTGCTATAGCTCCTTAATGAAATAATATTGGGAGGTAGGAATATTCAATCCTACCTTCCTGCCACTTTTTCATTTTTAAAAAGTTAGTATTTACAGTATAATTGTCCTTTAAGCAAAAGGGAAATATAAAGTAGATGATTGGGGAATTTATTTTCTGCTTTCTGGGTGAATCACACTGAGCATGTATGCACTCACTGAGCTAGGGTAGGAGAGGTAGCTGAAGGACTCTGTGTACTGTAAGATTTTTGTTTGCATGTTTAATTAAGGATTAGGCCTCACCACTGCGTTTTAACGCACGTTAAAAGGCGCACACTAGTGTTGTCTAATTGGTCTTGGCACACTGGGTGAGCTGGTGTCTGCAGCGATCCGATTTTTGAAAAGCATTTATTCACCATTCCGCATGCAATCTGGGCAAATCTTCCTGACAGGTTTGCCAGAGGATGCACGGCTCTGGGTGAATCTCACCCTCGCATAAGTATTTAAAGGCAGCTATCAGCCGGCTAAAATAATTACCCTAAAGGAGCCGCACAGAATTTGGTAAATAGTCTTGCCACAGTTTCGCAAGTGTCTATTCCGATTCTCGTGCAGCCTCTGCAGTCTTGGAACGGTTAGTGCAACTACAGTACAAAACCATACTTTTGGCCAGTCACAAGATTAGGGGGATTAAAGCCACACTGGCCAAAAGTATTTTAGATGCCATAGGCCGATCAATGAAAACCATCCTAACTGATTCTGAAAAGTCATTGGCTGATCCAAGAGCCATCGGATATTCACCCTCTCTCCAATCTGACGAATGGTACCTGCTGTGTACCGTATTCAACATATATTCAACATATATTCAATTTATTTTATACTAACGAATCACATTTAGTAAAACAGAAGTGTATTTCCACAATTCCATCTAAAACGAACCTGCAGGTAATATCAACTGACATCACCTGTAAATGGTCCCAAGGGAAACAATGAAATAATTATTTAAAGAGAAGTAATTACCGACTTGACCACTAGTGGTAAAGATTACAAGAAGGTACCATTGCAGTAAATAATTCACTAGACACCTGTCCTAATGGTGTAATAATAATGGAAATGGTTCCTGATTTATTGATTGCCGAACAAAGTAATTTCATCATTAAAGTCTCACAACTCATTAAACACAATGGGGTACAGTTTTGCTAACAACGTTTTTTTTCTCCCAGCATGCACTATATTTTATATTCAAACACTGCAGATGTTCTCATTGTGCACCACATGTGCAACCAATTTTACACAATAATAAATACGTATCTCCTTGTCAGATCTGTGCGCTAATTACAGCACAGGCAACTGGGCAAACAGAACAACCATCATGTAATTGCATGGGGATAGAACAGAACTTCTGGATAATTAGGAGGTTCAGGCATGTTTGTCCTTCCAGTCATTCTTGATCCTTCCCATATGGGTAACGTGTCCTGCAGTAGTGGGTCAGCCATAATAGTTCTAAATACTCCGGAATACCAATGGGAACACGTGAGCAAACTAACGCTAGAGATCAGTGTGACATCTTGTTCTGTGCTGTCTTTACAGATCATCCCCAGTGACATTGTAAAAATAGCTATGTTTATAATAAACATGTAGCAGGTTTAACCCTTTTCTCCCATAATTCCATTTCACCTGCCTTCGGCAAACGGAACTGTGATACTCCACATGGAACTCCTTTAAGCTACCCACACATGGACAGATGTTGGATTTCCGATCAGAAGAGCCGGTTGAACTTCTTTCTTGTGCCATTGATCTTTTGGCAGATTTCCCCTTGAAATCAGCAGGGAATGGGGAATTGAAGATGGGGGGGAGCGAAAAATTCCCCACTTGTCCCGGTCTTAGTTTTTTCAATAAACAGTTTAATATTGTCGAGCGGTCAATCGGAGAAACACAATTACATGTTAACGATTTTTGGAGTGATTCAATCAAATGTGTAGAATCGCTCGAAATAACGATCCCTTGTTTGAGGGGCTTAAAAATGAACATAGCAACAGCCTAGTCTTGAAATCGCCCACCAGGCAATTAAAGGAAAACTATAGTGTGGGTAAAGTTTTTTCAAAAACAATTCAAATAAAAATTAGCTGGGGCAGGAATGTAAGATTCTTTCTTTTAACCCCCCAATATGATTTCTATAAAGAGCATCAACAAAAAGAAAACTGCTTCTGCCACAGGCTTCCTGAGTGCTTCATAACTAACTTTAAACAGGAAGGCCCAGGGCCATAACCTGGCAGATGAAAACTGTAGGTGTTGTAGCTCTTTAATCAATCCTACCTCCCTGCCACAGACAAGAATGTGTGTAATAATTCTATTTAGAAAGGTGTAAAAAAACTCCAAACATCTGCTTTCTAGATGGCTGTTTTTTATGTTCATTGCAATAGATATTGATGGTCAGCCGGGCATTTAAACCTATAGCTCAGGCAGTGGCGCCAACCCCCATGCCTCCCCCCGACAATGGTAGGAGGGCCCACCACAAGCCCACAACCTCCTGTTTAAAAACAGATGATCACGCATATGAAGGAAACATGCGCACGATCAGCTGTTTAAAAGAACGGACCCGAACTTCCAGAACCGAACCGGAAGTTACGGTCCGGACTTTTAAACAGCTGACCACGCATACTGTATGTTACATTAATACTCAATCCACCGTAGCAGGATGCCTTGCATTGCTGAAGTCCTGAGTTCGAATCCATTCTTGGACATCTGTAAGGAGTTTGTATGTTCTCCCCGTGCTTGCGTGGGTTTCCTCCGGGCACTCCGGTTTCCCCCACAATCATAAAGACTTACTGATAGGTTGTATGTGTCAAATAAATGGCTTAGATTGTAAGCTCTTCAGGTCAGGGCCTGATGTGAATGTATACATGTAATTGTAAAGCGCTACGGATGATGCTGGCACTATTTATATCCACAATAATAATAGTGTCCACTCTCCTTTTACTTAAACCTTTCAAAGATGCCTCAGGTTTAAGTAAAATGAAAACGATGTTTGTTGGGCTGGACAAGTGAGGTAAATTTCTCTTAGGAGGGTGGACATGCCCTTTACAAACCCGCTGCAGTATGGTTTTGCTAAATGTGATTCGTTAGTTAAAATAGATTGATTGAATATATGTTGAATATATGTTGAATATGGTACACAGCAGGTACCATTCGTCAGAGTGGAGAGAGGGTGAATATCCGATGGCTCTTGGATCAGCCAATGACTTTTCAGAATCAGTTAGGATGATTTTCATTGGTCGGCCTATGGCATCTAAAATACTTTTGGCCAGCCACGCTTTAATCCCCCTAATTTTGTGACTGGCCAAAAGTATGGTTTTGTACTGTAGTTGCACTAACCGTTCCAAGACTGCAGATGCTGCACGAGAATCAGAATAGACACTTGCAAGACTATTTACCAAATTCTGTGCGGCTCCTTTAGGGTAAATTATTTTAGCCGGCTGATAGCTGCCTTTAAATACTTATGCGAGGGTGAGATTCACCCAGAGCCGTGCATCCTCTGGCAAACCTCTCAGGAAGATTTGCCCAGATTGCATGCGAAATGGTGAATAAATGCTTTTCAAAAATCGGATCGCTGCAGACACCAGCTCACCCAGTGTGCCAAGACCAATTAGTCAACATTAGTGTGCGCCTTTTAACGTGCGTTAAAATGCGGTGGTGAGGCCTAATTTTTAATTAAACATACAAACAAAAATCTTACAGTACGCAGTCCTTCAGCTACCTCTCCTACCCTAGCTCAGTGAGTGCATACATGCTCAGTGTGATTCACCCAGGAAGCGAATATCCTTTAAAATGAGCTGACAATTACATCTCTGGCTCGAACCTGTGAGAAATTACAATGGGGTGAATGGTCAAACTTCCTGCTTTCAGGTGACATCACCTGACCTCTGCCCCGCCCATTTCTCCCCCGGGGAGAAGCATGCTCAGTTAAGACTTAATGCTGGGGAAATCAGGAATTACCTGGGAAAAGAATTGACAGTTGAGAAGGGGAGCCTATTAATGCAGGCAGAGGCTGGTCACATGACTACAAGCTGGTTACATGGCTGAAAACAGGAAGTGTTCAAGCAGGAAGTAAAACTGCTGAACCTTTTCATCAAAAACTTCTCACAAATTTTATCTAGAGATGTGATTTAGGTTTTATTTTGAAGGTACGATGGAAGACTTTTTATATAATCCTTACTAGTTTGGAAGAATTCGAGACAACAGTTACCCTTTAAGTTAAATTAGGAGCATTAAACTAACAATAATAAAGCTCCTGTGTCATTAAGCTGGGTACTCACATGGAAGGTCTGTCATTTTCTGAAGATCCCTCTATACACAGTCCTGAGCGTTCTCTCTATGTAGCATAAGGATAACGCCCGGGACTGCAGATTTCCATCAGCCACGGTCGACTTCTTATATTTTATTTAAAGGGAGCCGACTGTGACCGAGGGAAATTTTCCGGCATTTTAGAACGATCGCGAGGCAGATGGAGAACCTTCACCGGCCTCGGGAATGCGCTACACACACTAACGATAAAGGGATGATATAGTTTGATCTGTGGTATTGTCCCTTTATCATTTGTGTGTGTACCCACCTTTACTGCAACATACACAGACCTTTATCTGTACAAGCAACAAATACTAATTTCAAAGTTGGGAGGGTAAAAAGAAAAGTCCAGACACCAAATAGGATTTTTATTTTATTTATTTAAATGATTAATTTTTATCGATTCCTAATTATTTCTGATTATTCTTTTATAACCTACCCCTGTAGTGTATTTCTATGGGAGTAACTGTAAGATTATAGCCTTATAATCTTACAGTTCCAGGAGGAGAAGGAAACCAGAAGCCACAAAGGGGTAGGTTATAATAAATAATGCACCCCGAACTGTAAATTAAAGGGATATTAGAAGTCACCTTGGAGTTCCGTGCCCTGTATATAAGGTACTCGGCCTGCGGCCTCGTGCTTTATATGGTCATGGAACTCCTCTGTGACTTCTAATATCCTTATAATTTACAGTTGGGGGTGCATTATTCACTATATTATTTCCTATTTAAGGCTGGGTACACATGGAGGGACTTTTTGTCCCTAGCGAGCGCTCGGCCGGGACAAATGTCCATCGGTCGCGGCAAATTCGTCCGTGGCCGAATTTGCAGGTGATTGATCGTGCAGTCCCATAGGGAACCGCACGATCGATCGGAATTTACCGACTCGTCTGATCGCTCGTTCGGCCGACATGGCCGAACGAACGATCAATGACGGTCGTGGCCGCCCGCCCGACACCGCCAATATTTTCGGCCGATCGACCGAAAGTGCCGGGAATCGGTCGGTCGGTCGGCCGAAAATATTGGCTGGTGTGTACCCAGGCTAATATTTGATCCAGAGGAAGGCGAAAAAAAACCCTGAGGACAATATGCCCCATGGGAAGGAAAATTCCTTCCTGACCCCAAGTGGCAATCGGATTAGTCCCTGGATCATTGTGGAACTTTCACACACGTTCCATGGAAGCTCCTGTCAGGACTGGCCTTTCATATGGGCGATCTGTGTGACCGCAGGTTACATGACCAGGGGGGGGCGCCAGCCGTGAGTCTTAGGTCATGGACCTGTAGGTCAAAGCTGTGCATCAGTGCAATCATTAGCAGACATTCAATGATTGATTGGCCTGGAAGCTCACAATGGAGGTAGCCTAAGTGGAAAGAGACAATAAAAGCAATTAGCAATCTAGTATAATAATAATAATAATAATAATCTGTGGCTGTGTTAATAGAAGGGAAGTAAAGAGTAAGAATAGGGAGACCAGAACATATGGACAGTACAGAGTATAATGTGACAGACACAGAAGAGAGTTAGTGAAAGGAAAGGACAGATATAGAGGTGATTATAAAACTTACCTCCTAGGGCGAATTTCCGAGGTCCAGGTACTTGGCTCCAGTCGATCTCCTGCTTGGGTGTTCTGTAAGTGATCCATGAACGTGGCTGGTGATATCTGCTATTAACACGGGCAAAAGATGGGGCATCCATAGGCCTCACAAATGGAGGCACTGGGGGCAGAAGAGGGATCTTTCCATTTCGGCTCAAAACATCTGCCTTTACCCCGTCTATCACAAAGTCCCTCTCTTGTTTTTTCTCAATTTGTATTTTTTGCCTATGGACATCTTCTTTAGATGGGGATATCTTAGGAAGGTCTATAGGGATCTCACCTGCTTCTTTATATGCAGACAACATAAAATGCAGTGTAGGGAACGTATCAGATCCTGTCTCTACCCCATCTAATACCTCTGCTGCTTTCTCAACTGGCTGAGCTGATACCAAGGATGCCAATTCACTCTCTTGTTTTTCTATGTTTGCTTTTTGCCAACTGGCAGCTTTGTCAGATGGGGATTTCATAGGTCGCCCTGTAGGGATCTTATCAGATCCTGGCACTACCCCATCTAATACCTCTGCTGCTTTCTTCACTGGCTGAGCTGATACCAAGGGTGGGAACCCCACAGTGTCTCTCCCTTGTTTTGTTTTTGTGTCTGTTTTTTGTCTAGGGGCAGCTTTATTAGATGGGGATTTCTTAGGTTGCACTGTAGGGATCTTACCAGATGATACCAAGGGTGGGAAGAAACTCTTATCCTGGGCATCAGTCAGTTGGGACTTAACACTTTCACCCGAGTCCGTTAAAGATGCCGTTGGAGAGAATAGTGCATTTTGGAAAAAAGGCAACGTGATCAGCATTGTTGACAAATCTGGGGGTTTTCCATCCTGCACAATCTTTTTCCAATCATCATCAGACAATTTGTTTGGTAATTTGACTGGAAATTCAGATAGCAATAGGGCGAACTTGCAGTCTTCAGTAGGATGTGAAATCAGTTTAACTGAAATATTATCGGCACTGAAGACTTTTCCCTGCATCGTGTCCTGGGACTGAACATTTTGTGATGAATTTTGAAATGAATTATTTAAAAATTCAATCAAAATTGTTGGTATGCCTTTTAGATTCACTCTGCTCTGAGACATCTTTTGCTTCTGCTTTCTCCAAATTCCTAAGATGAAATGAGTTGTGACTCACCAGTGGCTATTTATTTACTGCTGTGATAATGACATCATCAATAGCAGAGTTAAAGTGACATCATCGCACCTGCAGTGTTTTGTACTAGTTGTAGTTGAATTCCTCCCCTGTGTTTAAGTGAAAATGGTACAGTCCAGATAACAGTAAAATGTGATGAGGTCATGTGACATTGAATTATATTGAAGCATATTGTAGGGAATATCTTTTACCCATGACATTTTAATGCTATTTTAATAGCTCACACAGGTGAAAAGACCTGGTCAGGGTTTACCAGACCTTAAATCAGGGTGGGCAATTCAATTTCACAGGGGGCCGGGTGAGAAACCTGAATTGCTCTGGGACGGGGCAGAGGGGAGTAGAGTCCCATAAAGAGATACCGTGAGTGAGGGACACATTATACCTGAGAAACCTGGATCATCGTGAAGGGCCAGACCAATAGGTTCAACCCACTTCCCATTATAGAGATTGCAAAACTGGATTTTATAAAATTATTTAATTAATATTCCTGGTTCATTGGATGTTTTTTTTTTAATAAGTTGCAATTTTTAATTGGTGTGTAATATTTTATATCCATTCCATCCCATTCAATTAATTAATTGATCAGGTCATCTTTATATAGAATAAACAATAATAAGAATTAATAAATTATCCAGCCTGAGACAATCAATTCATATTAAGATTTCTTTGGGTTCACATCTAGTATTGAGGGGCCAGTCAGGGGCAGACAAACTTTGCCCAGGTCTGCTATAGCTGCTTCTCTCATTACAGGCAATAAAAGCAGATTTACTACATGTGAACTAACAGGTAGACTAGAGCGGAATAATGGAAGATTTCTAAAAATGCTCCCAAGGTTAAAAAGGAATAAAAATGTAATAATTCCCGAACCAGGACCAGGTGCTTTTTGCAAAAAAGTCAACATGGTGTAACCCATTGCCAGCATTGATACTGCTGTGCCTGAATTTCCATGGAGCTGTCTCCATGTTTTTTGCCCACACAAAGAGGCCCTTGGGCCAAAGAGATCTTGGGAATCAGAGAATTCCTGACAGCAGAATTTTTAATACAAAGGAGTTGGGTTGCAGCTCAGTTTGATAGTAAATGTAAATTTGCATTAACACTTTATACTAATATAATGTCCGTATATTATCTTCTGACAAAGAGACCTTTACAATGAAGGATCATTTATTATTTATTTATCATGTTTGCATTTTCCTGGGCTGTAATGCAGACGACATGCATTGAAATAGGTTTTTTATTTAATTTCTACCTATATAGCATGTGTGCCACAATGAAAGGGTATAATACATATTATAATAAGGGAGGAGCGACTTGGTATTCTGCATGTTACCATGGTGACCTTTAATCTAAATACAAAACCAGTTACAGACCGGTTCTGGCTTTTGAGCCATCATCAGGGCAAAGTACTGTATGTCGTGGTCTGCTATGAGAAGCGTCTGTCGAGACTTACTGTAAGCCTCATACATTGTGTACTGCGGGGTGACCTGCCCACATAATGTGTATGAACGCCCGTTTCGGCCAATAATCGTGCACTTTTTTTGGCTGAAACGTCTGTTTGAAGATCCTCCCAGCCAGTCAGGCAACGATCCCCGAGTAGCCCCATTAGATTATATCTAGCCACTGTGACTGATTAAACAATTAGTAGAGCTGGATTGGAATAAGGAATAGGAGAGTACATTCTTCTCCTTTACATAGCACTGCCTTGGTACTTGCAGGCACTGATAGGCAGTAACCCTTTAAAATCAGAATTTTAAAATAATTTTGATCAAACAAGATTGAGGATTATGATCTTTATGTTATGAACTGATTATACATTTGAAATGTTGGAAATGCCAATACAAGTCATTAGGTGCAAAAATATAACTTTAATCTTTCTGGTATTTAACTGCCAAACTGGACCCTCCTGGAATTAATTACTAAGGGGTGGAGTCAAATTTAAAGGGTTTGAGAGATATATTTACAATAAGTCGCTTGCATGAAATGTTTTGTGTCGTCCCAAACTAGGATGCTGGTGTGAAACACCATTAAAGGGAAAGATTTAAAGGGCATGTCTACCCCCAACTTAATATTTTCCTTTTATTACTGCATTACTACCAGAATAATTATTGTCCCTATTCTGGCAGAGTAACTGGCTCCTCCCATGCAGTCAATCAAGTTTTCCCCGGTTCCTCCTCTGCACATGCTCAAGCAAAATAAAAGCTCATTGAGCAGAGGGAGCAGATACCTTTGTCAGAATGGAAGATAATGTATCATTAATATCGGTTATAAATAGTGTAATAAATTAAAATTTAAGGATGGACATGCCCTTTAAGGCAGGCCAGTAACCCATGCAATCCAATTGGCATTTAACTGGGCTCAGAGTTAAGCCAGTAAAAAAAACATATCGGATTGGTTGCAATATTATTTATTTTATATGTTACTACATAACATCTACAAATAAAAGGTTTTTCTGAAAGAGCTTGGTCCCTTTTGGTATAGGGGAGTTACATGCAGGGAAATCACATTTCAATCCACAATATCTGTATTGTAACTTCTAAAGGTCCAAAAACAGAAAAGTTACTTTTGGAGCACAGTTTGTGCCATCCTAACAATGGCCTGACTTTCTAAAAACTAAATTGGAGGGTTCGGGAAGGAACGGGTATAATGGTTGCAAGGGACTGACCAGGAAATGGCATGGACAGAGATTTAGTTGGACAAAACCCGATCATGCCCCACTTGCTCAGAGACCAAGTTGAGATGAGCGGGGAGTTCTAACATAATGAATTGAAATAAAAGGAGATTTACAGAGATTCACACTGGCTTTTTGAACACCAGCAAATGGCTGGGGCTGTAAGTCATGTAGGGGATCAAATCTTGGACACTTAAAGCTAGCTCAATATTAAGCAAGCCTTCCAGTTCATCAGCCAATGTGACTGTTAACAAAGACTGGAAAATATATGTTCCCACACAGACTGGTGAATAGAAGTGCCCACACAGACTGGGAATATAAGATGCTACATAGACTGGTAATATAAGTGCCCACACAGACTGATAATATAAATTGCACACAGGCTGGTAAGTAAGAGCCCACACATGGTAATGTAAGATAACACACAGACTGTGGTAATATAAGATGCCCACAAAGACTGGTAATATAAGATGCCCACACAAACTAGTAATATAGGATGCCCACACAGACTGTTAATGTAGATGCCTACACACACTGGAATATAAAATAACCACACACACTGGTAATATAAGATGCCCACAAAGGTGTTAATATAAGATGCCGACATGAATAGTAACATAGGATGCCCACACAGACTGGTAATATAGATGCCCACACAGACTGGTAATATAAGATGACCACACAGAATGGAATATAAAATGACCACACAGACTGGTAATTTAAGATGTCTACGGCTAATATAGGATGCCTGTCTGATTAGTCTTGAAGACTGAAAAGAGACTGCAGAACAAAGGCCCCTCACTCCCGCTCTGGGGAGTCTCAGATCTAGGAGGGGCTGGGCACAGAGAGAGGGGGGTAATGATTACTCACTAGGAGTAGGCTGAACAGGACAGGGGTAAATATGGTGAAACGGAGCACTGGCAGCTCTAAAATAATAGTAAAGGATAAAGGCAAGTCATTTTTTTCACTTAAGGTCTCTTTAACACTGATAACTTGCAGCGCTGAATTCTGTATGATAGAGTACTTACATTGTAAGGATAAACTAATTGTTACCATGTTGCAGCGTATGGTTAATCCTATATAAGGAAGACATCATGCTGTATAAATGATGGAACTAGTAAAAGGCACTGCTACTAGAGATGGAAACACATTACTGACGTTAATAACGCATTGAAATAAGCAATGCCTGCGAAGGATCTTGATTTGCTAATGACACGAGAAATAGATTGAATTATGAACAGAGGTGGAAAGGGGAAAGACGACAGATAAGCAGAGTTCAAGGCTCAGGGCTGGATATGAGTAATTGCAATGGATAATAAATGAGAAAAACATCTCAAGAGATGCAAAAAAAAAAAAAGCGGTATGTTTACTCATTTATTGTTAATTATTCCTCCTTAAGGCAGGTATCGTTCTCTGAAGAGACGCCCGCCAACCTCCTCATCAATTCCCAGCGCTGTACGAAAACAGCAAAATTCATTTTTTTGGTTGTTTTTCTGCCATTCGTGTATCTTGGTAACAAGTTAAAAAAAAATAACATTGTTCAGGTGTTGCACTTGGTTAATGCGACTGTGATTGAGCAGAATTGGAAGAGATCGCAGAGTTCAGGCGGTCTCTGCGGATAATTCTTAGTTAACAGATAACCTGGGGCTGGGGCAACTCAAAATATCTCAAAAACTGCACATTTCTTATTATTGGTCTTTATAAGACAAATCTCCCAGCATGTACATGGGCTCTAATGAAAATACCAAGAGGTGGACGTGAAACTTCTCTCAAGATGGTCTAGTAGATTACCCATAATGTGCAGTAACCATGTATGCTACAATGGGGAACGGTCAGACCCTGGGTGGACTTGGCAATCTCCTGGTGGACCAAGCTCTTTCAGAAAAACCTTTTTTTTTAGATGTTATGTAGTAACATATAAAATAAATAATATTGCAACCAATCCGATATGTTTTTTTTTTAAGTCTTAACTGCCTGAGCCCAGTTAAATGCCAATTGGATTGCATGGGTTACTGGCCTGCCTTAAAGGGCATGTCCATCCTTAAATTTTAATTATTAACTATTTTAAACCATATATTAATGATACATTATCTTCCATTCTGACAAAGGTATCTGCTCCCTCTGCTCAATGAGCTTTTTATTTGCTTGAGCATGTGAGAGGAGGAACCAAGGGAAACTTGATTGACTGCATGGGAGGAGCCAGCTTACTCTTCCAGAATAGGGACAATAATTATTCTGGTTAGTAAGCAGTAATATAATGAAATATATTAAGTTGGGGGTAGACATGCCCTTTAAATTTCCCTTTAATGGTGTTCTCACACCAGCATCCTAGTTTGGGACGAACACAAAACATTCATGCAAGCGACTTATTGTAAATATTCTCTCAATCCCTTTAAATTTGACTCCACCCCTTAGTAATTAATTCAGGAGGGTCCAGTTTGGAGTTTAAATACCAGAAAGATTAAAGTTATATTTTTGCACCTAATGAATTGTATGGCATTTCCAACATTTCAAATGTATAATCAGTTCATAACAATAAAGATCATAATCCTCAATCTTGTTTGGATCAAAATTATTGTAAAATTCTGATTTTAAAGGGTTACTGCCTATCAGTGCCTGCAAGTACCAAGGCAGTGCTATGTAAAGGAGAAGACTGTACTCTCCTATTCTCCTTATTCCAATCCAGCCTTACTAATTGTTTAATCAGTCACAGTGGCTAGATATAATCTAATGGGGCTACTCGGGGTAGTTGCCTGACTGGCAGGGAGGATCTTCAAACAAACAGACTTTCAGCCAAAAAAAGTGACGATTATTGGCCGAAACGGGCGGTCATACACATTATGTGGCGCAGGTCACCCCGCGATTACACATATGATGAGGCTTACAGTAAGTCTCGAAGACGCTTCTCATAGCAGACCACAGAAATACAGTACTTGCCCTGATGATGGCTCAATAAAGCCAGAACCGGTCTGTAACTGGTTTTGTATTTAGATTAAAGGCACCATGGTAACATGCAGAATACCAAGTCGCTCTCCCCCTTATATAATATGTATTATACCCTTTATTGGGCACACATGCTATATAGGTGTAGAAATTAAATAAAAACCTATTTCAATGCAGTCGTCTGCATTACAGCCCAGGAAAATGCAAACATGATAATAAATAATAAAATGATCTCATGTAAAGGTCTCTTTGTCAGAAGATAATATACGTACATATATTAGTATAAAGTGTTAATGCAAATTTACATTTACTATCAAACTGAGCTGCAACCAACTCCTTTGTATTAAACATTCTGCTGCAGGAATTCTCCTGATTCCCAAGATCTCTTTGGCCCAAGGGCCTCTTTGTGTGGGCAATAAACATGGAGACAGCTCCATGGAAATTCAGGCACAGCAGTACAATGATCAATGCGTGGCAATGGGTTACCCAATGTTGACTTTTTTGCAAAAAGCACCTGTGTCCCTGGTTCGGTAATTATTACATTTTATTTCCATAATTACCGAACCAGGGACACAGGTGCTTTTTTGCAAAAAAGTCAACATTGGGTAACCCATTGCCACGCATTGATACTGCTGTGCTGAATTTCCATGGAGCTGTCTCCATGTTTATTGCCCACACAAAGAGGCCTTGGGCCAAAGAGATCTTGGAATCAGGAGAATTCCTGACAGCAGAATGTTAATACAAAGGAGTTGGGTTGCAGCTCAGTTTGATAAATGTAAATTTGCATTAACACTTTATACTAATATAATGTACGTATATTATCTTCTGACAAAGAGACCTTTACAATGAGGATCATTTATATTTATTTATCATGTTTGCATTTTCTGGGTGTAATGCAGACGACATGCATTGAAATAGGTTTTTATTTAATTTCTACCTATATAGCATGTGTGCCACAATGAAAGGGTATAATACATATTATAATAAGGGGAGGAGCGACTGGTATTCTGCATGTTACCATGGGGACCTTTAATCTAAATACAAAACCAGTTACAGACCGGTTCTGGCTTTATTGAGCCATCATCAGGGCAAAGTACTGTATGTCTGTGGTCTGCTATGAGAAGCGTCTGTCGAGACTTACTGTAAGCCTCATACATATGTGTAATCGCGGGGGTGCCGCGCCACATAATGTGTATGAACGCCGTTTCGGCCAATAATCGTACACTTTTTTTGGCTGAATGTTGTTTGTTTGAAGATCTCCCTGCCAGTCAGGCAAACGATCCCCGAGTAGCCCCATTAGATTTATCTAGCCACTGTGACTGATTAAACAATAGTAGAGCTGGATTGGAATAAGGAGAATAGGAGAGTACAGTCTTCTCCTTTACATAGCACTGCTTGGTACTTGCAGGACTGATAGGCAGTAACCCTTTAAAATCAGAATTTTACAATAATTTTGTCCAAACAAGATTGAGGATTATGATCTTTATTGTTATGAACTGATTATACATTTGAAATGTTGGAAATGCCAATACAAGTCATTAGGTGCAAAAATATAACTTTAATCTTTCTGGTATTTAAACTGCCAAACTGGACCCTCCTGGAATTAATTACTAAGGGGTGGAGTCAAATTTAAAGGGATTGAGAGATATATTTACAATAAGTCGCTTGCATGAGATGTTTTGTGTTCGTCCCAAACTAGGATGCTGGTGTGAGAACACCAT
Organism: Hymenochirus boettgeri; assembly: GCA_019447015.1. NCBI lineage: Eukaryota > Metazoa > Chordata > Amphibia > Anura > Pipidae > Hymenochirus > Hymenochirus boettgeri. Next base: position 273,341,284 of record CM033473.1, on the reverse strand, counting down.
AAGGGAAAGATTTAAAGGGCATGTCTACCCCCAACTTAATATATTTCCATTATATTACTGCATTACTAACCAGAATAATTATTGTCCCTATTCTGGCAGAGTAAGCTGGCTCCTCCATGCAGTCAATCAAGTTTTCCCTTGGTTCCTCCTCTGCACATGCTCAAGCAATAAAAAGCTCATTGAGCAGAGGGAGCAGATACCTTTGTCAGAATGGAAGATAATGTATCATTAATATATGGTTATAAATAGGTTTAATAATTAAAATTTAAGGATGGACATGCCCTTTAGCAAGGCCAGTAACCCATGCAATCCAATTGGCATTTAACTGGGCTCAGCAGTTAGACAGTAAAAAAAAAACATATCGGATTGGTTGCAATATTATTTATTTTATATGTTACTACATAACATCTAAAAAATAAAAGGTTTTTCTGAAAGAGCTTGGTCCACCAGGAGATTGCCAAGTCCACCCAGGGTCAAAAGAATATAATTAGAGACAGGGCACTGCTCTATTTGAATATATATATATATGGTGCCTATAGAACCAGAGAGAATTTTTTGAAATAGATATGACTAAAGAAGATGTTCAAGGCACTCAAGCATGTATGGTTTATATATAAATCCCTTTATTTATATATGTGCAGGGGATCCGTATTTAAAAACAATTAAAAACTAATCCATTTCCAGAAACCCATGCTATATAACATTATAAATAAATAAACCATGATGCAAACACTCATAAGTAACATATGTCAGTATTAACACTTATAAGGTATACATGAAAGGATAAGCAGTGTAATAGCAGATATCAACTGGCAAATAATCAGAGATAGTTATAATCCTATACTTATCCCCCTTGGCAAAGTTGCACAGCATATAGGTGTTGCAGCATGAAATAAGGGCTAGAATAGAGTACACCAGGATCAGTTCTGGATAGGTGCCGCTGACGCGTTCGCCGCCATTGGGCTTTCTCATAAGCGGTTAAATGTGCTATTTGGCCATGCGTTTTTATAACTCCCACTCTCTTCCGGTTTACATGCGTCTACTACATACCTTGGTAATCATGCCGTACGTACACATGACGTAAATTACGTCATTCCGTTCTCCCTACACGTAACGAAAAACACGTCATTACGTTTACAAATCTCGCTTGCGCATAGTGGGAGATAATAGAGAGAGTATTGCGCTTGTGCGCGTGTGGCTTTTTGTCTGCCGACATGTCCTAACGAACTATCAATGACGGTTCGTGCGCCCGCCACACCAGCCAATTTTTTCGGCCGATCTGACCGAAATTGCCGGGAAGCGTCGGATTGGCCGAAAATCGTGGCTTGTTGTGTACCCAGCCTATATTTTTGAACCAGAGGAGGGCGAACAAAAACCCTGATGACAATATGCCCCCATGGGAAGGCAACTTCCTTCTGACCCCAAGTGGCAATCGGATTAGTCCACTGGATCATTTTGGAACTTTCACACCGTTCCCGTGGAAGCTCCTGTCCAGGACCCGGCGCCTTTCATATGGAAGATCTGTGCGACCGCAGGTTACATGACCGGGTGGGGTGGGGCGCCCTCCAGGAGTCTTAGTCATGGACCTGTTTGGTTAAAGGTTTTGTTGCTTCAGTCAATCTCATTGGCAGACATTCATGATGGATTTGCCGGGAAGCTCACAATGGAGGTAGCCTTAAGTGGAAGAGACAATAAAAGCAATTAAGCATCTAGTATAATAAAATAATAATAATAATCTGTGGCTGTGTTTAATAGAAGATAAGCAAAGAGTAAGAATAGTGGTAGACCAGAACATATGGACCGTCAGAGTATAATGTGACAGACCACATAAGAGATTAGTGAAAGGAAATGACAGATATAGAGGTGATTATACCAACTTACCTCCTAGGGGGCGACTTTCCGAGGTCCAGGTACTTTGCGCACGTCGATCTTCCTGCCTTGGTTTTCTGTAAGTTGATCCATGAACGTGGCTGTTGTATCTGCTATTAACACGGGCAAGAGATGGGGCAGTGGCAAACTCCATAGGCCTCACACATGGAGGCACTGGGCATAAGAGGGCTCTTTTCCATTTCGGCGGCTCAAACCTTCTCCTTTACCCTACCCCCCCGTCTATCACAATCCCTCCTTGTTTTTTTTTCTCAATTTGTTGTCTTTTTTGTCCTATGGACAATCTTCTTATATGGGATATCTTTAAGGAATGTCTATGGGATCTCACCTGCTTCTTTAAATGCGGACAACATAAACTGCAGTGTAGGGAACGTATCAGATTCCCTGTCTCTACCCCATCTAATACCTCTGCTGCTTTCCTCACTGTCTGAGCTGTACCAAGTATGTCCAATCACTCTTTGCTTTCTATGTTTTTTTTTTGCCACTGGCACTGGTTTTGTCAGTGGGGATTTTTCATCGTCGCCCTGTAGGATCTTATCAGATCCTGTCTACCCTACCCCATCTATACATCTGCGTGCTTTCTTCACTGGCTGGCTGATACCAAGGGTGGGGGTTGAAACCCACATTGTTCTCTCCCTTGTTTTGTTTTTGGTGTCTGTTTTTTGCTAGGGGCAGCTTTATTAGATGGGGATTTCTTTTCTTAGGTTGCACTTAAGGATCTTACCAGATGATACCAATTGTGGGAAGAACTCTATCCTGGGCATCAGTCAGTTGGGCTTACACTTTCACCCGATCCTTAAAAATGTGGCCGTTGGAGGATATGGCTTTTGTAAAAAAGGCAACGTGATCAGCATCGTTGACAAATGCTGGGGTTCTCCAGCCGCACAAGTCTTTTTCCAATCATCACTCAGACACTTTGTTTTGAGTAAATTTGACTGGAAATTCAGATAGCACTAGGGCGAACTTGCAGTCTTGTTCAGTAGGATGAGAAATCATTTTTAACTGAAAATTATCGGCCCCTGACGACTTTTCCCTGCATCGTGTCCTGGTACTGACCATTTTGTGATATTTTGAAATGAATATAATATAAAAATTCATCAAAATGTCGGTATGCCTTTATGTAGATTCACTCTGCTATCGGAGACATCTTTTGCTTCTTCTCTTACTTCTCTTCTGCTTTCCTTTCTCCAATTCCTAAGATGAATGAGTTGTGACGCACCGTGGCTATTATTTACTGTTGATATGACAATCATCAATAGCAGAGTTAAAGTGACACATCGCACCTGGCAGTGTTTATGTACTAGTTGTATTTGAATTCCTCCCCTGTGTTTACGTGAAAATAGGTAATCAGGTCCAGATAACCAGTAAAATGTGATTATGTCATGTGACCATTGATTAGATTGAAGATATTGTATAGGGAATATCTTTTCACCCCATGACATGTTAAGCTCTTTTATAGCTCCACAGGTGAAAATACCTGGTCAGTTTACCAGACCTTAAATCAGGGTGGGGGCCAAATTCAATTTCATTCAACAGGGGGCGGTTTGATGAACCCTGGGGTGGCTCTGGGACGGGGCAGACGGGATAGAGTCCCATAAAGAAGACCGTGAGTGAGGGACACCATTTAACCTGAGAAACCTGGATCATCGTGAGGGCCATACCAATAGATTGAACCCAATTCTCATTATAGGAGATTGCAAAACGATGTTATAAAAAGATTTAATAATATTTCCTGGTTCCTTGATGTTTTTTTGTTTTAATTATTTGTAATTTTTATTGGTGTGTATATTATATCCATTCCATCACATTCAATTAATAATTGATCAGTCATCTTTTTATAGAATAAACAATAAGAAGAATTAATAAATTATCCAGCCTGAGACAATCATTTCATATTAAGATTCTTTGGGTTCACATCTAGTATTAGGGCCAGTCAGGGGCAGACAAACTTTGCCCAGGTCTGCTATAGCTGCGTCCTCATACAAGGCATACAAGCAGATTTACTTAATGTGGCACCGTTACAGGTAGACATAGAGCGGAATAATGGAAGAATTTCTAAAAATTCTCCCAAGGTTAAAAAGGAAATAAAAATGTAATAATTACCGAACCAGGGACACATGTGCTTTTTTGCAAAAAAGTCCACATTGGTTACCCATTGCACGCATTTGACGGCTGTGCCTGAATTTCCATGGAGTCTGTCTCCATTTTATTGCCCACCACAAAGAGCCCTTGGGCCAAAGAGTCTTGGGAATCAGGAGAATTCCTGCAGCGAATGTTTAATACAAGGAGTTGGTTGCAGCTCAGTTTGAAGTAAATGTAAATTTGCATTACACTTTATACTAATATACAAGTCGTATATTATCTTCTGACAAGAGACCTTTACAATGAGGATCATTTATTATTTATTTATCATGTTTGCTTTTTCTGGGCTGTAATGCAGACATGCATTGAAATAGGTTTTTTAATTTAATTTTCTACCTATAAGCATGTGTGCCACAATGAAGGTATAATACATATTATAATAGGGAGGAGCGACTTGGTATTCTGCATGTTACCATGGTGACCTTTAATCTAAATACAAAACCAGTTACGACGTTCTGGCTATTGAGCCATCATCAGGCAAGATCTGTATGTCTGTGGTCTGCTATGAAAGCGTCTATCGACGACTTACTGTAGCCTCATACATATGTGTAATCGCGGGGGGTACCTGCGCCACATAATTGTATGAACGCCGTTTCGCCAATAATCTTACACTTTTTTGGCTGAAATGTTGTTTGTTTGAAATCCTCCCTCCAGTCAGGCAACGATCCCCGAGTAGCCGCCTTAGATTATATCTAGCCACTGTGACTGATTACCAATTAGTAGAGCGGATTGGAATAAGGAGAATAGAGAGTATCGTCTCTCCTTTACATAGCACTGCCTTGGTATCTGCAGGCACTGTAGGCAGTAACCCTTTAAAATCAGAATTTTACAATTAATTTGATCCCAACAAGATTGAGGATTATATCTTTATTGTTATGAACTGATTACATTTGAAATGTTGAAATGCCAATACAGTCCTTAGTGCAAAAATATAACTTTAATCTTTCTGTTATTTAAACTGCCAACTGAACCCTCCTGGATTAATTACTAAGGGGTGGAGTCAAATTTAAGGGATTGAGAGATATTTTACAATAGTCCGCTTGCTGAGATGTTTTGTGTTCGTCCCAAACTAGGATGCTGGTTGTGAGAACACCTTAAGGGAAAGATTTAAAGGGCATGTCTACCCCCAACTTAATATATTTCCTTATATTACTGCATTACTAACCAGAATATTATTGTCCCTATTCTGCAGAGTAAGCTGCTCCCCTCCCCCTGCTCATCATTTTCCCCTGTTTCCTCCTCTGCACATGCTCAAGCAATAAAAAGCTCATGGGAGCAGAGAGCAGATACCTTTGTCAGAATGGAAATAATGTATCATTAAATACTGGTTATAAATAGGTGTAATAAGTTAAAATTAAGGATGGCATCCCCTTTAACAGGAGGCCAGTAACCCATGCAATCCAATTGGCATTTACTGGGCTCATGGCAGTTAAACAGTAAAAAAAAACATATCGGATTGGTTGCAATATTATTTATTTTATATGTTCTACATACACTAAAAATAAAAGGTTTTTCTGAAAGACTTGGTCCACCAGGAGATTGCCAAGTCCACCCAGGTCAAAAGCTATTAGAGCAGGGCACTGCTCTATTTGAATATATATAATATGGGCCTATGAACCCAAGAATTTTGAAATAGATATGACTAAAGAAGATGTTCAAGGCACTCAGCATGTATGGTTATTAATAAAATCCCTTTATTTATATATTGTGCAGGGAAATCCGTATTTAAAAACATTTAAAAAACTAATCCATTTCCAGAAACCCATGCTATATAACTTATAAATAAATAAACCTGATGCAAACACTCACTAAGTAACATATGCTCAGTATTAACACTTATAGGTATCCATGAAAGGATAAGCATTGTAATAGCAATATCAACTGCAAATATCAGAGATATTTAAATCCTATACTTATCCCCCTTGGCAAAGTTGCACAGCATATAGGTGTTGCAGCATGAAATAAGGGCTAGAATAGAGTACAACCAGGCATCAGGTTCTGGATAGGTGCCGCTGACGCGTTTCGCCCGCCATTGGGCTTTCTCATAAGCGGTTAAATGTGCTATTTGGCCATGGCGTTTTTATAACTCCCACTCTCTTCCGGTTTACATGCGTCTACTACATACCTTGGTACATGCCGTAACTACACATGACGTAAATTACGTCATTCCGTTCTCCCTACACGTAACGAAAAACACGTCATTACGTTTACAAATCTCGCTTGCGCATAGTGGGAGATAATAGAGAGAGTATTGCGCTTGTGCGCGTGTGGGCTCCTAACGATTGATCCATGTGCTAATCAAGCACTATCGAACAATTCAGATGACGTCATCTTTAGTAGTCGGCCATATTGGTAAAGGGCTAAATACCATACTACGCATGGGCTATTGAACACTTGTATCCCATAGTACCACGTATTTCTAATTATACTATATACACTAAAGAGGTAAAGTTCAAGGGACAAAAAATAATATATATACATGCTGATAAGATTAAATAGCAATAACAATAATCATTTTCATAAGTTCATATATATATCCTTTTTAACCAAACCATTTTTTAGAAAGTCTCATCATGATAAATAAATTGATTCCTGATGTAGGTATTATATCAATGCAAATATTATGACTGATGCCATACTGTTGAGATACCCATATCTCCGGTAATGTAATTTAGGCACTTCTCTTGAATATAGTCAGTCATGCTTTAAATCCTACCGGTACCTTACAGATGTCACGGACCACCGATGTCCGTAGATGTTTGTCAAACCAAATCTAGATCCAAGGTAATTTCCATGTCAAAAGTGGGAAGAAGAAAGAGAAAAAGATTTAAGAGCCTGGTAAGTATATCCATATGGGAAGTGGAGCTTGTCTGGAGCTGGTTACTGCGTATCCTCCATGCTTGTATATTCCAAAATATATACTGGTGCCGATATGCGCTGACTAGGTTGAAATCATAACCAAAAGTTCCGTGGCAGTCGGAAGAGAAGGGTAGGTAATGACATCTGATAGATATTTGTTTGTTTGTGCAAAGGATAAACGTTGTCTGGAATCGTTAGTACATTTCCTCCAAGCTGTTAGATGTAATAATATAAGAGTATAAGAGAGGAAATACATTCAGAGAATGCAGGTCATCTAATGATAGTCAAATAAAGGCTAAGGTCCAGTTCTTCGTTAGACCCTTGGGGGCAAGGGTCCCTATGTTGGTAGATCCAACGGCTTTCTTTTCTGAGTAGTTTTACATCATAATCGCCACTTGCATTTAGTTCACGAGTCGTAGTAACAAACATTTGAGACCCTTTGCTTGCCCATCATGAGTATCAAGAAATGCTGTGCAACACTTGTCAAATATTTCCCTTCTTCTGTCTCTTAGGGCTACCTTGATGTGATGATGATTTAATATTGATGTCTTAATTTTAGTTTCTGGTGGTTTTGCCTATGTATAATTTTTGTGGCATGCTTTGTATGCCTACACTACATTTTTTGAATTCCAGTTAAAATAGCCTCGTAGTTTTATATTCTTGGAAAAATCAGAGTTCCAATGCATTCGTTTTTGTCTGTATCTGCAATAGGAGCCACCACCACAAGGTAAGTTCCATTTGGTATGAGTTGCGTACATAGTTGTTCCTACTCTGCTTGAAATGTGCTTCTGGTGAGTAGGTCACCAATTCTGTGAGCGTCTAAACGTGATTTTCTGGCGATGTACCTACGAATTGGGATAAGAGCGATCATGTAGCAAGTATATCCACAATGTCTAACCAAGAATTTCTTATTTGATGCTGCTCTAAATTATAGTTGTGATAAAACGCACCTTGTTATCTCTTTCTGATCTTTGTGTTCAAAAGTTCGTTTTGAGTCAATCGTTCGGCGTAACGTCTGTGTTGGACCAATATATGTTTTGGATATCCCCTTTCTGGAACCTTTTTTCCAAATTATTGGCTCATGTAAAAGGTATTATGATCATGCAATTTCTCCTTCATCCTTAAGTATTGGCCCTTTGGTATGTTTTTCAATTTATGTTTCAATAGTATGTTTTTTCAATACTCGGTTGGGAGCGTCAAAACGTAGTAGGAGTTTGTGGCTGTGGGCTTGCGATAAATCGTGTACACAGTCTTCCCTTTTCTTTTTGACTGGGACATCTAAAAAGTCAATTCTATCCTCTGATATAGATATATGAGCACCTTATCTAATCTTGATAAGAAAGGCCCATCTCCTGGATGATTTGTTTGGTAATATAAATAGCTCAGAGCATTCCCTTACAAATCAACTAATAAGTAATGAACAAAAGAATTACACATTCGTTATGCACGTACATGGTGGAATGTAAACAGCTTGGAGAAATACCACCATTAAAAATCATTCCAAGAGGTCTCAGAGGTAATAACTTACCCTCATGGCCACCCTCTCAAACATTTAAAGATGAATGGGAACAACCCTCACAAAAATGCTCTGAAATTAATTCAATTGCTTATTTCACATGACAATTGTTACTCGCAGAGCTTAATAAAGAAATAGAAAACTTAACTGCAATAGGTTAAAAGTGAATTAGATAAGATTCATATAAAACTTTGAATCAATCTACAGACTACTCTTAAAAAGACTGATGAGGAGATACTTAAATTAATCGAGCTAAATTGAAACGAGATCAGGAGACTTGGGACTTGGGAAAGCATATAGGTGGATGCACAAAGGAATACTAGATACAGAGGTAAAAGACCTAGGAAAAATACTACGACAGCTGAGAACCAATAGAAACATCAGAGCGAGCCGGTTCTTTTTTAGGAGAAAGGCACCCCGTCCACCAAAAACGAGGAGGGGAGGGGCAAAATAAGCAATCGAAATTCCAGATATCAAACCAGACAACAGCAGAAACGGATCTGACACACTACACAACCCGATACTTGCAGGTATTAATCTTACCAAACACAATTTAACTAGTGATCAACATAAGTTCTATCAAAGGCCTTTCCTTCTGCCCTAGTGCACACATGACAAATTTACTTTTTGAAAGACCACCTTTTCTTTTTGTAGAAAAATGGCACTTAGAGCATATTACATCGATCATCGACCACAATGGGACATCCCCTCTACAGAAGCAACTCACCTCACACAGACTCTGGTCGATTACTGTGAAGCCCAAGACACCGGTACTCTTCCTAATATACTAACAAATTTAGGCCTAAATCCAACTTCTGGTCCATCATTTTTGAATTCCCTAGTAAGACATTTTTATAGAAATATGGAGAAAGAATATCAAAAGATAACGAACTGGCCACCCTAGCCCCAACTATACCTTAGGAAAGAAAAGCCCTACACGAGTTAAAAATCTCCTGGTTAGTGATTAAGGGGAAATATAGTGTTATGGGATGAAGACAATACATTAAGGAGGCTATCAAACAACTTTCATACTCTAATTATAGTACTTTAGCATCAGATCCGACAGCTCTCTTCTCAGTCAGACTAAACATCTATTAGACAAAGCCAAAGAAATTAGCCATCACCCAAAAGAATCTGCCTACATTATGAAGAATCACCTCTAATTCCCACCTTTTACATCTCCCTAAGATCCCACGCATCACTAGACCACCAGGCAGACCAATAATATCAGTATAGGTAGCCTAAATGAAAATGCATGCTCTTTTATTGACGAATTCTTACAACACCACCGTTCTAGCAACTCGACTCCTATGTGAGAGCACATCGACTTTATTCTCAAATCAAGATATTCCAGTGGAAGCGGAACATCTGCTAATTACCTGTGATGTTGAGCCTTTGTATTCAATATAGATCATGGGAGGAATTACCTGAAATTTTCTAAACCATCTCTTCCAGAGACAGATGTAATAGTATATTGAATTTGCTAGAATTCGTATTACACATAACTATTTCCTCTTTAATGGAGTATACTATCTCCAGGTAAGAGGTACGGCTATGGGGCAAAATGTGCGCCCTCAATGCCAACCTCTTCCTAGGATGGTGGGAAAGAGATAGTATTTTCAGATGACCTCATATGCTTTACGGCTATGTGGACATCTGGGCACGCTATATAGATGACATCTTCTTCATCCTCGGCGTGGCCCAAAATCACTAGCAGAAGCCTTTATTAACATCCTTAACACTAAACATAAATATCTTCACCTCACACCAACATCTCAGAGGATAGAATTGACTTTTTTATATGTCACAGTCACGCAGTTACAGCTCCAGACAAGCCCACTTCCCATATGGATATACTTACCAGGCTCTTAAATCTTTTTCTCTTTCTTCTTCCCACTTTTGACATGGAATTACCTTGGATCTAGATTTGGTTTGACAAACATCTACGGACATCGGTGTCCGTGGCATCTGTAAGGTACCGGGAGGATGTAAAGCATGACTGACTATATTCAAGAGAAGTGCCTAAATTACATTTACCGGAGATATGGGTATCTCAACAGTATGGCATCAGTCATAATATTTGCATTGATATAATACCTACATCAGGAATCAATTTATTTATCATGATGAGACTTTCTAAAAAATGGTTTGGTTAAAAATGGATATATAATGAACTTATGAAAACAATTATTGTTATTGCTATTTAATCTTTATCAGCATGTATATATATTATTTCTTTTTGTTCCTTGAACGTTACTCTTTCGTGTATAATAGTTCTATTAAAATACGTGTACTTATGGGATACAAGTGTTCAATAGCCCATGCATAGTAATGGTATTTAGCCCTTTACCAATATGGCCAACTACTAAAGATGACGTCATCTGAATTGTTCGATAGTGCTTGATTAGAACATCGATCAATCGTTAGGAGCCCACATGCGCACAAGCGCAATACTCTCTCTATTATCTCCCACTATGCGCAAGCGAGATTTGTAAACGTAATGACGTGTTTTTCGTTACGTGTAGGGAGAACGGAATGACGTAATTTACGTTATGCGTACGTACGGCAGATTACAAGGTACTGTAGAATGCATGTAAACCGGAAGAGAGTGGGAGTTATAAAATCGCATGGCCAAATAGCACATTTAACCGCTTATGAGAAAGCCCAACGGCGGGTGAAACGCGTCTGCGGCACCTATCCAGAACCTGATGCCTGGTTGTACTCTATTCTAGCCCTTATTTCATGCTGCAACACCTATATGCTGTGCAACTTTGCCAAGGGGATAAGTTAGGATTATAACTATCTCTTATTATTGCCAGTTGATATCTGCTATTACACTGCTTATCCTTTCATGTATACCTTATAAGTGTTATACTGAGCATATGTACTTAGTGAGTGTTTGCATCACGGTTTATTTATTTATAATGTTATATAGCATGGGTTTCTGGAATGGGATTAGTTTTTATTGCTTTTTAAATACGGATTCCCTGCACCAATATTAAATAAAGGCATTTTTATATAACCATACATGCTTGAGTGCCTTGAACATCTCTTTAGTCATATCCAGTCCCCCAGGGTCTGACCTTTCCCCATTGTAGCATACTTGGTTTATGCACATTATGGGTAATCTACCTAGGACCCTCTTGAAGAAGTTTCACGTCCACCTCTTGGTATTTTCATTAGAGCCCAATGTACTGCTGGGGATTTATGTGTCTTATAAAGACCAATATTAAGAAATGTGCAGTTTTTGAGATATTTTGAGTTGCCCCAGCCCCAGGTTATCTGTTAACTCAGAATTATCACAGAGACCATGCCTGAACTCTCTGCGATCTCTTCAATTCTGTTCAAATCACATTCGCTTCACAAGTGCATCAACCTGAATCAATGTTTATTTTTTTTTAACTGTTACCAAGATACACAATGCAGAAAAACAACCAAAAAAACCAGATGTTTTTCCATTGGATTTCCGATCAGAAGAGCCAGTTGAACTTCTTTCTTGTGCCATTGATCTTTTGGCAGATTTCCCTTTAATCAGCAGGGAATGGGAATTGAAGATGGGGGGAGCGAAAAATTCCCCACTTGTCCGTCTTAGTTTTTCATAAACAGTTTAATATTGTCGACGCGTCAATCGGAGAAACACAATTACATGTTAACGATTTTTGGAGTGGATTCAATCAAATGTGTAAGAATCGCTCGAAATAAACGTCCCTTGTTTGAGGGGCTTAAAAATGAAACATAGCAAACACCTAGTCCTTGAAATCGCTATCAAATCAACCACAGGCAATTAAAGGAAAACTATAGTGTTGGGTAATTTTTTTTCAAAAACAATTCAATAAAAATTAGCTGGGCAGGAATGTCAGATTCTTTCTTTTTAACCCCCCAATATAATTTCTATAAAGAGCATCAAACAAAAAGAACTGCTTCTGCCCACAGGCTTCCTGAGTGCTTTCAAAAACTATAAACAGGAAGGCCCAGGGCCATACCTGGCAGATGAAAACTGTAGGTGTTGTAGCTCTTTAATCAATCCTACCTCCCTGCCACAGACAGAATGTGTGTACTAATTCTATTTAGAAAGGTGTAAAAACTCCAACATCTGCTTCTAGATGGCTGTTTTTTATGTTCATGCAATAGATATTGATGGTCAGCTGTTTCATTTAAACCTATAGCTCAGGCAGGTGGCGCAACCCCCATCCCCCCCCCCGAACATGTAGGAGGCCCACCACAAGCCCCACCTCAACTGTTTCAAACCAATGATCACCATATGAGGAAATGCGCACGATCAGCTGTTTAAAAGAAACGGACCCGAACTTCCAGAACCGAACCGCAATTTACGGTCCGGACTTTTAACAGCTGACCACGCATACTGGTATGTTACTAATCACTCAATCCACCGTAGCAGGATGCCTTGCATTGCTGAAGTCCTGAGTTCGAATCCATTCTTGGACATCTGTAGAGTTTTTATGTTCTCCCCGTGCTTGCGTGGGTTTCCTCCGGGCACTCCGTTTCCCCCCCAAATCATAAAGACTTACTATAGGTTGTATGTGTCCATAAATGGCTTAGATTGTAAGCTCTTCAGGTCAGGGCCTGATGTGAATGTGGGCATGTAATTGTAAAGCCTACGGATGTGCTGGCACTATTTATACCACAATAAAATAGTGTCCACTCTCCTTTTACTTAAAACCTTTCAAAGAAGCCTCAGTTTTTTAAAATGAAACGATGTTTGTTGGGCTGGACAAGTGAGGTAATTTCTCTTAGGAGGGTGACAGGCCCTTTACAACCCGCTGCAGTATGGTGTTTTGCTAAATGTTGTCGTTAGTTAAATAGATGTTATTGAATATATGTTTGAATATATGTTGAAGACGGTAACAACAGCAGGACCATTCGTCAGAATGGAGAGAGGGTGTATCCATAGGCTCTTGGATCAGCAATGACTTTTCAGAATCAGTTAGGATGATTTTCATTGTTCGGCCTATGGCATCTAAAATACTTTTTGGCCAGCCACGCTTTAATCCCCCCTAATTTTGTGACTGGCCAAAAGTATGGTTTTGTACTGTAGTTGCACTAACCGTTCCAAGACTGCAGATGCATGCACGAGAATCGGAATAGACACTTGCAAGACTATTTACCAAATTCTGTGCGGCTCCTTTAGGTAAATTATTTTTAGCCGGCTGATAGCTGCCTTTAAATACTTATGCGATGGGTAGATTCACCCAGACCGTGCACCTCTGGCAAACCTCCAGGAAGATTTCCCAGATTGCATGCGAATGGTGAATAAATGCTTTTCAAAAATCGGATCGCTGCAGACACCAGCTCACCATGTGTCCAGACAATTAGTCAACATTAGTGTGCGCCTTTTAACGTGCCTTTAAAATGCGGTGGGAGCCTAATTTTTAATTAACCATACAAACAAAATCTTACGTACGCAGTCCTCAGGTGCCTCTCCTACCCTAGCTCAGTGAGTGCATACATGCTCAGTGTGAATTCACCCAGGAAGCGATATCCTTTAAATGAGCTGACATTACATCTCTGGCTCGAACCTGTGAGAAATTACAAGGGTGGGTATGGTCAAACTCCGCTTTCAGGTGACATCACCTGACCTCTGGCCCCGCCTCATTTTCATCTCCCCGGAGAAGCATGCTCATTAGACTAAATGCTGGCTTTGGGGAAATCAGAATTACCTGGAAGATTGCAGTTGAAAGGGTGAGAAGGGAGCCTATTAATGCAGGCAGAGGCTGGTCACAATGACTACAAGCTGGTTACATGGCTGAAAACAGGAATGTTCAAGCAGTAAAAGTAAAACTCTGAACCTTTTCATCATCAAAACACTCCTTCTCACACAATTTTATTCTAGAGATGTGATTTAGGTTTTTTTGAAGGTACGATGGAAGACTTTTTATATAATCCTTACTAGTTGGGAAAGATTCGAGACAACATTTCCCTTAAGTTAAATTAGGAGGCATTAAACTAACAATAATAAAGCTCCTTTGTCATTAAGCTGGTTACTCACATGGAAGTCTGTGTCATTTCTGAAGATCCCTCTATACACGCCTGAGCGTCTCTCTCTAATGTAGCATAAGTGATACGCCCGGACTGCAGATTTCCATCAGCCACGGTCGCTAACTTCTTATATTTTATTTAGGGAGCCGACTGTGACCGAGGGAAATTTTCCGGCTTTTAGAACATCGCGAGGCAGATGGAGAACCTTCACACCGGCCTCGGGAATGCGCTACACACACTACATAAAGGGATGATTAGTTTGATCTGATGGTATCGTCCCTTTATCATTTTGTGTGTGTACCCACCTTTTACTGCAACATACACATACTTTATCTGTACAAGCAACAAATACAAATTTCAAAGTTGGGAGGGTAAAAAGAAAAGTCCAGACAACCAAATAGATTTCATTATTTATTTAAATGATTTATTTTTATCGATTCCTATTATTTCTGTTATTCTTTTATAACCTACCCCTGTAGTGTATTCTATGGGAGTAACTGTAAGATTATGCCTTATAATCTTACATTTTCCAGGAGGAAAGGAAACCGGAGCCACAAGGGGTATTTTATAATAATAATCCCGCCGAACTGTAAATTAATGGGATATTAGAAGTCCCTTGGAGATTCCGCCTGCCCTGTATATAGCAGTACATCGCTGCGGCAGTTCGTAGCTTTTATATGGTCATGGAATCCTCTGAATGACTAGCTAATTCTCTTATGAATTTACGTGGGGGGACATTATTCCATATTATTTCCTATTTAGGCTGGGTACAAATTGGAGGGACTTTTCTGAATCCCTTAGACGACGCGCCTCTGCGGACCGGACAAATGCTCCATCTGGTCGCGCAATATTCGTCCGGGCCGATTTGCAGGTGCATGATCTGCAGTCCACATAGGGAATCCGCACGATCGATCGAATTTACCGTACTCGACATGCATCGCCGTTTCGGCCGACATAGGCCGAACAACGATCAATGACGCGTCGCTGGCCGCCCCTCCCCCGACACCACCGCCAATATTTTGCGCCTGAATACGCACCGAACAGTGCCGGGAATCGACGTCGGTGCTTAGGGCCGAAAATATTGGCTGTTGTGACCCGCCTATATTGATCCAGCAGGAAGGCCCGACAAAAAACCTGAGCGACAATATGCCCTCATGGAAGGAAATTACCTTCTTGACCCAAGTGGCCAATCGATTAGTCCCTGGATCATTTGGAAACTTATCCACACGTGTCCTGGAAGCTCTCTCCAGGACCGCGCCTTTTATATGGGCGATCTGATGTGACCGACAAAGTTACATGACCAGGGGGGTGGGCTACAGCCAGGAGTCTTAGGTCATGAGATGTGATTAGGCCTGGAAGCTCACCATGGAGGTAGCCTCAAGTGGAAGAGACAATAAAAAGCAATTAGCAACTAGTTATAATAATAATAATAAAATAATCGTGGCTGTAGTTAATGAAAGGGAAGCAAGAGTAAGATAGGTGAGCCCAGACATATAGGACAGTACAGAGTATAATGTGACAGACACAGAAAGAGAGTTAGTGAAAGATAGACAGATAAGAGGTGATTATAAAACTTACCTCCTAGGGCGAATGTTCCCGAGTCCAGGTACTATGCGCTCCAGTCAGATCTCCTGCTGTGGTGTCTGTAAGTGATCCATATGAAGTGGCTGCCGTAGATATCTGCTATTACCAAGGGACAAAAGATGGAGGCATCCATAGGCCTCACAACGAGTTGATCGGGCACTGAGAAATGGCCAGAGAGAGGGATCTTATTTCTCATTTCTCTTAGGCCTCAAATACTGCCCTATTACCCGTCTATTCACAAGTCCCTCTCTTGTTTTTCGTCATGTTGTATTTTTTAGCCTATGGAATCTTCTTAGATGGGGGATATCTTAGAAGGCTACTATAGGGATCTCACCTGCTTCTTATAGTGGCGGACAACATAAAATGCAGTTGTAGATGGAACGTAACAAATCCTGTCTCTCTACCCCATCTAATACCTCTGCTGCTTTCTCAACTGACTGAGCTGATCCACGGATGCCAATTCACTCTCTTGTTTTTCTATGTTTGTTTTTTGCCAACTTGGCAGCTTTGTCAGATGGGATTTCATAGAGTCGCTCTGTAGAGGATCTTATCAGATCCTGGCATCGACCCCATTATATACTCTGCCTGCTTTCATTAACTGGCTGGCTGGATACCAAGGGTGGGAACCACAGTCGCTCTCCCGTTGTTATTGTTTTGGCCGCTGTTGTTTTGTCTAGGAGGCCCACTTTATAGATGTGATATTATTTGGTTCACTGTAGCGAGATCTACTAGATGATACCCAAGTGGGATGAAAGAAAAGAAACTCTTAATCCTTGGGCATCAGTCAGTTGGACCTTATAATCACTTTCACCCTCACATCGCCATTCGTTAAAGATAAGCCGTGTGGAACGAGAATAGTGCATTTTGGCAAAAAGGCAACGTGATCAGAACATCGTGACAAATCTGTGGGTTTTCTCATCCTGCCACATCTTCTATACCAATCATCATCAGAACAATTTAGTTTGGTAATTTGACTGGAACATTGCAGATAAGACAATAGGGCGAACTTGCAGTCTTCAGTAGGATGTAAATCATGTTTACTGAAATATTATCGGCACTGAGAGACTTTTCCCTGCTCGTGTCCTGTGAGTTTGAACATTTGGATGAATTTTGAAATGACATTATTTTAAAAATCAATCAAATTGTCGGTATGCCTTTATAGTTCACCTCTGCTCTGAAGACATCTTTTTGCTTACTGACTTTCCAATCCAAGATCCCCGCCTAATGATGAATGAGTTGTGGGACTCACCAAGTGAGCTATTTATTTTACTGCTGTGATAATGACATCATCAATATGCAGAGTAAGTGACACATCGCACCTGCAGTGTTTTGTCTGGATGTTGTAGTTTGAATCTACCCCTGTGTTTAAGTGAAATGGTACTAGCTACATGATAACAGTCTAAGATGTGATGATGGATCATTGAATTGAATTATATGAAGCATATTCGTAGGGAAATATCTTACCATGGACATTTTTTAATGCTTTTAACTAGCTCAACCAGGTGAGAAAGCCTGCCGTCAGAGGTTTACCAGCACCTTAAATCAGGGCTGTGCGGAAATTCTATTTAACAGGGACCGTGCGTTGTGAGCAACCTGATGCTTGGACGAGGGTCAGAGGGAGTAGAGTCCCATAAAGAGATACCGTGAGTGAGGGACACATTATACCTGCAGAAACACCGGAATCATCCGTGAAGGCGCCAGAAATAGGTTCAACCCAATTTCCATATATAGAGATTGCAAACTGGATTTTATAAAGATTTAATTAACTATTCCCCCCCCCTCCGCGAACTACACTTGGAATGTTTTTTGTATATAGTGTACTTTTTTAATGCCGTGTGTAATAATGTTATATCCATTCAGCCATTACATATTTAATTAATGATCAAGGTCATCTTTTTAAATAAACAATAATAAATGAATTAATAAATTATCCAGCCTGAGACAATCATTCATATAAGATTTCTTATGGGTTCACATTCTAATATTGAAAGGGCCAGTCAAGTGGGCGCCAAACTTTAGCCCAGTCTGCTATAGCTAGCCTTCTCCTCGAATACAAGCAATAAAAGCAGAATTTACTACATGTGTAAATTAACAGGTAGAACATAGAGCGGAATAATGGAAGATTTCTAAAATGCTCCAAGGTAAAAAGGAAAAGAAAATGTAATAATTACCGAACCAGGGACACGGTGCCTTTCTTGCAAAAAAGTCAACATGTGGTAACCCCATTGGCCACGCTTGTGGTGGTATGAATGACATTTATATACAAATATAAACCCTGGAAAGACTATGTTACTATTGGTGATATGAATGACATTTATATACCAATATAAACCCTGGAAAGACTATGTTACTATTGGTGATATGAATGACCTGGTAGATTAGTTTGCAGGACTGCAGTCATTCTCTGCTATGGACACTTTAGGAGAGACAAATATTCCTTTTCACCTTTTTGCGGGGTGGAGCTTATGATGCAGCTGTTGATGCAGCACACCTTCCGTCCCAGCTGTAGGATACACGTTGGCATGCTCTGTCCATTGATGAGGTGGAGTAATGGGTACTGGTCACCACCACTTATACTGCTGTAAATTTGAAAAGATTGCAGCTGGAAGCATGACCCTGGATTATTGTGTGCTCTTTTTTATTTTTTTAAATTTGTTCTATTTTAAGGGTATGTACACATGTTAAAGCAAAAAACCAACAAAACTGGTGGCTTGTCAGTAACCTGCATGCAACCCCAACTGTTATTTTTATAGTTTATTACATGAATTTGTACAAGATGTTTGATGGTAAATTATCTTCCGTTCTGACAAAGGTTATGCCCCCTCCCTCTGCTCAATGAGCTTTTTATTAGCTTGAGCATGTGCAGAGGGGAAGCAGGCAGTAGTATGCAATCATTTGATGTTGGCAGTTACATCGTTTGATCGCCTGAAGGGAGGAAAGAGCTTACTCTGCCAGAATGGAGGCAATAATTAACCGCGTTATCATCAACTTTCGGAACATTTTTCCCATAGACTATAATGGGTACAATCTCAAATGTTCATAAACACAAACACTGATATCCCCAAACCCCACACAGGCATATGTACACATACCTACTGACCTACCCCACCATTTCTGTGGCAGCCTTATTTAAAGGGTAACTACAGTCAAAAACTAATTTTGATCAACCATTAATAAAAGTTAGTTTTGTAGTCATACATGCAAAACACATACCCCCAACTTCACACAGGTACACACACCAACTGACCTACCCTTCTATTCCCGTGGTAGCCAAAATTAAAAGTAACTATATTCAAAAAAAATTTTACCCCCCCAACCTGACACAGGTACACACACACCTACTGATCTACCTTTCGATTTCTTTGCCATAGTTAAAGGGTAACTATAGTCAAAATACAAATTTTGATCAATAATCAAAAAAAGTTAGTTTTATGGTCATAAACACAAAAAAGACATACCCCCAAACCTAACACAGCTATCTTTCTATTTCTGTGTCAGCCATACTTAAATGGAAAACTTTAGTCAAAAAAATTTGACGAATCATCAATAAATGAATTTTTTTAGTTTCATTCCCGTGGTAGCCATACTTAAAGGGTATCTATAGTAAAAGAAAAGGAAATAACACCAGGTTCCTCTTTCGTTGCCATAGTTTATTTAACCTGCAGCCAGACAAATGCAGCCTTTTAATCCAAATTCAAAGTTTATACTTTAACTTCCCTTTCAAGTTATCCTTAAATATCTCCTACATGCATGTAATAAGCTTACCAGTCACCAGTTTTTTGTTTTATGGTTGGAGATGCCCTTTAAATAAAGAAGTTATAGTGAAGGCAAATCCATTTGTTTCATTTTTCCCTATGTAATTAATAATTTAGTCCATATATGCAGTAAAACAGACAATCAATAACGGTAGCCAAATCAATGCCCAGCTCCCTGCGATTGTTCATTTCTTCCGTTAACGGAATAACAAGAATTCTAAAAATAAAATTAATGGAACCCCAGGGTATGGATTAGGCCAGTGAATTAACTTCTAAACTGCCATTCCTCCAGATGCCTCTAGATAATCACTCAACTGTGTTCTTCTGAATATTATTTCTTTTTTATCTTTCAGCCATCAGCCAGATCACAAACACTTATACACCCCAAGCTGGACAGAGATTAGAAAGAACCAAAGAAAGAGACGGATATAAAACTATAGGAAGGCGATAAAATATTTTGAATTCTAGTTAATTAGTAAAAGGCTTTGAACCAGCCAAAAGCAGAGTTAGTATGGAGGGAGCAGTGGGCCAAACATCTAAACCTTAAAACCATGACATCCTTGCTCTAGACCTATGATGCTCTCTGTGTTTGAACTATTGGCTGGAAGCAATGCTACAAGCATCTGTTTTTGCTTATGACGTGCAATTCCCCTGGTCAACTTAAATGCAACTGGCCGCAGGATGGGCACATTACTTTCATATTAATAATCATACTACAGGTTAACGATGTATTAAACAAAGATTGATAATGAGTTTCGGAAGGAACCATGGGTAGTGTAGTGTGTAGCCAATGGTGGAATATAATAAGGTCTTTCGGGACTGCAATGAGGTGACAAAACCCCAAAGGGCTTCAGGGCAGTGGATTGACTTAAGAATGATATATTATAGCACATGCTCGGCTTGTCTTAAAAATATATCATTACAGCCAGTACATCTTAATGGGTGATATATGTCTCAGATCTAACCAGTTAATATCAAGGACAGACTCACTGTCTAATTGAATGGGATGGATTTTCTACAATAGCACCAGTGCTAACAGGCTTGGTTTTCAAAAGTCAAGTCTATGGCATCTCAGAGTCCCACCAATGTTCTGAAAGCCACTTGGTCTGATTATTTTGCGATCCTTACACCAGGGGACAGCGTGGGAATGTTGGCAGGAAGTTGATGATACAGCCCTGATATAGGATTAATTTGATAATAGAATATAGAACTAAAATAATTGCACAAATAGTTACCAGACCACCCCTTATCACTTATTGGAGGACACCCTTAATAAATTCTGTGGTATTCAGTGTAGTTAAAATGGAAGTTTAGTTCTTAAGTCTAGTTTATCTACCTAAATACCCCAGATATACAGTACCATGACCTGGATGGCTAAATGAATATTACAGATATACCATGACCTGGATGGCTAAATGAATATTACAGATATACCATGACCTGGATGGCTAAATGAATATTACAGATATACCATGACCTGGATGGCTAAATGAATATACAGATTACATGACCTGGATGATGAATATTACAGATATACCATGACCTGATGATGAATATTACAGATATACCATGACCTGGATGAATGAATATTCAGATATACCATGACCTGAGGATGAATATTACGATTACCATGACCTGGATGGATGAATATTACAGATATACCATGACCTGGATGGATGAATATTACAGATATACCATGACCTGGATGAATGAATATTACAGATATACCATGACCTGGATGAATGAATATTACGATATACCATGACCTGGATGAATGAATATTACAGATATACCATGACCTGGATGAAGATATTACAGATTACCATGACCTGGATGAATGAATATTACAGATATACCATGACCTGGATGAATGAATATTACAGATATACCTGACCTGGTGAATGAATATACAGATAACCATGACCTGATGATGAATTACAGATATACCATGACCTGGTGAATAATATTACAGATATACCGTGAACTGGATAATGAATATTACAGATATACCGTGACCTGGATGAATGAATATTACAGATATACCGTGACCTGGATGAATGAATATTACAGATTACCGTGACCTGGATGAATGAATATTACAGATATACCGGACCTGGATGAATGAATATTACAGATATACCATGACTGGAGGAATGAATATACAGATATACCATGACCCGGATGAATGAATATTACAGATATACCATGACCTGGATGAATGAATATACAATACCATGACCTGATGAATGAATATACGATTCCAGACTGGATGATGAATATCAGATTACATGACCTGGATGAATGAATATTACAGATATCGACCTGGATGGATGAATATTCCAATATACATGACCTGGATATGAATATTACAGATATACCATGACCTGGATGAATGAATATTACAGATATACCGACCTGGATGAATGAATATTACAGATTACCATGACCTGGATGAATGAATATTACAGATATACCAGACCTGGATGATGAATATTACAGATATACCATGACCTGGATGGATAATATTACAGATATACCATGACCTGGATGAATGAATATTACAGATATACCATACCTGGATGGAGATATTACAGATAATACGCATGACTGGATGAATGAATATTACAGATATACCATGACCTGGATGAATGAATATTACAGATATCCATGACCTGGATGAATGAATATTACAGATATACCATGACCTGGAATGATATTACAGATATACCATGACCTGGATGAATGAATATTACAGATACCATGACCTGGATGAATGAATATTACAGATATACCATGACCTGGATGAATGAGAACATTCACAAGCATCCTAAAAATGTTTTTAGCACTGATTGCAAATTAAAATTGCACTATATTTGACTCAGCCAGGACGTATATGTTTTTAACGGTGTGTTGATCTATCAATACTCTGCTCAGAGCATGTCGAAAGAAGACAAAAATAAGCCTAAAGACCAGACAGGCCAAATACATGTGAAATATATGAGCAACATCCTCATTAAAGCAGGCAGATTCAATGCTAGAATGTAGCGCTAGGTGGACTCAACATAAGGATTCATACTATAATTATTTTTACATTCTGGCGGTAAGTGACAATCTCCACCGTTCTGGGTTCCTCTATAATCCCACCAATTCCTATTTAGATATGCAAACAAGGGAAAGGTTCAATGTTTTTAAAGTGATAGGATTGGCATTTTATGGATATTTAAAGGGCATTTCCACCCAAAAACTATAATGTAACCCACTAAGGACCCACTGTGTAATGTTCAAAAATCTTTACCTTACATCTCTGCTCCTTATGGTTCTCCTGCAGTGCCTGTTCAAAGTTAGGAAAAGTGAAGAGTAGGAGCTGTCTGTGGGTCATCCGTCCTTGCTGCTTCCTTGTCCTTGTTGAGGTTTCGGCATCTCGCGGGAGACCCCCCCATTCCTCCATCTCTTTGGAACTATCTTTGCTGCCTAGTGCCCTACCTAAAAAAGCATTTTTTGTAGTGTAGTGTAGGGCACCCTAGCCCATCCCTGGCTGCCAAGTTCATTTGTTAAAAAAAGAAACAAAACAAACTCTACTTACATTACTTGTTACCCAGCGCTCTGCATTGCTGGCAGACGCTTATGTGATTGGTTGCTTCTTAGCCAATCACAGCTCGGCTGCCAGTCTGGCCCCCTGCTTGCAACTTCTGGCAAGCAGAGGCCAGGAATAGAGTGCTGGAGGATCGAAGTAATGTAATTAGAGTTCTGCTTCTTTTTTACAAAGGAACATAAACCGTGTAAACATTCTGATTATTATGTGAACTCCCAGCTCAATGTATACTACGAAGTGTGCACGGTGGTATGTAACTGCCTATTGCTCATTATCTCAATACACTGGATTTTATCCTGTTAATTATTTCTGAAATAGACACCAAGCCACTGGATACATAATGAATTTACTCTTATTCCCCGAGATGTAAAGCCTCGATGTTCAGTCATGCTAAAAACAGTATTATTATGTTTATTTAATGGTTTGGGGAATTGTGTAGAGATGAGGGGATGTTGATGGAGATTTCCTCCAGAGAAGGCAGGCCGAATCTACATGTTTTTACTGTTTGCACTAGCACAGATATTATGATATATGGGGCCCAGGAATGTGCATTGATCATCCCTTTTCTGTTTGTTCTAATGTTTTGGTCAGATCAGTAGCACTTCCACTATTTGTTATAAAATAATTTTGCCACAGGGGCTCCCACAGCCCCCTTTGTGCTGCTCTTCCTCTGGATCCCAAGCTCCTCTGCTTCTGGTTACACCACACCTTGTGTGCAAATCCTTATTTGGCACAATCCCAAAAGACTTGAATATCCTTGTACTTTAAGTAGAGGATTTATGTAGAGAATGCAGGTCATGAGGCACTGATGCACGTTAATAAGAATATTATTTGCAGGACATTTATGGCTCTTGTGTATTACATTTTATTATTTTCACATGGGCTGTTATATGCAGTCATCTGCCAAGACCTACAACTACCACTAGAGCCTAAAAGTCAAAGTGTGATTGAGTTAGATTAAACTAAAAATGGGAGGGCCACAGTATATCTCTTTAATAACAGAACTCTAGCAGGACCAGAGTTCCCTGCTCTGATTGGCTGAATACTGAATAACTTCAGTAGTTCATTGGTTTTTATCTTCTATCTGGGACATCAGAATACTATCCCTCTTATATTTCTTTAGCATCATCATCGCCAGAGTCAAATGATACATTTATCGCGAGTTAAAAAGTGTACACTTGTGTTGGCCAATTGCAATGGCCACAATAGGCAGCGATCAGGTAATCAGAGCACACGATCTACATTTTGCTCAATTGCATGCGCTTGATTGCACAATCACTGCACACACGCATGGAAATGCACAAGAAATGCGTGTAACTGCGTGCATGCTTCTGGTGTGCTAGTTTGTGTCCTAGTTTACCCTTTTTTGGGGGAAATTTCCATTGACATTAATAGAACCCCCTTAAAATGATCTGAGTTGTAATTATTGTCACCCCGATCTGTTGTGATTAGCTCCTCACTAGATGTGAATGGTCTGAAACAGGTCCAGCCTTTCCACATAATGTGCCTGCACTGCTGTCATGGGTTTTTGCTGAATTACTTTCAGAGCTTAAGGTTTCACAGTGAACTAGTGTGAATAGAAATGGGATTTGAGCAGATGGAAATGCGCTTGAGCTGAGACTTTAATCCTTAGCCAAAGCCCTGCACCTTTCTCCCACCTACCCCTCCGCTCGCAGACCTTCTGCATTTGTTTGCTCTCCAGTAGGCGTCACACAGATCTAGAAATCCAAGTGTTACACAAGTCAATAGGTTTCCTGTTTGTTCACATTTGGTTATGGAGTAAAACAGATTTGTCGTTTCCTATGAGATCCTTGTTTTGTCTGTTATTAAATCTGTTTAGTAATTAAGACAAAAGGTCCTTAGACATGTGTAAACGTAGGGCCAACCCGCGGCGCATGATTGTGTCCATGAACGTCCATTTGGAGGATATCGTTTAATAAATTGGTGCTCGTTTGGGAGAAATGGGTGTTTGATCGGGCTTCTTTGATGATCCTACCCACCAGATCATTAAAAATGGCAGACGGAGCACCTACACGTTTTGGGTAAAGCCCCACTAGGCAATTTTGTCTCGTTTTGTGTTGCAATAGGGCACACCAATGATAGTGGATGTGCGAGGCCCCACCATGCCCGCTGCCTTGTGCTGTTCTTTGGGCTGATTTCGCATTGCATGTGATTACCATTTCTGTTGCGAATTGCATGCACTATGATAGAGCAACATCAAAGGAAGGCATATGAATTGCACAACATTGCGATTGCACTGTGTCACGTGATTCATTCGCACCTCACAGCGCTGGGTACTGGCGCCTATCCATAAAGGGTATCTTCACTCTGTACTGGAGGTAAAGGAGCTATATCTACCTCCTATTTTTCATAAAACAGTAAGGAGCAGGCACAGAGAACTTTCCCACGATTGCACTCCTTCGCTGCTTCCTCTGAGGTCCCGATGCTCCCTATGTATGCGCATGCACATACATTGTAAGGGCGCATCAGAACCTGTCAGAGAGTGGCTGAGGAGCGAGATGCATGAATGTATCTTATGCCCATGCTGTGTTCTGCTAATTTAATTGAGTACGAGGGTTAAGACTAGCTCTTTACCTCCCGTTTCTTCAATCAACTAAAGGTGCCATTTTATAGTAGATACCCTTTAACAGTACTCAGCCAAAATGAACATTTGTGTATTGCGGTTGGCCCCCCAATCTCACATGTGTATGTGTACAAAGGCCTAGGCCACACTACGCATTTTGAAATCTGATCATGTTTGCAAAATGCATTGTTCATGCAGTGTGTTTTCTGATCTGTTATTGGAAGGCGATAACTTAGGGACAGTTCAGTGGAAATGATCAATTTTGTTAAATTGTTATTGTGTATTCCTTCTTAGTTATTCTACATATTCTTTCATTTTGAAAAATCAGTTGATTTCATACCCTTGGCTGTTACCTGCTGTTAACATTAGTGAGTGACATTTCAGGTTCTGTAACGGTCCTTCTTCTTCCAGGATGCACCACATCCTTGGAATGTTCCTAACAGTAATTTCTACAGATTGGCTGTTGGATGGGTCAAACATCTCAGATCTCTACTGAGCAACTGAATCAACACAGTCGCTGTGTCAGGGCAAGACCATAAAGGTCTCTCCTAAGGGTCCTGCAAACAGGAAGTCAGTATTTCAGTTGCATTTATTTATACACAGACACAATGCTGAATTGGCAGATTAAGGTCATTGGGATGAAAAATACTGCTCTTTTTTCTGAAAATCATTTGTGTTTGCACTGAACTTCCCCTTTAAGGCATTCACCTTGGCTTAAAACACATACGTTTTAACTGAATGCTACACACCTGTGGACAGAATTATCGTCTACTCGTCTTTAGGGTATGTCTGCATTGAACAACCACAAGTTCAACACTTTTAAATAGACAAATCTGTAATTTAACTTTGTTACACTGTGACTCTACTCAAAATGTGAGTATACAATGTGATTTGTATGTATGTATAATTGTATTTATAAGCAACGCTTGAATGAACATGTTTGGTAGCATACCATTTATCTTTGAGGCGTGGCCTTGACGGTTGGGGTATGGGCGTGACCATTATGTTTGGGGTTGTGGGCATGGCATGACATTTTGATGTGTGTGTATGGATGTTTGGTGATGTGGCCGTGCCTTTGGGGGTGAGGTCATGATGTCTTGGTTTGTATATAAATGTTAGTCATATCACCAATAGTAACATAGTCTTTCCAGGGTTTATATTTGTATATAAATGTTAGTCATATCACCAATAGTAACATAGTCTTTCCAGGGTTTATTTTGTATATAAACGTGATTCATATCACCAATATACATAGTCTTTCCAGGGTTTATTTTGTATATATGTGTTTCATATCACCAATAGTAACATAGTCTTTCCAGGGTTTATATTTGTATATAAATGTGATTCATATCACCAATAGTAACATAGCTTTCCAGGGTTAATATTTGTAATATAATGTCATTCATATCACCAATAGTACACATAGTCTTTCCAGGGTTTATATTTGTATATAAATGTCATTCATATCACTAATATAAAACATAATCTTTCCAGGGTTTATATTTGTATATAAATGTCATTCATATCACCAATATAAACCCTGGAAAGACTATGTTACTATTGGTGATATGAATGACATTTATATACAAATATAAACCCTGGAAAGACTATGTTACTATTGGTGCAAGGATGCTATAAGTACCAAGGTCTGTTTTTCTCTCCCTCTTTTTATGTTAAATGATTGACAGGTTGCATTCTTGGTGTAGAATAGGAATTTCCCATCTCTTATTCATAGATAGCCTGTGTTCATTATCCTCCTCGTTTTAAAAAATATTTATTGTGTTGTTAGTAAACTCCGTAAAGATAAAGAATTCTTCCTGTTGCACACAGCTCACCCATGCAATGCTCCCGTACATTCCCCAGTACATATTTGTTTGCAAAATGGGGATAAGGCTGAGAGAGTGTAAGGCTGTGTACACACGGCAGATATTTCGGGCAGGTTGACCAATAATTTAATCAGCCGCAGACACGTAACTGCAGTACCCGCAACAGCGGAGGGCCCGGGGACTAAGAGGCCTGCCGATCACCAGGCCAGCCTCCTGGCACCGCGATCAGCTGTTTAAACAGCTGATCGCATGTATTTAATTAAAGGTGCGTGCAATCAGCTGTTAAAAATACTGCTTTGAGAGCTCTATGGAGCTTATGCAGCTGTAAAGCAGCCAGCTTGACATCACTGTCACAGCCTTGACAGATGGCTTCCATATATGGAGCTTGGAATGTGCATTTGTTTGTATGAATTCTGACCAGGTCAGTAGCACTTTCACACTACTTCAATGTATATAACTGTATAGCAGGAATATGCTTGTGAAGGTTCTCATTCATCCAGGTCATGGTATATCTGTAATATTCATTCATCCAGGTCATGGTATACTGTAATATTCATTCATCCAGGTCATGGGTAATCTGTAATATTCATTCATCCAGGTCGGTATATCTGTATTATTCATTCATGCAGGTCATGGTATATCTGTAATATTCATTCATCCAGGTCATGGTATATCTGTGATATCATATCCAGGTCACGGTATATCTGTATATATTCATTCATCCAGGTCACGGTATATCGTATATATTCATTCATCCAGGTCATGGTATATCTGTAATATTCATTCATCCAGGTCATGGTATATCTGTAATATCCATTCATCCAGGTCATGGATATCTGTTGTATTCAATTAGCTCAACTGGACTTGAAGTTTAGTCCTTGAAGACGTTTCGCCAGTCACCCGACTGGCTTTCTCAATTCAGAAGAACTGTACAAGAATCTGTTGGCAATTATGTACCCTGGAAAATCCCAATTAGTATATACAAGCCAGGTGTTAGGACATTATGAATGCAAGGCGTGACTGCATGTGGTAGCCCGGGCAAGGTGTCAAAACAGCATTGTACATGGCCGGATTCTTGTATAGCAGGAATGCTCCCACAGTGCCAGATAGGCAACTAGTCCCAGTATTCCTTAGCTGTCCTCCAATGTTGCTTGCTTGCTATGGTTTGCCTATCCCTGCTGCATTGTAGGTAATATATTACAAAGGTAGTTCAAGCTTCCATGCTGTAGTACTACCCAAATCCTGCCCTTCAGTTAGATGTCTAATGCCTCAAATATACTGTTATAATAAGTCAATGCTTTGGGACTCTCTCTCCCTTGCATCAAACAAATGCAAGGTAAATGGTTAGGAATTCCATACTGGGGTTTCATTGAGCTGGTTGGAAGGCATCTATCTTGTAATGATAACATATGTAACTAAAACCCCATGTTTATCATGTATTCACTTGCACAGATAATATGTTAATACAGGGGGCCTTGCAATGTGCAGTGATTATTATTTCTCTGTTCACAAGGAGACATGATGATGTCATATTGAGACGTCAACATCATTCTGCTCTGTCTAAAAGAAAAAAACCTTTTCTAACCTTTAATCGGTTTGAACAGTTATATCTATTCCACCCTGTACTTGTCCGGCTAATTGTACCATTAGTGTGTGGCCACATTGTAAGCGTTGCGCTACAATCTGTTCTCTGAGCGCATGCGGTAACATTTTTTGTGCGAATCGCATGCGCTCCCCTAGCGAATTATTAGAAAATCTGAGCGCAGTCTAACAGTAACAGGCTTGAAATGCACCGCATTGCCACAGCCTCAAATGGTAATGCTAAATGCTGGATTTCCATTAAATACAGGTTTCCGTTAAAGAGAAATAAACACTGCATAATGCAGGGCCTTTTCCTTGTGTGTAAACTTGTTACCCATAACCACCTGGTATACTTTCTGCACAGGATCCCACGTGTGATGGCGTTGCAGAGAAGAGAGCCGTCCTCCTTTCCCATGGGAAGCTTCACCTGAGGACAGTTCAGGAGGTTTTCCATCTCGTCTGCATTGAAATGAAATTTGGTAAGTTTATATGGATCAGTAACGTGTTTAAAACTCTTTATTAAAACTAATGGGTATATTAAACATTTTCATAGGGTTGCTACACAATCCACAGCACAAAGCGATAGGGTCACCCTGAAA
This sequence comes from Hymenochirus boettgeri, assembly GCA_019447015.1. Taxonomy (NCBI): domain Eukaryota; kingdom Metazoa; phylum Chordata; class Amphibia; order Anura; family Pipidae; genus Hymenochirus; species Hymenochirus boettgeri. The sequence goes on along the minus strand of CM033473.1, from coordinate 273,311,362 downwards.
AATCCCCAAATAATAATGAATATTGACCTTGAAATGATTATTGTAAACTCAGAACTTCCATGTATCAATTTCATTGTTACTACACAGAAATGATTAGTTATATAGGGATATGCTGCTCAAACCTTTATTCAAAAATACTTTCAGGTGCGGTGCAATGGAGGACCGGCAATTTATACATTACACAAAAGACTCCAGCACTCAACTACACATACAATATAAATGAATGGGGTAAAGAAATTAGACATGTATGAATTATTGACCCATCACCCCCCACCAATTTTTAGTCAAAAGAGGTCTGAGTAATTGGACGTGTTATTAAATCAGGCAGCACCACAGTCTTTAATGGACCACAGGTTCGATGGTGGTATCACTTTCATTTACCGACAGGCTAGCAATCAGTTTATTGGTCTGTAAATCTGATGGACATTAATATTATGTCTTGATTGACCTGTGTCTAGGCCTAAGTTACACTAAGGTGACACTACACTAAAGTATAATGGCGCAAAGTTAAATCTGCCCTGATTGTAGACCATTTTAGTGGTCAGGTGCCGCATACATACTACAGTGTGGGCATCACTGCTAAAAATCATCCAGACTTGCAGATGCCAATCAGAATCTTGATTATCTCCCCCCCCGTTTGATTTCCATGTAGTTGACATTATGCGCCATGAATTTATAAGATAAACGTCTATTTAACTTCTCTGTCTTCACTAGAGGTCGATGGGATCATTCTCACAGAAGATGGAAATGGTTTTGTCCCAATCACATTCAGACACAATCAGGAAGTCACTATAAGGGATGCGAGAGAGGGGGGTTGTAGACGTTCATCTTGTGCAGATCCAATGGCGTCTCTGGAACCTTCGAGCAGCATTCCACAAAAGAATAAGGAGGAATGTCCATGGGATGTATAATGTTGGCAATGCTATGCAGGTGGTGAGCTAAACACAAGCATACTGGTGGGATTTGTAAGTTCAAGTATTTGTATTGCAGTGATAATGGGAACCTGGTACAACCACTTCAATTCCACTTCAAACCTGGACATTTAGTTAAGCCTGAACATGCCCTCTAGCTGGATGTCCTCTCTTCCAAGGATAAAACTGCACATCCACCTGTGTCCTTCAGAGGTGGGAGGAAAGGGCATTGTTGAAATCTCAGAATCTTGACAATCCTTCACAGTGGCTCACAGATGTGATGTGCATTAAAGGGCATGTCCACCCCCAAAACTAAAATTTACCCCTTACTGGCCACATCAAGTAGTAAAACAATCCTTACCTTACATTCCTGCTCAAAATAGTTCCCCTGCTGTGCCCTCCCAAAGTCCAGGAAACTGCTGTGTAGGAGCAGGTTGTGACTCATGCTGTGCCTGAGACTTCCTACATCATCAAGGTTGAGGCATGTTCAGTGCAGCCCTCCTGCCTCTCAGCCAATCACGGACGCGGCTGCCGGTTCCGCCCCCTGCTGCAATTCCATGCAAGCAGAGGGGCCTGAACACTGCAGCGGAGGAGAGAGGGCAGGTAAGTAAGAATCTGGGGACTTTCTAACAATTATATTAATGCGGTGGGGCTGGGGGAGCATGCCCTACCATATATCAAAAGTTAAATTTCGGGGTGGACATGCCCTTTAAAGTTGGAAGTTGGAAGGGAGCATGAGTACTGAAGAGGGGATGAGAACTTTCAAATAACGTTAGTGAGTCCTCAATGATGGCTACTTCTAAGCATCTAATTGTTGCAACCATTTTATGAACATTGGGGCTTATAGCCAGTAAATGTTGATTAACAAAATGTCAGTTGCCCAACAAAAGTAGTCTTTAACAATACAGTAAGCTCTTGAGTTCCTCTCGCAAATGAGCATGTGTAAACCAGCGGCTTGAGAAGTAGGACAGAGTTAAAGAAGACGGGGTTTGACTTCACATAGTCTATCTCTGGTTAGAAGAAAAAACAAGCAATGAGTCATTTTAATCAACAGTTCCTGCACTATATTCTGGGGGGGAAATGTTTATTGTGATATAAAAGCACAATAAAGCACACAATACCTGTAGTATATTACATGAGTGTTGACTGCATTTTTGTTATTACTTGGATTTATACATTCAAAGTGGGCGAAAGGGTAACACTTCACATCAGCAGAACCATTGAGTTAGAATAAGCTCACTGCAGTTGTACACCATTGTTGAGCGCCAGAATTGGTCCCTCTTAAAAGACCCCACACAACATTGGCTCTCTATATAACATGGCTTGTTCACCTCTAGACCATCTATTTCCATATCACCTTGTAAGCTCTTCTGGCAGGGACCCCTTCCCCATTTCATCAAATAGTCCCTTATTATGATGTATGTATGTCCCTTATCTGGTCTGTAACAATGTATAGAATAAATATTGCACAAACTCATGTCTGGTGCTGCTATTTAAAAAATACTGCATACAAATAATATATGATGCTGCAAAAGCTCCACAGTTGCGAAAAATTGAGGCTTGCAGTTCTGCAAAGTGTCTAAACAATGAGATGACCTTTCTGTTATGTTTGCAGATTTGCATAAATAAAATGACCATAAACAAAAATAAACAGAATCTAGTTTAAGGAATGTCTGTGCTTTCAATCACGATAAAAATGCCAAAAAGTAAAGTGTTTGGCAATAAATGGATAATGGTTTACCTGATTGAGCACTGCTGGGCAGAATAATGAAAATTTAAAGGTATGTCCACCCTTTAAACTAACTTTGTGCCATATTTAAGTTATTGGCTCCCCGATCTTTGCTTACCTTACCTCTCCCTCGCCGCACAATCCCGGCCCTCTGCTGTATAGAACTGCAAGCAGGGGGCAGGACGCAGCGCCGTCTGTGATTGGCTGAGAGGCCAATAAAGGGCGGGACAACTAGATTATGGTAACACACGCTTAATAGAAAAAGACGCGTGATGAGAATTTCTTTCCAAAATTAGGTTGGTCTGAGCAAGCTACATCCACTTTGTTATGTTTTGCGAAGGTGCATATGGAGTTCAGGCCGCTGCCTTGCAGATTTTTTCTGGTGAGGCTCTACCAAGAGGCCACCATAGATCTTATAGAGTGGGCTGTTACTCTTGTGCCTGTTTGATACACAATTTGAGCCAGGCTGTTATGTTGATTTGGAGGTAATCTGTTTTCCTGAAGGTAGAGGAGTTTGCAATATAAGAGACCTGCTTACATCCAGACTGAGGGCAATAGAGTTTGATTAATCCAAAGATAGAGAAGGAAGGATGATATCCTGTTTGAGAGGCATTTGGAAACCCCTTTGGGTGAAAAAGTTGGGCCTGGCCATAAGAAGACCACTTTGTGTTGAGGAATGTAGTATGAGTCTGATGCTCTGAGCAGGGACATAGGAATCACTATAGCAACCATAGCAGTTGCTATGGGGCCCAAAGCAAAGGGGGCCCCCGTCCAAGTCCCCTGCAGGCATGTCCACTCTCCTAAGAAAAATTTAACCACACAAAGTTCAGCTCCAACCCCCATTTTCGTAGTACTTAAACCTTTCAAAGATGTACGGTACACCGGTTTAAGTAAAATGAAAGTGGAGTTTGTGGGGCTAAACTACGTGAGGTAAATTTGTCTAGTAGGTGGACATGCCCTTTAAAAACCTACTGTAGTTTGGCCTGGTTAGGTTGAACTGCACCAATCTAATCTTTATGTGGGGGGGCCCCATCTAAAACTTGCTGTGGGGCCCTGTAATATCTAGCTACACCACTGGCTCTAAGTGCTCGGATTCTTTTTCCTCGTCTGGTCGATGTAATCGCAACCAAGAAGGTTTTTAAGGTAAGTGGACAGGACTCAAAGGGAGGTAGTTGTAAATATCTGAAATAAATTATTTAAGATGTAAAAACCTGCAACTGGAAAGAGTGTGACTCTCATGACTAAGCTCACCCCTTATATCCTGAGTTCCTCCCCTTGTGGTGACTCATAATAGGAACGGAAAGGAAATACAAAAAGTGGCACCAAACATGAAAAAGTGATTGGAGACTGGAGAAAACGTGCAGACTTACATAGGCAGGAAGGCTTGAGACAAGCACTTCCTCTGACTGCTGCAAGCGGAAACCGGGAGCCACAAGTGAGTTTTTAAAATTGCGGCTGGTGTGACTTCCGCTATGATGTATCTGCTTGCGAGATCTTGGCCAATGCGGAGCGCTCACAGGTATTCGGCTCCAGTCCTGTGCGCTAAACATCCTCTGTACTAGACATGTATAGCGCAGACTGCATAATGGGAGAGAGTCAGAGACACCACTACTGGCAAGAAAACAAGGGTCAGTATCAATTACTCAACCTGTCACTAGGAAGGGAAGAATTACCCCATTTGTTACCACTACCTTGCAGGACCGAGAAAAAGACACACGCCCATCTAGTTCAACCTTTTTATAAAGGCGTAAGATGGCATTGCTGTTACAGAATGGCAATGGAACTGACCAAGGTGCTGAAAGAGGTGCTCAGTGACATTTAGCAGAAAAGCAATGTAGTGCCTTAAAGCAGCTGGCCCAACATACACAGATTCTAGCTTTTCGGTTGACCTACAGTATACTGTAAGTGGATTTGTCTGACAATCTGTCTATAGTGGGCAAGTTATTATTAATTTATCTAGAAAAAGACAAATTCTGTTCTTTCTATTTATTCTTCTTCCCTGTAATTTTTCTGCTTTTTTGAACTGTATCTAATCTACTCCCACAGTTTTCAGAAAAATTTGGTACAGACGTGCAGGACACATAGAGAAGTGTGCTGTTACCTATCGTTCTTTACACATTGGCTTTAATAGATGTGTGTCACCGGTGCAATCAACACTGAAACCTGCTTCTTAATTGCATTCAACTGAGAGAAGACATAACCAGCGCTGATTACCTGTCTTGATTGCATTCACCTGTGAGTAGGCTTAATAAACACTGATTACCTGTCTTGATTGCATTCACCTGGAGCAGTGCTAATCAGCGCTGATTACCTGTCTTGATTGCATTCACCTGTGAGCAGTCTTAATCAACGCTGATTACCTGTCTTGATTGCATTCACCTGTGAGTAGGCTTAATCAACACTGATTACCTGTCTTGATTGCATTCACTAATCAGCGCTGATTACCTGTCTGATTGCATTCACCTTTGAGCAGTGCTAATCAGCGCTGATTACCTGTCTTGATTGCATTCACCGTGAGCAGTCTTAATCAACACGAATACTGTCTTAATTGCATTCAACTGAGAGAAGACATAACCAGCGCTGATTACCTGTCTTGATTGCATTCACTGTGAGTAGGCTTAATCAACACTGATTACCTGTCTTGATTGCATTCACTAATCAGCGCTGATTACCTGTCTTGATTGCATTCACCTGTGAGCAGTGCTAATCAGCGCTGATTACCTTCTTGATTGCATTCACCTGTGAGCAGTCTTAATCAACGCTGATTACCTGCTATTCTTTGGGTTCACATCTAGTATTGAGGGGCCAGTCAGGGGCAGACACACTTTGCCCAGGTCTGCTATAGCTGCTTCTCTCATTACAGGCAATAAGCAGATTTACTACATGTGTAACTAACAGGTAGACTAGAGCGGAATAATGGAAGATTTCTAAAAATGCTCCCAAGGTTAAAAAGGAATAAAATGTAATAATTCCCGAACCAGGACCAGGTGCTTTTTGCAAAAAAGTCAACATGGTGTAACCCATTGCCAGCATTGATACTGCTGTGCCTGAATTTCCATGGAGCTGTCTCCATGTTTTTTGCCCACACAAAGAGGCCCTTGGGCCAAAGAGATCTTGGGAATCAGAGAATTCCTGACAGCAGAATTTTTAATACAAAGGAGTTGGGTTGCAGCTCAGTTTGATAGTAAATGTAAATTTGCATTAACACTTTATACTAATATAATGTCGTATATTATCTTCTGACAAAGAGACCTTTACAATGAAGGATCATTTATTATTTATTTATCATGTTTGCATTTTCCTGGGCTGTAATGCAGACGACATGCATTGAAATAGGTTTTTTATTTAATTTCTACCTATATAGCATGTGTGCCACAATGAAAGGGTATAATACATATTATAATAAGGGAGGAGCGACTTGGTATTCTGCATGTTACCATGGTGACCTTTAATCTAAATACAAAACCAGTTACAGACCGGTTCTGGCTTTTGAGCCATCATCAGGGCAAAGTACTGTATGTCGGTGGTCTGCTATGAGAAGCGTCTGTCGAGACTTACTGTAAGCCTCATACATTGTGTACTGCGGGGTGACCTGCCCACATAATGTGTATGAACGCCCGTTTCGGCCAATAATCGTCACTTTTTTTGGCTGAAACGTCTGTTTGAAGATCCTCCCGCCAGTCAGGCAACTACCCCGAGTAGCCCCATTAGATTATATCTGCCACTGTGACTGATTAAACAATTAGTAGAGCTGGATTGGAATAAGGAATAGGAGAGTACATTCTTCTCCTTTACATAGCACTGCCTTGGTACTTGCAGGCACTGATAGGCAGTAACCCTTTAAAATCAGAATTTTAAAATAATTTTGATCAAACAAGATTGAGGATTATGATCTTTATGTTATGAACTGATTATACATTTGAAATTTGGAAATGCCAATACAAGTCATTAGGTGCAAAAATATAACTTTAATCTTTCTGGTATTTAACTGCCAAACTGGACCCTCCTGGAATTAATTACTAAGGGGTGGAGTCAAATTTAAAGGGATTGAGAGATATATTTACAATAAGTCGCTTGCATGAAATGTTTTGTGTTCGTCCCAAACTAGGATGCTGGTGTGAGAACACCATTAAAGGGAAAGATTTAAAGGGCATGTCTACCCCCAACTTAATATTTTCCTTTTATTACTGCATTACTACCAGAATAATTATTGTCCCTATTCTGGCAGAGTAACTGGCTCCTCCCATGCAGTCAATCAAGTTTTCCCCGGTTCCTCCTCTGCACATGCTCAAGCAAATAAAAGCTCATTGAGCAGAGGGAGCAGATACCTTTGTCAGAATGGAAGATAATGTATCATTAATATCGGTTATAAATAGTGTAATAAATTAAAATTTAAGGATGGACATGCCCTTTAAGGCAGGCCAGTAACCCATGCAATCCAATTGGCATTTAACTGGGCTCAGAGTTAAGCAGTAAAAAAAACATATCGGATTGGTTGCAATATTATTTATTTTATATGTTACTACATAACATCTACAAATAAAAGGTTTTTCTGAAAGAGCTTGGTCAACTTAACAGGTAGACATAGAGCGGAATAATGGAAGATTTCTAAAAATGCTCCCAAGGTTAAAAAGGAAATAAAATGTAGCTCCTAACGTTGATCCATGTGCTAATCAAGCACTATCGAACAATTCAGATGACGTCATCGTTTAGTAGTCGGCATATTGGTAAGGCAAATACCAGTACTAGCATGGGCTATTGAACACTTGTATCCCATAGTACCACGTATTTCTAATTAACTATATACACTAAGAGTAAAGTTCAAGGAAAAAAAGAATAATATATATACTTGCTGATAAGATTAAATAGCAATAACAATAATCATTTTCATAATGTTCATATATATCCTTTTTAACCAAACCATTTTTATAAGTCTCATCAGGATAAATAAATTGATTCCTGATGTAGGTATTATATCTGCAATATTAATGACTGAATGCATAACTGTTTGAGATCCCATATCTCCGGTAATGTTAATTTAGGCACGTTCTCTGAATATAGTCAGTCATGCTTAACATCCTCCCGACCTTACAGATTCACGGACCCCGATGTCCGTAGATGTTTGTCAAACCAAATCTAATCCAAGGTAATTCCATGTCAAAAGTGGAAGAAGAAAAGAAAAAGATTAAGCCTGGTAGTATATCCATATGGGAAGTGGGACTTGTCTGGAGCTGGTACTGCGTATCCTCCATGCTTGTATTTTCCAAAATATATACTGGTGCCGATATGCGCCTGACTAGGTGAAATATAATCCAAAATAGTTCCGTGGCAGTGGAAGAGAAGGGTAGGTAGACATCTAATAGTTATTGTTGTGCAAGGATAACTTGTCTGGAATCGTTAGTACATTTCCTCCAAGCTGTTGATGGATAAATAACTAAGTATAAGAAGAAATACATTCAGAGAATGCAGGTCAATCTAATGATAGTCAATAAAGGCATAAGGTCCAGTCTTCGTTTAGACCCGTGGGGGCAAGGGTCCCTAGTTGGTAGATCCAACGGCTTTCTTTTCTGAGTAGTTTTACATCATAATCGCCACCTTGCATTTAGTTCACGAGTCGATTACAAACATTTGAGACCCTTTGCTTGCCCATCCATGAGATACAAGAATGCTGTGCAACACTTGTCAATATTTTCCCTTCTTTGCTGTCTCTTAGGCTACTTGATGTTGATTAATGATTTGATAGTCTTAATTTTAGTTTCTGGGTGGTTTTGCCTGTTATAATTTTTGGCATGTGCTTTGTATGCCGTACACTACATTTTTTGAATTCCAGTTAAATAGCCTCGTGTTTTATAATTCTTGGAAAAATCAGAGTTCCATATGCATTCGTTTTTGTCATGTATCTGCAATAGGAGCACCTCACCACAGGATAAGTTCCATTTGGTATAGAGTTGCGTACATATTGTTCCTACTCTGCTTGAAATGGCTTCTGGTGGTAGGTCACCAGATTCGTGAGCGTCTAAACTGATTTCTCTGTTTCGGCGATGTACCTACGAATTGGGATAAGAGCGGATCAGTAGCAAGTATATCCCAATGTCTAACCAGAGAATTTCTTATTTGATGCTGCTCTAAATTATAGTTGTGATAAAACGCACCTTGTTTCTGCTTTCTGATCTTTGGTTTCAAAAGTTCGTTTTGAGTCAATCGTCGCGTAACGTCTGTGTTGGACCAATATTGTTTTGGGATATCCCCTTTCTAGGAACCTTTTTTCCAATATATGGCCGCCTGTAAAAGGTATTATGATCATGCAATTTCTCCTTCATCCTTAATATGTTGGCCCTTTGGTATGTTTTTCATATTTGTTTTCAAAGTATGTTTTCAATACTCGGTTGGGGAGCGTCAAAACGTAGTAGGGAGTTGTGGCTGTGGGCTTGCGATAAATCGCGTACACAGTCTTCCCTTTTCTTTTTGACTGGACATCTAAAAAGTCATTCTATCCTCTGATTATAATATATGAGCACCTTATCTAATCTTGATAAAGAAAGGCCATTCTCCTGGATGATTTGTTTGGTAATAAATACTCAGAGCATTACCCTTACAACAACAAAAATAATGAACTAAAGAATTACACATTCGTTATGCACGTACATGGTGGAATGTAAACAGCTTGGAAAATACCACTCATTAAAAATCATTCCAAGAGGTCTCAGAGGTAATACATTACCCTCATGGGCACCCCTCAAACATTTAAAGATGAATGGGAACAACCCTCACAGAAAATGCTCTGAATAATTCAATTGCTTATTTCACATGACAATTGTTACTCGCGAGAGCTTAATAGAAATAGAAAACTTAACTAGCAATAGTTAAAAGTGAATTAGATATGATTCATATAAAACTTTGAATCAATCTACAGACTACTCTTAAAAAGACTGATGAGGAGATACTTAAATTACGAGCTAAATGAAACGAATCAGGAAACTTGGGGACTGGGAAAGCATATAGGTTGGATGCACAAAGGAAATACTAGATACAGAGGTAAAAGACCTAGGAAAAATACTACGACCAGCTGAGGACCAATAGAAACATCAGACAGCTGAAGGCAGGTTCTTTTTTAGGAGAAAGGCACCCCGTCCACCAAAAACGAGGAGGGGAGGAGGCAAATTAGGCAATCGAAATCCAGATATCAAACCACAACAGCAGAAACGGATCTGACACCTACACAACCCGATACATTGCAGGTAATTATATCTTACCAAACACAATTTAACTAGTGATCAACAAAGTTCTATCAAAGGCCTTTCCTTCTGCCCTATGCACACATGACAAATTTACTTTATTGAAAAGACCCTTTCTTTTTGTAGAAAAATGGCACTTAGAGCATATTACAATCGATCATCGACCACAATGGGACATCCATCTACAGAAGCAACCTCACCTACACAACTCTGTCGATTACTTGAAGCCCAAGAGACACGCGGTACCTTCCTAATATACTAACAAATTTAGGCCTAAATCCAACTTCTATGTCCATCATTTCTGAATTCCCTAGTATAGACATTTTTTATAGAAATATGGAGAAAGAATATCAAAGATAACAGACTGCCACTCCTAGCCCCAACTATACTATAGGAAAGAAAAGCCTACAAAGGTTAAAAATCTCTCTGGGATGTGATTAAAGGGGAAATATAGTGTTATGGGATGAAGAACAATACTTAAGGAGGCTATCAAACAACTTTCTAATACATCTAATATATAGTATCTTTAGCATCAGATCCGACGCTCTCTTCTCAGTCAGACTTAAACATCTATAGACCAAGCCCAAGAGAATTAGCCACACCCCAAAAATCTGCCTACATTATAGATCACCTATAATTCCCACCTTTTACATGCTCCCTAATCCACAAGCATGCCACTAACCACCACAGACCAATAATATCAGTATGGTCCCTAAATGAAAATGCATGCTCTTTTATTGACGAATTCTTACAACCTACCGTTCTAACTCGACTCCTATGTGGAGACACATCGACTTATTCTCCAAATCAAGAATATCCAGTGGAAGCGGAACATCTGCTAATTACCTTGATGTTGAGCCTTTGATTCAAATATAGATCATGAGGTAGGATTACATGAAATGATGCAAACCATCTCTTCCAGAGACAGATGTAATAGTATATTGAATTTGCTAGAATTCGTATTACATCATAACTATTTCCTCTTTAATGGAGTATACTATCTCCAGGTAAGAGGTACGGCTATGGGAGCAAAATGTGCGCCCCTCATATGCCAACCTCTCCCTAGATGGTGGGAAAGAGAATAGTATTTTCAGATGACCTCATATGCTTTACGGCATAGGTGGACTCTGGGCACGCTATTAGATTGACTCTTCATCCTCTGGCGTGGCCCAAAATCACTAGCAGAAGCCTTTATTAACATCCTTAACACAACAACATAATATTCACCTCACACCAACATCTCAGAGGATAGAATGACTTTTATATGTCACAGTCCACGCAGTTTACAGCTCCAGACAAGCTCCACTTCCCATATGGATATACTTACCAGGCTCTAAATCTTTTCTCTTTCTTCTTCCCACTTTTGACATGGAATTACCTTGGATCTAGATTTGGTTTGACAAACATCTACGGACATCGGTGGTCCGTGACATCTGTAAGTACCGGAGGATGTAAAGCATGACTGACTATATTCAAGAGAAGTCCTAAATTCCATTTACCGGAGATATGGGTATCTCAACCAGTATGGCACAGTCATAATATTTGCATTGATATAATACCTACATCAGGAATCAATTTATTTATCATGATAGACTTTCTTAAAATGGTTTGGTTAAAAATGGATATATAATGAACTTATGAAAACGATTATTGTTATTGCTATTAATCTTTATCAGCATGTATATATTATTTCTTTTGTTCCCTTGAACTTTACCCTTTCGTGGTATATAGTTATATTAGAAATACGTGTACTTCTGGATACAAGTTGTTCAATAGCCCATGCAGAGTAATGGTATTTGACCCTTTACCATATGGCCGACTACTAAAGATGACGTCATCTGAATTTTTTCGATAGTGCTTGATTAGAACCTGATCAATCGTTAGGAGCCCACATGCGCACAAGCCAATACTCTCTCTATTATCTCCCACTATGCGCAAGCGAGATTGTAAACAGTAATGACTGTTTTTTCGTTTACTTGTAGGGAGAACGGTAATGACGTAATTTACGTTATGCGTCACGGCATGATTACAAGGTACTTAGTAGATGCATGTAAACCGGAAGAAGTGGAGTTATAAAATCGCATGGCCAAATAGCACATTTACCGCTTATGAGAAAGCCCACCGCGGTGAAACGCGTCTGCGGCACCTATCCAGAACCGATGCCTGGTTGTACTCTATTCTAGCCTTATTTCATGCGGCAACACCTATGCTGTAACTTGCAAGGGGATAATTAGATTATACTATCTCTGATTATTAGCCATTGATAGTTCTATTCTACATGCTTATCCTTTCATGTATACCTTATAAGTGTTAATACTGAGCATATTACTTAGTGAGTGGTTGCATCACTGGTTTTTTTATTTATAATGTTATATACATGGGTTTCTGGAAATGGATTAGTTTTTATTGTTTTTAAATAACGATTCCTCTGCACCAATATATAAATAAAGGGATTTTATATATAACCATACATGCTTAGTGCCTTGCAAATCTTCTAGTCATATCCAAGTCCCCAGGGTCTGACCGTCCCCATTGTAGCTAACATGGTTTATGCACTTATGGTAATCTACCTAGGACCCTCTTGAAGAAGTTTCACGTCCACCTCTTGGTATTTTCATTAGAGCCCAATGTACATGCTGGGGATTTGTCTATAAAGACCAATAATAAGAAATGTGCAGTTTTTGAGATATTTTGAGTTGCCCCAGACCCCAGGTTATCTGTTAACTAAGAATTATCCACAGAGACCATGCCTGAACTCTGCGATCTCTTCCAATTCTGCTCACAATCACATTCCTGCATACACAGTGCATCAACCTGAATCAGTTTATTTTTTTTTTAACTGTTAACCAAGATACACGAATGGCAGAAAAAAAACAACAAAAAAACCAGATGTTTTTCCAATTGGATTTCCATCAGAAGAGCCAGTTGAACTTCTTTCTTGTGCCATTGATCTTTTGGCAAATTTCCCCTTGAAATCAGCAGGGAATGGGAATTGAGATGGGGAGGAGCGAAAAATTCCCCACTTGTCCCGGCTTAGTTTTTCAATAAACAGTTTAATATTTCGAGCGTCAATCGAGAAACACAATTACTGTTAACGATTTTTGGAGGGATTCAATCAAATTGTAGAACGCTCGAAATAAACGATCCCTTGTTTGAGGGGCTTAAAAATGAACATAGCAAACAGCCTATTCTTGAATCGCTATCAAATCAACCACCAGGCAATTAAAGGAAAACTATAGTGTGGCTAAAGTTTTTCAAAAACAATTCAAATAAAAATTAGCTGGGCAGGAATGTCAAGATTCTTTCTTTTTAACCCCCCAATATGATTTCTATAAAGAGCATCAACAAAAAGAACTGCTTCTGCCCACAGGCTTCCTGAGTGCTTTCAGAACAACTTTAACAGGAAGGCCCAGGGCCATACCTGGCAGATGAAAACTGTAGGTGTTGTAGCTCTTTAATCAATCCTACCGTCCCTGCCACAGACAAGATGTGTGTAATAATTCTATTTAGAAAGGTGTAAAAAACTCCAACAATCTGCTTCTCATGATGGCTGTTTTTATGTTCATGCAACAATATTGATGGTCAGCTGGGCATTTAAACCTATAGCTCAGGCATGGCGCGCACCCCCATCCCCCCCCCCGAACATGTAGGAGGCCCCACAACCACAAGACCCTCAACCTCGTTCAAAACAGATTGATCACGCATATGAGGAAACATGCCACGATCAGCTGTTTAAAAGAAACGGACCCGAACTTCCAGAACCGAACGCGAGATTACGGTCCGGACTTTTAAACACTGACCACGCATACTGGTATGTTCATTCTACCAATCCACCGTAGCAGGATGCCTTGCATTGCTGAAGTCCTGAGTTCGAATCCATTCTTGGACATCTGTAGGAGTTTGTAATGTTCTCCCCGTGCTTGCGTGGTTTCCTCCGGCACTCCGGTTTCCCCACAATCATAAAGACTTACTGATATGTTGTATGTGTCCATAAATGGCTTAGATTGTAAGCTCTTCAGATCAGGGCCTGATTGTAATGTGGCCTGTAATTGTAAAGCGCTACGATGATGCTGGGCACTATTTAATCCACAATAATAATAGTGTCCACTCTCCTTTTACTTAAACCTTTCAAAGAAGCCTCAGGTTAGTCAAAATAAAAACGATTGTTGTTGGGCTGGACAAGTGGGTAAATTTCTCTTAGGAGGGTGGACATGCCCTTTACAACCCGCTGCCAGTAGAGGTTTTGCTAAATGGATTCGTTAGTTAAAATATTGATTGAATATATGTTGTGAATATATTTTGAATACGGTACACAGCAGGCGTACCATTCGTCAGAATGAGAGAGGTGAATATCCGATGCTCTTGGATCAGCGACTTTTCAGATCTTAGGATGATTTTCATTGGTCCGGACCTATGGCATCTAAATACTTTTTGGCCAGCCACGCTTTAATCCCCCTAATTTTGTGACTGGCCAAAAGTATGGTTTTGTACTGTAGTTCACTAACCGTTCCAAGACTGCAGATGCCTGCACGAAATCGGAATAGACACTTGCAAGACTATTATCCCAATTCTGTGCGGCTCCTTTAGGGTGAAATTATTTTAGCCGGCTGATAGCTGCCTTTAATACTTATCGATGGTGAGATTCACCCGAGCCGTGCATCCTCTGGCAAACCTCTCAGGAAATTTGCCCAGATTGCATGCGAATGGTGATAAATGCTTTTCAAAAATCGGATCGCTGCAGACACCAGCTCACCCAGTGTGCAAGACAATTAGTCAACATTAGGTTGCGCCTTTTAACGTGCCTTTAAAATGCGGTGGGAGGCGCCTAATTTTTAATTAACCATACAAACAAAAACTTACAATACGCAGTCCTCAGGTGCCTCTCCTACCCTAGCCAGTGAGTGCATACATGCTCATGTGATTCACCCAGGAAGCGAATACCTTTAAATGAGCTGACATTACATCTCGGGCTCAACCTGTGGAAATTACAAGGGGGGTGATGGTCAACTTTCCGCTTTCAGGTGACATCACTGACCTCTGCCCCGCCCATTATTCTCCCCCGGTGAGAAAGCATGCTCAGTTAAGACTTAATGCTGGGAAATCAGAATTACCTGGAAAAGATTGACAGTTGAGAAGGGAGCCTATTAAGCTGCAGGCATGCGTCACAATGACTACAAAGCGGTTACATGGCGGAAACGACAGATGTCAAGCAGTAAGAGTAAAACTCGCGAACCTTTCATCATCAAAAACTCTCTTCTCACCAATTTTATCTAGAGATGTGATTTAAGGTTTTATTCTTGAAGTACGATGGAGCCTTTTTATTAAATCCTTACTAGTTCTGGAAAGATTCGAGACAACATTACCCTTAAGTTAAATTAGGAGGCATTAAACTAACAATATAAAGCTCTTTGTCATTAAGCTGGGTTACTCACATGGAAGTCTGTCATTTTCTTCTGAAGATCCCTCTATACACGCCTGAGCGTTCTCTCTAATGTAGCATAAGGATACCGCCCGACTGCAGATTTCCTCAGCCACGGTCGCCTTCTTATATTTTATTTAAAGGGAGCCGACTGTGCCAGAGGAAATTTTCCGGCATTTTTAGAACGATCGCGAGGCAGATGGAAACCTTCACCGCCTCGGGAATGCGCTACACACACTAACGATAAAGGGATGATTAGTTTGATCTGATGGTATCGTCCCTTTATCATTTTGTGTGTGTACCCACCTTTTACTGCAAACTTACACATACTTTATCTTGTACAAGCCAACAATACAAATTTCAAAGTTGGGAGGGTAAAAAGAAAGTCCAACAACCAAATAGGATTTCATTTTATTTATTTAAATGATTATTTTTATCGATTCCTATTAATTCTGATTATTCTTTAACCTACCCCTGTAGTGTATTTCTATGGGAGTAACTGTAAGATTATGCCTTATAATCTTACGTTCCAGGAGGAGAAGGAAACCGAGCCACAAAGGGGTAGTTATAATAATAATGCACCCGCATTGATACTGCTGTGCCTGAATTTCCATGGAGCTGTCTCCATGTTTATTGCCCACACAAAGAGGCCCTTGGGCCAAAGAGATCTTGGGAATCAGGAGAATTCCTGACAGCAGAATGTTTAATACAAAGGAGTTGGGTTGCAGCTCAGTTTGATAGTAAATGTAAATTTGCATTAACACTTTATACTAATATAATGTACGTATATTATCTTCTGACAAAGAGACCTTTACAATGAAGGATCATTTATTATTTATTTATCATGTTTGCATTTTTCTGGGCTGTAATGCAGACGACATGCATTGAAATAGGTTTTTATTTAATTTCTACCTATATAGCATGTGTGCCACAATGAAAGGGTATAATACATATTATAATAAGGGGAGGAGCGACTTGGTATTCTGCATGTTACCATGGTGGCCTTTAATCTAAATACAAAACCAGTTACAGACCGGTTCTGGCTTTATTGAGTCATCATCAGGGCAAAGTACTGTATGTCTGTGGTCTGCTATGAGAAGCGTCTATCGAGACTTACTGTAATCCTCATACATATGTGTAATCGCGGGGTGACCTGCGCCACATAATGTGTATGAACGCCCGTTTCGGCCAATAATCGTACACTTTTTTTGGCTGAAATGTCTGTTTGTTTGAAGATCCTCCCTGCCAGTCAGGCAACGATCCCCGAGTAGCCCCATTAGATTATATCTAGCCACTGTGACTGATTAAACAATTAGTAGAGCTGGATTGGAATAAGGAGAATAGGAGAGTACAGTCTTCTCCTTTACATAGCACTGCCTTGGTACTTGCAGGCACTGATAGGCAGTAACCCTTTAAAATCAGAATTTTACAATTAATTTTGATCCAAACAAGATTGAGGATTATGATCTTTATTGTTATGAACTGATTATACATTTGAAATGATGGAAATGCCAATACAAGTCATTAGGTGCAAAAATATAACTTTAATCTTTCTGGTATTTATTTATTTTTTTTTCCCAACAATTTTTTATTGAATATCGTCATAAGATACAGACATCACAAGTATTTGCAGGTATATTAACAGTTCTGTTGCAATTTCTCTTATTGCTTCAGCATTTTAGATATTCACTTTTTTTGAACAGTTTTCAATATGTTAAGAACAATTTAACCTAATAGTTTTGACATAATAAAGAAGAAAAGAATAGGGAGGGGAACGAATTAAAGGAAAAAGAAAAAGGAACAAAAGAAAAGATAGAAGGAGAAACGGTATTACTAGCGGTCATATATATTTGACAAATTGGTATTTCCGTCTCTTGTTTAATAGAGTTAGTGTTATCATAGGTTTTTCTAATGGTATCTCTTAGGGGCTGTTAGGTGGCTCAGTGTTACCTTGATTAGGCTTTAAAGATGCGTCATCCGACATTGAGTAGATCCAAGGCCCCCAAATTGCTTCAAACTGTTTAAGTGAGCCTGATAGTCTACCTAGTACTTTGTTGTTTTCGCACATCCACCATATTTTATTTATGAGGTGTGTGATGGGAGGAGCTTGTTGCTTCCATGATTGGGCAATCAGAGATCTAGCAGCTGCACAGATCCTACTCAGAAGTTTGTTTGCTGGGCTGGAGAGGCAGGTAGATGATCTATCAAAAAGTGCTGTCCATGGTGTGAGGGTGATCTGTGAGTGCGTTGCCTTCGTGATTAATAATTCGCAGTAGGACCATATTTTCTTTGTTTCAGCACATTCCCACCAGCAATGTTTGAGATCTGCTTGCATCTGGCACCCTCTATAGCACATTGGACATGCCCCTGGGAAGATTTTTTCTGTGCGTGTCGGGGCAAGATACCATTGATGAAGAATTTTAAAATGTTTCTCTTGTATTATAATGTTGGGAGAGCATTTCCTTAATGAGTCGCATATCCCCATCCATTGATCGTCTTCCAATGACTCTTCTAACCACTCCTCCCATTTTTTCATAGAGGGGAGTTTCGGGGGGTGTCTTGTGTTATTTAATATGGTGTAGATGGCCGAGATCTTCCCTGTACCCAGTGGATCTTTGTAACAAATTTTTTCAAATTCTGTGAGGCCTTTGGATTCTTGGTGTATTAGTATACTATCAGTGTAATGTTGGGCCTGGGAGAATCTAAACCATTCATCTTTTGGTAGCTTGAGTTGAGTCTGCGCGATTTCCCATGTCAACGCTTTTTCTCCTGAGGTTAGTTGTACTGCGTTGTGTAGTTTTTTTTCAGTCCAAGCAGCCCATGTGTTATATTGCAATCCTGGGGGGAAGTCTGGATTGTTGTGTAATGGTGACATTAATGATGGTTTACTAATTATTTTATAGGTATTTTTTGCATTGTACCAGGTATTTATTGTATGGATAAGATAAGGATTATTGTTGCAGTGTGGGATGATATTTGTGTTAGAGGATAGCCATAGCAGGTCCACTTTTCTTGGATTATTCAGATTCTAGTTCTACCCATCTAGTTGTGTTGTTCTCATCGTGCCATTGTAGGGTCTGTGCTAATCTTGCTGCTATATAGTATAATTTGATGGATGGTAGAGCTGCCCCCCCCTATCCTTCTGGGTCTTTGAAAGGTTTTGAGGCTTATCCTGGGTCTTTTGTTATTCCATATGAACTTTGTGATTTTAGAGTCTAATTTGCGTATATCACTCGGTTGTAAGTCTATTGGTAAAGAGTGGAACAAGTATAGTAATCGTGGTAGTGTGGTCATCTTAATGCAGTTTATGCGTCCAAAAAGGGAGATATCATAGGTGGTCCATAGCTTCAATTGTGTAGTTAATTTCTGGATTAGTGGGGTGTAATTGAGTTTGTATAGTTGAGATGGGTCATTGGTAATCTGTATTTCCAGATACGGGAAAGAGTTTTTATTCCATCTGAAATCGAAGTTTAGTTGTAATAATTTGCACTCGTTTGGGGAGAGGTTGGTTGGATATATTGTGGATTTGGTGTAGTTGATACGGAACCCCGATAGATTTTCATATTTTGTTAGGTGGTTGCATAAGAATGTCAGGGATCTTTGTGGTTTGCTGAGGGTGAATAGCGTATCATCCGCAAATAATGAGACTTTATATTCCTGAGATCCTATCTTTATTCCACTTATTCTTGTATCTCCTTTCACGTGGCAGGCCATTGGTTCCATATAGAGTGCGAACAGGAGGGGGGACAGAGGGCAGCCCTGTCTAGTGCCATTCCGAATGGGGAAGGACTCGGACAAAAAGCCCATGTTTGAGACTTTGGCTGAGGGTGAAGAGTAGAGGTGTCTAATAGCATTCATAAAGGAGTCATTGAAACCAAAGCACTGCAGCGTCAACTCCATATACCTCCAGTCAACCCTATCGAAGGCTTTCTCAGCATCAATGGATAAAGCCAACGAGGGGATATTGTGTGTTTTAGAGTAATTTAGTACTTGCAGTGTCCGTCTCACATTGTCTGTGGTCTGTCTGCCTAGAATAGATCCTGTCTGGTCAGGGTGTACTAAGGATGGGAGAATTGTGGCCAATCTCATAGCTAATATTTTAGTAAAAAGTTTCATATCTGAATTTATTAATGAGATCGGTCTGTAATTGCTGCAATTTGTCGTGTCTTTGTTATCTTTTGAGATGACCACTATGTGTGCATTAAGTAGGTCTATGTGGATAAGGTTTTGTCCTGTGAGGATGTTGTTGAAAAATGTCAGTAAAGGTTCTAGTAGAGAGTTTTGCATTTTTTTATAATATGCCATGGTAAATCCATCTGGGCCTGGGGCCTTGCCTGGTTTCATAAGTTTGTTGGCCTTCTTCAGTTCCTGTGCTGATATAGGGGAGTTTAGAGTATGTTTGTTTTGTGGTGTTAGTTGTGGTAAGTGAGCTTCCTTCAAATATTGAAGTATTGATTCTTTTTTTACTCTGTTTTTATTTACCGTGTCTCCTCTGTAAAGAGATTTGTAGCAGTTAGAGAATGTGGTCAGAATTTCGATTGGATTGTGTATTGTTGTTCCTTGGGGGTCTGTCAGTGGTAGTAGTCGGTTTTATGTCATGCGGTTGTTCAGCTTGCGTGCCAGCATAGTATCGGTTTCGTTTTTTCGTATAAAATAATGTTGTTTGTAAGGCGGATTGCTTTTTCCGCTTTGGTCGAGAGTAGTAGGTTAATTTCACCTCTTAGATTTGTTATATCTTGGGTGTTTAATGCGCCAAGAGTCCCATAGATTGAATAGTTTCATAAAAGAGATTAGGGGTTTAGAAGATAAGGTGGGGGATGTGGTTGAAGGGCATTTTGATCTGTCTGTTTGTGTATTGATACTTGTGTTTAAATCTCCTAATACTATTAGTTTCCCCAAATCCAGATTTAGTAGTTGGTTTTCTATTTTGGAATAGAAAGCTTTTATGTTAGTAGAAGGTGCGTAGATGTTTACAAGTGTGATTTTTGTTGTGTGGATTAGGCCTGTTATGATTAAGTAGTCGCCTTTTGGTCCTCTTGTGAAGTTTTGTAGTATAGAAGGAATAGATTTATGGACGAGGATTGCGACTCCTCCTCTTTTTGTGGTGTCGGAGGCAAAAAAGGGTAGGGAGTATTGTTTGCCCCAGTACCTTGGTTCCTTACCTCTAACAAAATTAGTCTCCCGTAGGCCCACCACGTGAACCCCCTCCCGCTCGCACTGCTGCAGGGCCATTCTTCTCTTGGTTAGGCTGTTTAATCCCTTCACATTGTGAGTCACAATCTTCAATTCTATGGGCGTCTTGTTCGGGTTGTCAGTTATCATGGTGGGTGCCACATAGTGCTAGATTCTGTGGGAATTGAGATGAGTAGCCCGAAGTTGTGGTTATAATATTTATTACCATTTAAGTTATAAGAGACAGAAAACCATAGGACATTGGTCCTGAGGATAATACCGATATCTTGTGTAATACCTAGAACTATATTAATAACTAAAAAATTAAGCAAACGAAAACAGGGAGAGCACATCTTGTGCATCTCAATATATATTTCAAGTGGCGAGTTGCCACAAAACTGGGGGGATGAGTCTGTTGCAATGTTGTTGTGGCCACGTGACTATGTGGTAATACCACTGAGGAGAGCCCACAGAGGCCCTGCTCTAGACTGTTTTCATTTTTCCCCTTTCTTCCTCTTACTACCTCCCTCCCCCTCCCCTGGAGTTATGGATATAAAAAGGGACAGCGGGGAGAAGAGCATAAAATAAACCATTTCCTTTGAGGTTATCTGCACGGCATATCTACTATACAATTTCGTTCTTCTGTGATTGTCCCATTGAACAGCCAATTTTAGTTTATGATAAGCACATTAGTTCCTTTACCGCTGGATCCACACCGCTCCGGGGTCGAGTTTGGCTCCCCCTGATGACGGGGGGTCGCTACCACAACTCCTTTCCGCCTCCTTAGCTTATGTGTTTTAAAATGGGTGAAGGGTTGAGAGGGTCGGGTTAGGTTTGTTCTTTTCTCTATTCCTGGTGGTGTGAGTTTCCCTTCCCTTTTTCTCCCCCATCCCTTTTCCAGCTGGGGGGCTAGTTTTGTTTATATTGTTGTATTATCTCATCACCGGAGCGGTATATCCCAGCGGCGTTTTCGAACATTTATACAGAATAGGTTTAATATTATATCATATAAAACATCTTTAACTTTTATATCAGGAAGACGTACATGAGATTTCTTCTGTAAGAGGGCCTGTAACACTTTTCGTATGTTTAATCGTCAGACCTTTTTAAAATACACAAAAAAAGGGGGGATTCTGGTTTATTTTATTATGGAATCTGAGTCTTTTCTGACTCCTAGAGGATATATTTAGAGCTTTCCACTTTATCACATTGCTAATCTAAATCATATCAGACATCTATTACTAGTTATTTAAGTTGTATGGATATTATGTATATTAATTATTTCGCAAATAAATATTATTACAAGCTCAGTATAATATTTTATATCTACTTTTCCCCCTTTCTTTTCCCCTCCCTTTAAAGATATAACCAACTATCCATATTTAGAATGCACGGGTGGGAATCATGTTAAGTTCTTATTTAGTATCGTATTTAGAACTCTAATGAGGTGTTAAGGCTGTGTTATTTATATACATTATTAACCTATTTATATGGGTTCTTAATAATATTATTGAACTGTCTATATAGAGTATCCCTCTTTTTAACTGTATTCGTTCTAACTATATCAAAACCAAGATTGTAATTTTAACTTATCCTTTCCGGAATGAAGTGTGTAGTTCCAGCCGAGGGATTGTTCATTAGTCATATTTCTCTTTGTTTGTAGGCTCTGGTGTAGTCCCTTAGAGGTATTTAGAAGTCACCTCTGTCAGTGTTCATTCTTCTCATATATGTCACATCTCGCAAATCCCTCAATGGGGTGGAGGCGGGATCTCCCCCGAATAAGGAAGCCTCTATCGGCACCGTGCTGCATCTCCCGGCAATCCCCAGCTCTCCTCCCAAAAGGTCCACAGAAGGGGACGGGACCCTTCTCCACGACCAGGCTCTGTGGACACATTCCCAGGGTCCTATGGCTCTCAACACGAGTAAAGGGGGGGGAAAAGGGGGTATCATCTGCCTCCAGGAAAATATGTAGCTGTCCCTCATTTCAAACTCATGGGACTCGTTCTTTGCGGTTTTTAAGTTGTATCCAGGTTACCAGGTGGTGACTTTGGGCTTAGTCTCTCTGGCTGTGCGAACAATTGTTTATTTTGTTGTGAGGTTCAATATTATTTTACCATGGGTATTGCTTTTTAGTGGTTAGGTAAGTCTCAAGCAGCCTCGGGACACAGCTAGTAGCGGTCGGTCTATCGTGTCAATTAAGTTTTCTTATATTAGTCCCCAGGTCGGACCATTCCCCAATTTCTCTCAAAATGTCACTTTTTTCATCCTGTCAGTGTTGTAGCCCAATAATAAAAATACGTTTGTTTTACCCTCATTCTGTAGCTCTGTGGGGAGAAGGTATTTGAGTCCAGGTATCTTTTGGAGGTTGAATCCTAGTTGTTTTCATCATGGATTGGTATATGAGATCACCTTCCAGACCCAGGAGTTTCACTAGCTCAGTTGCGTCTTCCATGGATGAGGCCTGCAGGACTTTTCCATTGTATTGGACTTGTAGTCGAAAGGGGAAACACCACCTATAACGGATACCTCTTTTTTGCAATAGTTCTGTCAAGGGCTTCATATTTCGTCTTCACGCCAAAGTTCTGGGAGCGAGATCCTGAAAAAAACCATAGAGAGTGGCCTTCGTATTCCACTAGTATAGTATAGTATAGTATTTGAGGTTGAATAAAGACATACGTCCATCCAGTCCAACCCATCTAGCAATATCCTCATTTCCTGCCTAACTGTTGATCCAGAGGAAGGCAAAAAAACCCCACCAAATTTATGAAGGGGGAAAAAATTCCTTCCTGACTCCAAGTGGCAATCGGAAATTTCCCTGGATCAACTCTACTTTATGTATCAATACCAGTAACTTGCAACATTCCTTGTTTGCAGAAACTCATCCAGCTTTTTTTTGAAACTGACCAATGAACCTGCCATTACAACGTCCACTGGAAGACAGTTCCATAGCTTTACCATTCTCACAGTGAAAAACCCTTTCCGAGCTTGAAGCCTAAACCTTTTTTCTTCAAGTCTTAAGGGATGTCCTCGTGTCCTTTGACATGTTCTATTGGTGTACAATGCCCCAGATAGTTTATTGTATGGCCCGTTATTGTATTTATACACAGTAATCATATCCCCACGCAAGCGCCTTTTCTCCAGCGTACATAATTGTAACTTTTCCAGTCTCTCTTCATATTCAAGCTCCCCCAATCCCCTTATTAATTTAGTTGCCCTTCTCTGAACCCTTTCCATTTCAAAGATGTCCTTTTTGTACACAGGATTCCAAAATTGCACTGCATATTCCAAATGAGGCCTTACCAATGCTTTGTAAAGAGGGAGAATTACATTTTCCTCCCTTGAATCCATACCTCGCTTTATACAAGACAATACCATGCTGGCTCTGGCTGTTGCCGCCTGGCACTGCTTGCTACCTTTAAGTTTGTTATCCACCAAAACTCCAAGATCCCTTTCCAACAGGGATTCACTTAACACAGAGCCATTTATAGTATAAGTAGCACAAGGATTTTTAAGTCCAAAATGCATCACCTTACATTTATCAACATTGAATTTCATCTGCCACTTAGCAGCCCAATGTGATAATCTATCTAGATCCCCTTGCAACGATTGCACATCCTCTGAAGTTTTTAATGGTCGACAAAGTTTTGTGTCGTCAGCAAACACAGAAACCTTGCTGACAATACCCACTTCCAAATCATTAATAAATAGATTAAATAGAAGCGGCCCCAACACAGAACCCTGTGGCACCCCACTTAGCACTTTAGTCCATAATGATGAAGCCCCATTAACAACTACTCTCTGCATCCTATTCTTTAACCAATTTTCTATCCATGTACAAATGTGACTCCCCAGACCAACAGACCTTAGCTTATTCATTAGTCGCCTATGGGGGACTGTATCAAAAGCCTTTGCAAAATCCAAGTAAACTACATCTACTGCTATACCAGAGTCTAAATTTCTACTTACTTCCTCATAAAAGCCAAGCAAGTTAGTTTGACAAGATCTATTCCTCCTAAATCCATGCTGGTTACTACTTATAATGTCAGTCCTTGAAACATACTCTAGAACATGATCCCTTATTAAACTTTCCAGGATCTTCCCCACCACTGAAGTTAAACTTACAGGCCTGTAATTACCCGGCTGTGAACGACTACCCTTTTTGAATATTGGAATAACATCAGCCTTTTTCCAATCCAGAGGCACACCACCGGACATGAGGGAATCAGCAAAAATAAGAAACAATGGCCTAGATAAAACTGAACTTAGCTCCCTAAGTACCCGAGGATGTATTTTATCCGGTCCAGGAGATTTACTAATATTAACCTTATTTAGTTCTTTCTGTACCATATCCTCGGTTAACCAAAGTGAACTTGAATCTTGTATACCTTTATTGCTACTATACTCTATGATATCTGTACTTGGATCTTCTATAGTGTATACAGAGGAAAAAAAATTATTCAAGACATTTGCTTTATCGCCATCCTCCGTAACTAACTTATCCCCATTAATTAATGGTGCCACATTCTCAGTCCTCATTTTCTTACTATTAATATACTTAAAAAAATGTTTAGGCTTAGTGATGCTTTCTTCAGCTATCCTAACTTCATTATTAATTTTAGCTAGTTTGATTGCTTTCTTACACTCCTTGTTACAGTTTTTATACTCCCTAAAGGCCCTTTCCGTTCCCTCGGCCTTAAAGGTTTTAAATGCCTTTTTCTTCCTTACCATTTGCCTCTTTACATCAGAATTCAGCCACATGGGCGCGGATTTATTTTTTTTACATTTATTTCCCAAGGGTATAAATTTAGATGTGAACTGGCTTAAAATCCCCTTGAACACAGTTCACTTCTGTTCAGTACCTTTACCTGATAATACATTATCCCAGTTGACATTCTGAAGAGCTGCTTTTAACCTGGGAAAATTTGCTTTCCTGAAATTAAATGTCTTTGTTAACCCAGCGCACTTTTCCTTTCGATAATAAAGTCCAAATGCCACTATTTCATGGTCACTATTCCCTAAGCGTCCAGTTACCTTTATATCTATAATGCGCTCCACAATGTTAGATATTACCAGATCCAACAGAGCTCCTTTTCTAGTAGGAACCTCAACCACCTGTGAGAAAAAATTATCCTGCAGCAAATTCAGGAACTCATCGCCTTTTTCTGTGATGGCAGTTCCACCACACCAATCAATGTCAGGGTAATTGAAGTCCCCCATAATGAGCACACTCCCCAAACTTGCAGCCCTTGCCAACTGCATATGAAGTTGACTCACCTCCTCTCTGCTAGCATTTGGCGGCTTATAGCAGACACCAACAATGACATTACCCCCTTTCCTGTTGCCTAATTCCACCCATATTGCCTCCACTTTATCATCCATATCACCAGCTATCTCTTCCTTTAAATTTGGCTTCAATTCTTTTTTAACATATATACATACTCCTCCCCCTTTCCTTTTTTTTCTGTCCTGCCTAAACAAGGCATATCCTTCTATATTTAAAGCCCAGTCGTGAGAACTGTTCAACCACGTTTCTGCTATACCTATTACATCATACTTTTCATTCAATGCCATCATTTCCAATTCACCCATTTTGTCAGCCAGGTTTCTCGCATTTGCAAACTACCCTGGAGGTCCTTGCTTTTATCTTGGCCCCTAGTTCTCGGAAATCATGTTTAAGGACCTCACCTCCACCTCTAACTTTGTCATTGGCACCAATGTGAACCAAGACCGCCGGGTCACACCCGGCCCCACCCAATAATCTGTCTACACGATCCACCACATGCCGAACCCTAGCACCAGGCAGGCAACACACAGTTCGGCATGTAGGGTCTTGGCGGCAGATTACCCTATCTACCTTCCTTATAATGGAGTCCCCTACCACTACCACCTGCCTTGCATTCCTGACCCTTCGTTCCTCCTCCCTTGTATCAGAGATGGCAGTCCCCTGGGTGCTCAAGGGACTAGCCCCCTCCATACATGCTAATTCCGAGGTGTCCTCCTCCACTTCATTACCTAAGGCGGCAAATCTGTTGGGATGAACAATCTGGGAAGAAGCCCCCCTACTCTTCCGTCCCCCACTTCCCCTAGTAACCCTAACAAAACTACCTCCTTCCTCATCCTTTCTTGTCCCTCTTCCACCCACCTCTATACTGGCCCCAGCCAGTGCCTGCTGACCCCCCAGTTCTGCCAATCCCCGCAATGCTGCAAGCTGCCCCCTTAGACTCTCCACCTCAGCTTCCAAACGGACAACCCACTCACACCTGACACAGACATAGGTTTCCCGGAACGTCTGCTCCAGGTTCCTATACATGTGGCACGATGCACATTGCATGGTACTGACAAAACTGTCCCTTCTAATACACCACCCAACACAGTGACGCACAAACCTTGTTTAATTGCCCTTCTTGTTTCAATGTCCTTCTTTTTTTATGTCCTTGAGATCAAGGTCTTAAAGAGAAAGGGCCACTCACAAGTTCGTTACACTCACAGGAAACTTCCTTTTGTTAGGTCCAAACCACAGGCCCAACAACTGTGAATCCTATTTAACTAATAGGCCCCAACCCCCACACCAATTAGTGCAAGAGCCAGAAAGAGGGAAAAAAAACCCAAACACTTATTAACCCTTTCGCAGCCTGTTTGTGATTACAACAGGTACAATACTAGAATATAGAAGTCCAGCACACCCCTTTAACTGGAAGAAGAAAGATTAGTCTGCTTACTGCACACTCAATCCTGCACACAGTTTTTAACAGTACAAACAATCCTTATTTTCAAACTGTCAAACAATCCTTATTTTCAAACTTTCACACACACCATACAACCATCAAATGATTAAGTGTCCTTCTTTTTTTATGTCCTTGAGATCAAGGTCCTTAAGAGAAAGGGCCACTCACAAGTTCGTTACACTCACAGGAAACTTCCTTTTGTTAGGTCCAAGCCTTATTGCGTACAGCTTTTAGTATGGTTTCTTTTGTGGTATAGTAGTGGAGGCAAATGACTACATCTGGGGGTGGCTGGCCCGTTTTAGATGGAGGGCAGAGGGCCCTGTGTGCCCGGTCCATTCTTAGTTCCTCATATGGTAAGTTCGGGGCCAACACGTGGAACAGGGCTTCTAGATATGGTATGAGGTCCCTTACGTCTTCAGGTATACACCGTATCCGGACATTACATCTCCTCGATTGATTTTCCGAGTCCTCCTGTGCTTCTTGTAAGGTTTGCATCTGGGCTCGAAGTTCAGTGATATCTGCTTCGGTTTGTTTGCAGTATTTTACGACTTGGCTTTGTGAGTGTTCCAGTTCCGACACTCGCTCACCTAGTGCCGCCACCTCTTTTCTTACTTCTAGTACCGTGTTCGAGTGTGCAGTCTTAATGACTGCTTCTAGGTCTCTATATAGGGTAGTGATGTCCTCCTTGGTTACCGGACTCTGCTGGGGGTTATGGCCGGCGCCATGTTTCTTGTCATGCGTGGCCTGTTGTTCATTCGGTGATGAATCCGACCTAGAAAAGAAATTTGATAATTCTCCTTTGTTCTCCGCTTGTCTTTTAGGAGGAGCCATATTAAGGTAGTCATTGCTGCTTTTCCAGTGTTGGTAATCTCCTTATTGCTGTATTTTATAGCTAATTTGGGTCTCTTTGTCACGGAGCTCTCCTAGCACACGTCTGCCATGCTGCTCAGTCAGGCTCCGCAATCTTTCTGGGATTTAAACTGCCAAACTGGAACCTCCTGGAAATAATTACTAAGGGGTGGTGTCAAATTTAAAGGGATTGAGAGATATATTTGCATGAGATGTTTTGTGTTCGTCCAAAACAAGGATGCTGAACACCATTAAAGGGAAAGATTTAAAGGGCATGTCTACCCCCAACTTAATATATTTCCATTTTATTACTGCATTACTAACCAGAATAATTATTGTCCCTATTCTGGCAGAGTAAGCTGGCTCCTCCCATGCAGTCAATCAAGTTTTCCCCTGGTTCCTCCTCTGCACATGCTCAAGCAAATAAAAAGCTCATTGAGCAGAGGGAGCAGATACCTTTGTCAGAATGGAAGATAATGTATCATTAAATATCTGGTTATAAATACGTATAATAAATTAAAATTTAAGGATGGACATGCCCTTTAAGGCAGGCCAGTAACCCATGCAATCCAATTGGCATTTAACTGGGCTCAGGCAGTTAAGACAGTAAAAAAAAAACATATCGGATTGGTTGCAATATTATTTATTTTATATGTTACTACATAACATCTACAAAATAAAAGGTTTTTCTGAAAGAGCTTGGTCCACCAGGAGATTGCCAAGTCCACCCAGGGTCTGACCGTTCCCCATTGTAGCATACATTGGTTACTGCACATTATGGGTAATCTACCTAGGACCATCTTGAGAGAAGTTTCACGTCCACCTCTTGGTATTTTCATTAGAGCCCAATGTACATGCTGGGAGATTTGTCTTATAAAGACCAATAATAAGAAATGTGCAGTTTTTGAGATATTTTGAGTTGCCCCAGCCCCAGGTTATCTGTTAACTAAGAATTATCCGCAGAGACCAGGCCTGAACTCTGCGATCTCTTCCAATTCTGCTCAATCACAGTCGCATTACACAAGTGCATCAACCTGAATCAATGTTTATTTTTTTTTAACTTGTTACCAAGATACACGAATGGCAGAAAAACAACCAAAAAAAAAAGTGGGAAGAAGAAAGAGAAAAAGATTTAAGAGCCTGGTAAGTACATCCATATGGGAAGTGGAGCTTGTCTGGAGCTGGTTACTGCGTATCCATCCATATGGGAAGTGGAGCTTGTCTGGAGCTGGTTACTGCGTATCCTCCATGCTTGTATATTCCAAAATATATACTGGTGCCGATATGCGCCGGCTAAGTGAAATATAATCCAAAATAGTTCCGTGGCAGTTGGAAGAGAAGGGTAGGTATGACATCTAGATAGATATTTGTTTGTGCAAAGGATAAACGTTGTCTGGAATCGGTTAGTACATTTCCTCCAAGCTGTTAGATGGATAAATAAGATAAGAAGTATAAGAGAGGAAATACATTCAGAGAAATGCAGGTCAATCTAATGATAGTCAAATAAAAGGCATAAGGTCCAGTTCTTCGTTTAGACCCTTGGGGGCAAGGGTCCCTAGTTGGCAGATCCAACGGCTTTCTTTTCTGAGTAGTTTTACATCATAATCGCCACCTTGGAAATTTAGTTTCACAGAGTCGATTACAAAACATTTGAGACCCTTTGCTTGCCCATCATGAGTATACAAGAAATGCTGTGCAACACTTGTCAAATATTTCCCTTCTTTGCTGTCTCTTAGCGCTAACTTGATGTTGGATTAATGATTTGATAGTCTTAATTTTAGTTTCTGGGTGGTTTTGCCTATGTATAATTTTTGGCATGTGCATTGTATGCCGTACACTACATTTTTTGAATTACAGCTAAAATAGCCTCGTAGTTTATAATTCTTGGAAAAATCAGAGTTCCATATGCATTCGTTTTTGGTCATGTATCTGCAATAGGAGCACTCACCACAAGGATAAGTTCCATTTGGTATAGAGTTGCGTACATAGTTGTTCCTACTCTGCTTGAAATGGCTTCTGGTGAGTAGGTCACCAAGATTCTGTGAGCGTCTAAACGTGATTTCTGGCGATGTACCTACGAATTGGGATAAGAGCGGATCATTAGCAAGTATATCCCAATGTCTAACCAGAGAATTTCTTATTTGATGCTGCTCTAAATTATAGTTGGTGATAAAACGCACCTTGTTATCTGTCTTTCTGATCTTTGGTTTCAAAAGTTCGTTTTGAGTCAATCGTTCGGCGTAACGTCTGTGTTGGACCAATATATGTTTTGGATATCCCCTTTCTAGGAACCTTTTTTCCAAATTATTGGCCTCCTGTAAAAAGGTATTATGATCAGTGCAATTTCTCCTTATCCTTAAGTATTGGCCCTTTGGTATGTTTTTCAATATTATGTTTCAATAGTATGTTTTTCAATACTCGGGTGGGAGCTGTCAAAACGTAGTAGGGAGTTTGTGGCTGTGGGCTTGCGATAAATCGATGTACACAGTCTTCCCCTTTCTTTTTGACTGTGACATCTAAAAAGTCAATTCTATCCTCTGATATAGAATATATGAGCACCTTATCTAATCTTGATAAAGAAAGGACACATCTCCTGGATGATTTGTTTGGTAATATAAATAGCTCAGAGCATTTACCTTACAAATCAACTAATAAAAGTAATGAACTAAAAGAATTACACATTCGTTATGCACGTACATGGTGGAATGTAAACAGCTTAGAGAAATACCACTCATTAAAAATCATTCCAAGAGGTCTCAGAGGTAATACATTACCCTCATGGGCACCCTCTCAAACATTTAAAGATGAATTGGAACAAACCCTCACAGAAAATGCTCTGAAATTAATTCAATTGCTTATTTCACATGACAAATTGTTACTCGCAGAGCTTAATAAAGAAATAGAAAACTTATCTGCAATAGTTAAAAGTGAATTAGATATAGATTCATATAAAAACTTTGAATCTAATCTACAGACTACTCTTAAAAAGACTGATGAGGAGATACTTAAAATTATACGAGCTAAATTGAAACGAGATCAGGAAGACTTTGGACTTGGGAAAGCATATAGGTGGATGCACAAAGGAAATACTAGATACAGAGGTAAAAGACCTAGGAAAAATACTACGACAGCTGAGGAACCAATAGAAACATCAGACAGCGAAGCAGGTTCTTTTTTAGGAGAAAGGCACCCCGTCCACCAAAAACGAGGAGGGGGAGGGGCAAAATTAAGCAATCGAAATTCCAGATATCAAACCAGACAACAGCAGAAACGGATCTGACACCTACACAACCCGATACATTGCAGGTAATTAATCTTACCAAACACAATTTAACTAGTGATCAACATAAAGTTCTATCAAAAGGCCTTTCCTTCTGCCCTAGTGCACACATGGACAAATTTACTTTATTGAAAGACACCTTTCTTTTTTGTAGAAAAATGGCACTTAGAGCATATTACAATCGATCATCGACCACAATGGGACATCCATCTACAGAAGCAAACTCACCTACACAGACTCTGGTCGATTTACTTGAAGCCCAAGATGACACCGGTACTCTTCCTAATATTACTAACAAATTTAGGCCTAAATCCAACTTCTGTCCATCATTTTCTGAATTCCCTAGTAAAGACATTTTTTTTAGAAATATGGAGAAAGAATATCAAAAGATAACAGACTGCCACTCTAGCCCCAACTATACCTATAGGGAAAGAAAAGCCCTACAAGAGTTAAAAAATCTCTCTGGGATAGTGATTAAACGCTCAGACAAAGGGGGAAATATAGTGTTATGGGATAAAGAACAATACATTAAGGAGGCTATCAAACAACTTTCTAATACATCTAATTATAGTACTTTAGCATCAGATCCGACAGCTGTCTTCTCAGTCAGACTTAAACATCTATTAGACGAAGCCCAAGAGAAATTAGCCATCACCCCAAAAGAATCTGCCTACATTATGATAGAATCACCTATAATTCCCACCTTTTACATGCTCCCTAAGATCCACAAGCATGCCACTAGACCACCAGGCAGACCAATAATATCAGGTATAGGTAGCCTAAATGAAAATGCATGCTCTTTTATTGACGAATTCTTACAACCTACCGTTCTAGAACTCGACTCCTATGTGAGAGACACATCGGACTTTATTCTCAAAATCAAAGATATTCCAGTGGAAGCGGAACATCTGTTAATTACCTGTGATGTCGAGCCTTTGTATTCGAATATAGATCATGAGGTAGGATTACATGCCTGTAAATATTTTCTTGAAATGCAAACCATCTCTTCCAGAGACAGATGTAATAGTATATTGAATTTGCTAGAATTCGTATTACATCATAACTATTTCCTCTTTAATGGAGTATACTATCTCCAGGTAAGAGGTACGGCTATGGGGGCAAAATGTGCGCCCTCATATGCCAACCTCTTCCTAGGATGGTGGGAAAGAGAACTAGTATTTTCAGATGACCTCATATGCTTTACGGCATATGTGGACATCTGGGCACGCTATATAGATGACATCTTCATCCTCTGGCGTGGCCCAAAATCACTAGCAGAAGCCTTTATTAACATCCTTAACACTAACAACATAAATATTCACCTCACATCCAACATCTCAGAGGATAGAATTGACTTTTTAGATGTCACAGTCACGCAGTTACCAGCTCCAGACAAGCTCCACTTCCCATATGGATATACTAGACAAGCTCCACTTCCCATATGGATATACTTACCAGGCTCTTAAATTTTTTTCTCTTTCTTCTTCCCACTTTTGACATGGAATTACCTTGGATCAACTTGTTACCAAGATACACGAATGGCAGAAAAACAACCAAAAAACCAGATGTTTTTACAATTGGATTTCCGATCAGAAGAGCCGGTTGAACTTCTTTCTTGTGCCATTGATCTTTTGGCAGATTTCCCCTTGAAATCAGCATAACTTGTTACCAAGATACACGAATGGCAGAAAAACAACCAAAAAAATGAATTTTGCTGTTTCTAGTACAGCGCTGGGAATTGATGAGGAGGTTGGCGGGCGTCTCTTCTAGGAACGATACCTGCCTTAAGGAGGAAATAATTAACAATAAATGAGTAAACGATACCGCTTTTTTTTTTTTTGCATCTCTTGAGATGGTTTCTCATTTATTATCCATTGCAATTACTCATATCCAGCCCTGAGCCTTGAACTCTGCTTATCTGTCGTCTTTCCCCTTTCCAGCCTCTGTTCATAATTCAATCTATTCTCGGTGTCATTAGCAAATCAGATCAACTTCGCAGGCATTGCTTATTTCAATGCGTTATTAACGTCAGTAATGTGTTTCCATCTCTAGTAGCAGTGCCTTTTAACTAGTTCCATCATTTATACAGCATGGATGTCTTCCTTATATAGGATTAACCATACGCTGCAACATGGTACAATTAGTTTATCCTTACAATGTAAGTACTCTATCATACAGAATTCAGCGCTGCAAGTTATCAGTGTTAAAGAGACACTTAAGTGAAAAAAATGACTTGCCTTTATCCTTTACTATATTTTTAGAGCTGCCAGTGCTCCGTTTCACCATATTTACTCCTGTCCTGTTCAGCCTACTCCTAGTGAGTAATCATTACCCCTCTCTCTGTGCCCAGCCCCTCCTAGGATCTGAGACTCCCCAGAGCTGGGGAGTGAGTGGCCTTTGTTCTGCAGTCTCTTTTCAGTCTTCAAGACAGTAATCAGACAGGCATCCTATATTAGACGTAGACATCTTAAATTACCAGTCTGTGTGGTCATTTTATATTACCAGTCTGTGTGGTCATCTTATATTACCAGTCTGTGTGGGCATCTTATATTACCAGTCTGTGTGGGCATCCTATGTTACTAGTCTATGTCGGCATCTTATATTACCAGCCTTTGTGGGCATCTTATATTTACCAGTGTGTGTGGTTATTTTATATTACCAGTGTGTGTAGGCATCTTACATTAACAGTCTGTGTGGGCATCCTATATTACTAGTTTGTGTGGGCATCTTATATTACCAGTCTTTGTGGGCATCTTATATTTACCAGTCTGTGTGGTTATCTTACATTACCAGTGTGTGTGGGCATCTTACATTACCAGCCTGTGTGAGCAATTTATATTATCAGTCTGTGTGGGCACTTATATTACCAGTCTATGTAAGCATCTTATATTACCAGTCTGTGTGGGCACTTCTATTCACCAGTCTGTGTGGGAACATATATTTTCCAGTCTTTGTTAACAGTCAACATTGGCTGATGAACTGGAAGGCTTGCTTAATATTGAGCTAGCATTTAAGTGTACAAGATTTGATCCCCTACATGACTTAAGCACCAGCCATTTGCTGGTGTTCAAAAAAGCCAGTGTGAAATCTCTGTAAATCTCCTTTTATTTTCAATTCATTATGTTAGAACTACCGCTCAGTCTCAACTTGGTCTCTGAGGCAAGTGGGGCATGATCAGGGTTTGTCACAACTAAATCTCTGTCCATGCCATTTCCTGGTCAGCCCTTGCAACCATTATACCCGTTCCTTCCCGAACCCTCCAATTTAGTTTAGAAAAGTCATGCCATTGTTAGGATAGGCACAAACTGTGCTCCAAAAGTAACTTTTCTGTTTTTGACCTTTAGAAAGTTACAATACAGAATATTGTGGATTGAAATGTGATTTCCCTGCATGTAACTCCTAGACCAAATGGTATAGAAAGGTAGGTGTGTGCTAAACCTACTTACACCATTGTGTTGTCTCTTCAATCTATTTTCAAAGCCACATGGACTCATTTACAGTCACTATTGCAAATTTTGCATCTTAGTGATGCTAACCTATTTACAAAGCGCTCGTGTCACATTAAAATGGGAATTGTGGGGGTTTCATACGTTAATGAAAGGTAATACACATTTCCCCTGCAAATTTATTAGTATCCCATTTTTATCCCGTTATCTTTTTCACCTTCAGTTATATGCTGCTGTTAAGGTAGCGCAAGGTTTAATGGAAATTACCCATGCCGCAAGTACAATATTAAAGGATATGTCCATTGATTTTTTTTTAACTTTCTTTTACCTGTTTAACTGAAGAACGGGAGGTAAAGGAGCTACGTGTTACCTTCCATTCTTCAGTGAAACTTGCAGGAAAGCAGGACAGAACTAACCGCGGATCGCTCCAGTGCGGATCTGATGTATCCACGCTCCTTTGCACTGTGTGCGCATGCTCGCACATGGACTGGGGATGCGTCGGAGAATGTCAGCGGCACTGAATCGATCCGCACTTCTACCTCCTCTCCTGCAAGTTTCACTGAAGAATGGGAGGTAAGACAGAGCTAATTTTTTCAATAAAACAGATAAAAGAAGGTTGAAAAATCAGTGGACATACCCTTTAATGTTACGTTACTACATACTTACGTATCCTGCATATTCTGCTGCCATTTCAGCACACTATTAGGGGTCCTGCAAACAGGAATTCAGTACTTTGGAAACATTAAGTAATACACAGAGAAATCCCTGGATAGGCTGGTAATTGGAATGAAAAATAACTTTTTAAAGCATTTGTATTTGTGCAGAACTTCCCCTTTAATCATTGCTCCCCCTGCACATGTGGCTCTCAGTAAATGGCCTTTAGTCTCCCCACACACACTATTTACCAACCTAATGTAATTGGGATATTTCTCATGATATTTCTACTTTACAGTCCCAATTTCATTGGCAAAGCCATTGTTATTTTCCTTAGCTTGGTACGGGTTTTTGTTGACAAAGAAATTTTCCTGGAGAAAATATGATACTTTTTATACCTTCTATTAAAATGCCAAGAGAACGGTGAGTCACTGCTCACAAGCCTGGTGCAGCTGTAGGGCCCACGTATATTCAAATCACTCCAGTTACGCATAAACGTACATCTCACCTCAAAATAGTCCCCAGTCCACTACTCGGAACACCTGCTGTATGTCCTGCTATATTTTTATATATAATATATAATTAAGTCTTGTAAAGTTATTGTCACAGGGCCTTTATCTATGCAATATCCTCCCCTTTCTAAAGAAGTTATTGCCGTACATGTGGGCAACAAGAGGGGTAATCCAATCAAAATAGAGTTCACATTCTCAAGTCTTACATAACATAGGGTGATTGTGAAAACATGAATGATATATGGGTTGGATCTGGTGGAGAAAACAAAAGTCTCGTACACACGCACGATGTACGCACACAAATCGGTGTGATTTAAAGGGTATGTCCACCCTTCAAGAAATTTTTTTATATTATATTCCCCCTGTCCCCCCATCCCCAACCGCTATATTTTATTATTAGAAAGTGCCCCAAACTTTACTTACCTTCCCTCTTTCCTCCGCCGCACTGCCAATGCAAGCAGAGGGGTGGGACCGGCAGTCGCGTCTGTGATTGGCTGAGCGGCAGCTAATCACGGACGCGGCTGCCGGGTGTTCAGTGCGGCGGAGGAAAGAGGGAATGTAAGTAATGTTTGGGGCACTTTCTAATAATAAAACTATAGCAGTTGGGGCTGGGGGGACAGGGGGACTATAATATGGAAAGTTTTTTACACTAGGGGGAGGGAATCCTAATCGGGAGGGAGAGGGAGGGGGAGGGAGGGGGAGGAGGGCTGCAGTACACATGCCAAACTTCTCCCGGAGGCCAGATAGGAGGCTATATGGACTCTGCTATACTCCTGGTGGGCAGTTTTTGGGACTTTGGGGGGGGACCATATGGAGCTGGGATGTGAGGTAAGGATTTTATTACACTACATGATGGGGCCATTACTGGGGGGGGATTATAGTTTTGGGGGTGGACATGCCCTTTAAAGCTATTTTGAATTCATGTAACTTTTTTGTAAATTACGGGACGTAATTCCACCTGGTAAAGCTTGTGCCGTGCCCATTACCTTACCCTGGAGTACTCAATCTGTATTTCCAAACAGGCCCTAGGGTGATATTTTAGAGGTGTAAGAGAGATGGACCTAATACAGAGGCTGGTTTGACAATCATTTGGTTTAATATTTGATTCAAACCACTATCCAGAATTCTCCAGATCTTAAGAACTCAATCCCATACTATTGGTTATAGTACCAAAAGTACCTATTCCTCCAAGAATATTCCCAATCAAATCCCTTTAATGTCTCTTTGCCTCCAATACCCAAAACAATGCTCTATTCCTTGTTCCATGTTTAAAAGATAATCTCTTTCTATATATAGAATTTCAACTTCTTTGTCAACAAATATTATTTCAATATTTACTGGAAGTGATTCCCTACTGAACTGAATCTATATCATCAGTTTTAGATGTTAATTCTGGTTCAATATACTTTACCTAGTGAAACAAATGTTATGGTTCCAGGACTCCTTGTCTAGTCAAGAATACAATACCCAGCTCAGACATACTAAGCATTTTGAATTCTTATTTTCCTTTGAAAATGAATGTCCAATAAGCCTGTTCGTCAATATTACATTCCCACGTGTCTGTTCCATAATCTTTTGTGGTTGCTCTAGAGACCCAGGCACAAATCCTTTATCCACCAAGATACATGGCACTGGATACAAACATACAAACATGTCTCGATGTAATGCATGTAAATTCATTAAACGATCTAAGGTATTCAAAAGCATTACTACTAATGTAGAACACACTATTAATTTCTTTGCGAATTGCAAGACAAAGGGAATAGTATATTTGGCCACATGTTTTTGTGGCCTTCAATATATTGGGAAGACGATTAGACCTCTTGGTCGACGTATTACTGAACATATGAATGCCATACCCAAGTGTGATCTACAGTCGGCCATAGCTAAACATGTAGTTTAAGACCGTTTTGGCAAGACAGAGATCTTTTTCCAAGCTATTGACATCTGCAGGAGAGATGTCAGGCAGGGAGATATAGATAGGAAACTTTTAAAGACAGAGGCCAAATGGATCTATACAATGAAAACGATATCTCCATAGGGTCTCAATAGGGACTTTGAGCTATCGGCCTTTTTGGATTAGTTTTGTATTTTATATATATACATTTATTCCATTTTTGATTGGTTTAACAATGTACTGTGTATGCATATATAGCATGTTTTCCAATAATGAATTGCATATGTATATACCATCATGCACGTATTATTGTATCTCTTGTAAAGGTGTAAATGTAAGAAAGTCATAGAATGGTTTAAATTGTGATATAGTTTGCTTTACTGTGGCCCAAGACACTAATGGTAAATGGTTTCAGTGTTGGTCCAGTCTAGTTTAGATAAATTAATTCCCTGTGGCTGGAGCTCAATGATTAAAAGGGCAGGTGTAGCCTGTTTTTGAGGAGAGTTTGATCAGGCAAGGAGCCTGTGGGTCTGCAAGCAGGCAGACCAGTACCTCTGAGTGTCAGAGTTGTAAACCCCAGTAGGAGACTGGGTCCAACCAGCTAATTCTCCAGGGAGAGACACAGAGCTGTGTGAGTACTGGACTGTGAGTGTTCAAACAGTCAGGGATACTTATTTTGTATTAGTTAGGCCAGTTTGGCATAGGATTTATTATCTTATTGTGTGAGCTAATACACTAAATAAACCTGACTGAGGTCAGTCTGAAAATCAAACCAAAGACTGTTGCCTGCTTCTGTATGTTAAATTGTGCCCAAAGGCTGTCTTTCCTGGGAGACAACAGTCTGTGCTACCTGAAATGTTACACTCTGTACACATTATCTTTTTATTACTCAGGATAGAAGTGTTTATTAAAAGTATTATTATTATATACATTTTTCAATTATCACTTCTATATATTTACCATCTGTCAAGATTGTTACCTTTTGAGCTATGCCGTTGAGCCTTCTGATAGCTTTGGCAACATTTTTTGTGTCAATGTATCTATTTACCTCCTTGTGGAGGGTATGTACATTTTACCCTTTTAGAGCCGTACACATTCTTTAGATAATGTGTATATATATATATACAGTTTCTTATATTGGTCCGTACATAGATCCCCGAGTTCCATTTATTATCATTACCTTTATCGCTCCAGCATTGGAATTTCTGAGTCACGTGCTCCTTCATGTTCCGATTAATCCGACTTATGGGAGATCTCACACTTATATTTATATATTATCTATTTGCCCTATTAGGTGAGATTGGGAGTTCAATAATGATTTTTTCCAGGACGTTATGCTCTTACCATTTTCCCATGTGTCTCTTTCCCGTACGTGTATGATGTTTTTATCATTGTTAATTACGTACATGTGTTTTATATTTGTAACCCCTCCCCTTTTGTAGTTCCTTAAATAGGAACTCATATTCACTGGTGGTTTGCTTCTGATGAAGTGACTCACGTCACGAAACGCGTCAAGCACACCTGTGTTCCTCGAGTTTGCCTTCTATGTTTGTATCCATTTTCGTAATAAAGGAATGGTTTTAAACAACTGAGAGCGTGCAGCCTGCTTCCTAAACTTTATTTTGCATTTTCCGGATGGACACACACACCTCTGTGGTCGTGAGGTGGTGGAAGCGTGTGAGCGCCGCCAGACAGTGCAGGGGTAGAGCGCCTGTGAGTATGTACCTACCTTAACCCTATGTTTTGTTTTCAATATATTAAATGGACATTCCCAATAAACTTCCCATGGTCCTACTTTGTGAAAAGTTATCATTACCATACCCCTTTGCAAACTACTGTATGAAAGGTTTAGCAGTGTGGTCTTTTGCATTTTTGATGCAGGATGTGGTAATATTGCTTCAGGATTATTTTGACAAAGTTATAACCATTGAGATTTTGCAATTTTGACAACAGTGGTTTAGAAGGGAAATTAATAGAATCTGTCTACCAGTCATCAACTCAAAAGGAGTATATTGGGTAGTAGTGGAGTTGTTCCTCGTATACCCATCAATTACAATGTATTGTATAGTATTTGAGGTTGAATACAAAATATATGTCCATCTAGTCCAATCTACTCAGCAATACTCACATTTCCTGCCTAACAGTTGATCCAGAGGAAGACAGTAACAAAAAAAAAACAGCATGAAGGGAAAATAAATTCCTACCTGGTTCCCAAGGGGCAATGGGAAATTTTGCTGGATCAACTTTATGGATCAATACCAGTAACATGCAACATTCTTTATTTTTAGAAACATATCCAGCTTTTTTTTAAAACTATCCTAAAACTTGCCATCACCCGGTCCAATGGAAGACAGATTCATAGTTTTACCAATCTCACATTGAAAAATTAAAAAACCTTTTTCTCCGAACTTGAAGACTAAACTTTTTTTCCAGTCTTAAGGGATGTCCATGTGTCCTCTGACATGTTCTATTTAGTTGCCCTACTCTGAACACTTTCCAAGATGTCCTTGTAGGATTCCAAAACAGCACCACATATTCCAAATTAGGCCTTACCAGTGCTTTATGCTTTTTTTCCCATGAATCCATACCCCCTTTATAAAAGACAATACCATGCTGGCCCTGCCACTTGGCACTGCTTGCTACATTAAGTTTATCCACTAAAACTCCAAGATCCTTTTCCAACAGAGATTCACTTAACACAGAGTTATTATAGTATAAGCAGCATAAGGATTAAATAATTTTGGGATTTAATCCCAAAATGCATCACCTTACATTTATCAACATTGAATCTCATCTGCGCCCCTTACATAGTAATATTATGATATAAAGTCAACATGGAGTTCCCTGTCCCTATAAAAGCACAAACCACAGGCTGAGTGGTTAAATTCAGGGCAGGGTACACTGAGGTTACTTTATATCCTTATATTATAGGGTATAAATTGTATAGACTGGGTGGAGGTAGCATGGGGGTGGTTATTGGTAATGGGAGAAGCAGTGGAATATATATTATATACATGGCCTTGTATATTTTAACATATGTATTTCCTAAGAAAGTACCAAGGTTACCAAAATTAGATGGCAGCCGTGTATAAGTCAGGCATCCTGTTGATTTTTCCATTTACCATGAGACCCTTATTAAGTGGAACTTAGTATATAAAAACCTTTGGTAGACGCCTGTGTTCCCGTGTGAACTTCTCCAAATCACTTTTCTCATTACCAATTCTCCTGTCTTACATATGACAAAGATTCGTGCTTATTCATATGTTAAATTCTTCCTGATTAGATTATCCGAAAAAGAGATGTCTATGAAGAATATATAGATATTCTCCCCCATTCCCAGAAATGTTATACAAAAATCACAGAAAAAGAGGTCAATTTTAGTAGATATACATTTATAGAATATAAAAGTTTAGAGGAGTAGGTTGGAACGGTTGTCGTTTAAAGGGCAAGTCCAGCCCCAAAATGAAAACTTACATACAGGTAAATCACCCCCCAAAACCCTAAACGGTAATAGTTTGAAATGTGAAATATATAAGTCTAACCTGAAATCCTGCACAATGTCCTGTTTCCCCTGTTTCTGCTTCCTGGTTCTTCCAGTTAGCAACTGTCAGTTATGGATTTGACAGTTGACATCACAGCCAATGACTGAATGTTATTCCCCTGTCTGCCTCTTCTGAGCATGCTCAGGCTCAGTACATGTCACTAAATTGCTCAGTTTCCATGAAGCATCCAGAAGCATAGCAGGCATACAGTAATGAATTCATAGGACAAAGTAGGATATATCAACATATTATAAAGAGGCCATTCTTTCTAAAAGATGTTCTTATGAGGGTGGAGTTGTCCTTTAAGGCGAGCCCTACATTGGGTAATCAAATGGAGAAATTATTTTCTCATATTAAAGATCTTGCACCAGCATTGTAGTACACAAAACTGCAATACTTTCCTGGTCTTTATCACATTTTTAATTAGAACACTGCAACTATATATTCATTCTAATGAATGATGTGTGATCATGTTGAGAATTGTAAGGGACTTTGTGATAAAGATCTGGGAAATTAATTCTAATTAAATGTCCAACCTTGAGTAAATTAGCACAAAAGACACAAAGCTTCCAGAGGACGAAAAACATGTGAAGTGTAACAAAGCCATACAGTTTTCCACTATATTGTGAAAGAATAAACATGTTTACAGAATACAGGGTGGAAAATCTAAACCCTTATACTCCTAGGACACAGCATACAAATGCTTTCATTTTTAGAGGGATTACAGCATGAAAAGTAAGTACTAATAATAGCTTAATAGTAAGAGATTCTACATAAAATGAAATCCTGGACTGGAATTTATAATATATTAATATACAAGACTGTAGCTTTTAAAAATCCGTAGTGCAATCAGTGGACTGCAAGATGGGTTGAGCCAAATTATATCAGCGAGGCACAAACATTACTATTACAGTACAACTTAACAATGACTACCAATGAGAATATTGATCGGTAGCTCCGTCATCAGGAATATCAGGCCTTAGTTGGCCTGGGTTTCCCCGTTCATGAAAAATTACAATTTAAAGCCATTTTAAAGGGCATCTCCACCCTCCGTGCACGGAACAGCAGAAGCCATCCAGCAGACACATCTGTAATTGACATGGCCAGCCCCTTATGATGCTTTGTGTCGAAGAGTAGCAGAAGGCAGCTGAGGGAACGGTAAGTACATGTAGGAGCCGATTTGGGGGTTTTAAACTTAGCCTCTAGGTTTGAGGGATTTCCTGCCTTTATGGTTTTGTCTCAGATGCGATGCATCCAGCACACCCCCTTACAAGCGTTTCCCATGGACTTGTATTGACAGTAGTGCGGTGCTCTGAGTGAGTTTTTCAACTCACATGGTTGCTAATTGTACTGAACATATTTAGGATACAATAAATGACAATTAAGTAGAGTAAATTTTATTTCTGAAGAGATGAGGGACTTTACAGAGCAGCACAGAACAAAACACTTTTCTTTCTAGCATTTCTAGCATTTTCTTTCACAGATGGTAGAAGTTCCTACTAGACAGAATGCGTTGTTGGGTCTAGTGATATCTAATAACCCTGAGCTCATTTTGGAGATGAAGGTACTGGGAAGCTTAGGGAATAGTGACCATGACATAGTGTCATTTAATATAGGTTGCAAAAAACTAAAGTGCACTGGGTTAACAAAAACGTTTAACTTTAGGAAAGCTAATTTTATGCTTTTAAAGGAATCGCTCCTGCTCATAGACTGGGGGGAACTGTTTCTAGGTAAAGATACTGAGCAGAAATGGACTGCTTTTAAAGGGATATTAAACTATTACATTTCTAAATTTATACCTCTAGGGAACTAGTGTAAAAAAATTAGGACTTCTCCTGCCTGGCTTAATGCTCAGGTAAAAAGGGAAATGGGGGGGGGGGGAGGCTTTAAAATTTTTTAAATCGGAGGGAACCGAACAGGCATAATGGGAGTATAAAAGCTGTAATAAAGAGTGCAAGAAAGCAATTAAACTAGCTAAAATAGAAATATGGATAGCAGAACAAAGCAAGTTTTTTTCCCTCTGTATTCACTTTAGAGAATCCTAGTCCTTATAGGATTAAATTAATAAAATGAAGGTTATAAATGAGAAATATTCACTCTGGCTGACAGAGGATATAGTGTGGAAACAATTAGACAAAGTTAACATCAATAAAGACCCAGGACCGGATGGAAAACATCCTCTGATCTTAAGAGAGTTTAGTTCAGTTTTATCTAGACCACTCTCATCTTTTCAGATTCACTTTTGTCTGGTGGTGTGCCGCTAGATTAGAAAAAAGCCCATGTAATTCCAATATTCAAAAAAGGTAGTCATTTCCAACCTGGTAACTATAGACCTGTAAGCTTAACATCACTAGTAGAGAAGGTGATGGAAACTTTGTTATGGGAGCATATCCTTGACTTTGTCTCCAGTAATGATGTTATTAGTAGTAGTCAGCATGGATTTATGAGAAATAGATCGTGCCAGACAACTTTACTTGGTTTTTATGAAGAAGTGAGTAAGAATTTAGATTCAGGCATAGCAGTGGATGTGGTATACTTGGATTTTGCTAAAGCCTTTGAGACTG
Organism: Hymenochirus boettgeri; assembly: GCA_019447015.1. NCBI lineage: Eukaryota > Metazoa > Chordata > Amphibia > Anura > Pipidae > Hymenochirus > Hymenochirus boettgeri. The sequence goes on along the minus strand of CM033473.1, from coordinate 273,267,427 downwards.
TGCCACATAGGCGAATAATGTATAAACTGAGAACTGCTGGCCTAGAAAAAAACATATGTACATGAATAGAGAATTGGTTATTGGATCGCAAACAGAGAGTGGTGGTCAATGCGGCTACATCTATGTGGACTAAAGTTCTAAGTAGAATGCCTCAGGGTTCTGTACTGGGGCCACTTCTGTTTAATGTGTTTATAAATGACTTAGAAGGGGGCTTTGAGAGCAAGGTTTGCTGATGACACTAAACTATGCAGAGCTTTGGAAGCTTCAAATGATGTGCAATTGCTGCAAGCAGACCTAGATAGATTATCAAAATGGGCAGCAGAATGTCAGATGGGATTCAATATTGATAAATGTAAGGTGATGCATTTAGTGTTTAACAATCTTTGTGCCTCCTACACCATAAATAACTTTATGTTAAGTGAATCACGACTGGAAAAAGATTTGGGGGTTCTGGTAGATAATAGTCTTAGCTGTAGCAAACAATGCTAGCAAGATATTGTCTTGTATAAAGAGGGGAATAGATTCAAGAAAAAAAAACTCTTTACAAGGCACTGGTAAGACTGATAAGACCTCATTTAGAATATGCGGTGCAGTTTTGGAATCCCATATACAAAAGGGACATCTTGGAAATGGCAGCAGTTCAGAGAAGGGAAACTAAATTAATAAGGGGAATGGAGAGGCTTGACTATGCCGGCAGATTAGACAAGTTAGGGCTGTTTACATTAGAGAAGCGACGTTTGCGTGGGGATATGATCACCTTATACAAATATATTAATGGGCCATACAATAAACTCTCTGGTGCATTGTTTACTAATCGGTCATATCAGAGGACACATGGATATCCTTTAAGATTGGAAGAAAAGAAGTTTCATCTTCAGGTTAGGAAATGTTTCTTTACAGTGAGAATGGTGAAACTGTGGAATTGTCTTGCAGCAGATGTGGTAATGTCAAGTTAATTGAATAGATTTAAAAGTGGTCTGGATACGTTTCTAAAACTAATATTGAGAATTACTGGTATTAATACATATACTGTAGTTCTGGTTGGTACAGGGATACTATATAATAATGAGAATTACTGGTATAAATACATATACTGTAGTTCTGGTTGGTACGGGGATACTAATAATATGAGAATTACTGGTATTAATACATATACGTAGGTCTGGGGTGTACAGGGATACTATATAATAATGAGAATTACTGGTATTAATACATATACTGTAGTTTTGGTTGGTAAGGGGATACTATATAATATTGAGAATTACTGGTATTAATACATATACTTTAGTTCTGGTTGGTACAGGGATACTATATATTATTGAGAATTACTGGTATTAATGCTTGTGAAGGTTCTCATTCATCCAGGTCATGGTATATCTGTTGTATTCAATTAGATCAACTGGACTTGAAATGTAGTTCTTGAAGACGTTTCGCTAGTCATCCGACTGGCTTTCTCAATTCAGAATGACTTGTACAAGAATCTGTGGCAATTATGTACCCTGGAAAATCCCAATTAGCATATCACAGCCAGGTGTTAAGGGTGTGATTAGATAGTGGCTAAGAGGTGTTATAGGAACGCCCAGAGTAAGGTGTTAAAACAGCATTGTACATGGCAGACATGGGGGAGACCAAACAGCAACTGCATCAACGTATGGCCCAGCACAGAAGAGCCAATTCCTCGGGTCAGGACTCAGCCGTGTATCTGCATCTTAAGGATAAAGGACATACCTTTGAAGATTGTAATGTTAACATACTGGCGAAGGAACGTGACTGGTTCAAGAGAGGTGTTAAGGAGGCCATTTATGTGAAAATAAAATAACCAAGCCTAAATAGAGGTGGGGGGGTTCGACACCAACTGTCTGCCATGTACAATGCTGTTTTGACACCTTACTCTGGGCGTTCCTATAACACCTCTTAGCCACTATCTAACCACACCCTTAACACCTGGCTGTGATATGCTAATTGGAATTTTCCAGGGTACATAATTGCCACAGATTCTTGTACAAGTCATTCTGAATTGAGAAAGCCAGTCGGATGACTAGCGAAACGTCTTCAAGAACTACATTTCAAGTCCAGTTGATCTAATTGAATACAACAGATATACTGGTATTAATACATATACTGTAATTCTGGTTGGTACAGGGATACTATATAATATTGAGAAATACTGGTATTAATACATATACTGTAGTTCTGGTTGGTACAGGAATACTATATAATATTGAGAATAACTGGTATTAATAAATATATTGTAGTTCTGGTTGGTACAGAGATACTATATAATAATGAGTATTACTGGTATTAATTCATATACTGCAGTTCTGGTTGATCCAGGGATACTTTTCGGAGGGTGAAAAGGTTGGGCTTGATGGACGCATGTCTTTATTCAACCTCAATTACTATGTTAAGATGTTACTTTCCAATGTCTGTAGAGCAAACATAGAGAATGTTTTAAAGTTTCGAATGTGACATTTTTCGAATACCCATAGATGTCTCCTTTGCAAGGCACCTCCAGTCCTGGCACTGATGCCCCTTTCCAGATGGCAGTTTTAATTCTATCAGTTATGCCGGATGTGAGTTATGAGCTTGGTACTTGAGTTAGGAAGATGAACAATATGGACTTAATGCAATTACATTTATCTCTTAATCTAATCTAATTTTTCTCCCACCGAATAAATTGTTCCTCTGTGTGATTTCTCATTACAGTAATTAGTTGCAATAAATTCAACTTATGTCTCTTCTATATTCATATCAAGCCCAAATTCTATGACAGTGATATGAGTGTGTCTCCTTCCATGGTCTGGAGTTCTACGTGCCATGTGCGGCAGAACATCGAATGCCGTGGGTGTGCTTGGCTTGCTAACGCATACAGATGGTGCACTCTCAAATGTCACCGTTCGTACAATTTTCATTCTGGTTTCATTATCATAGAGATTCCTTTTTTATATAATTAAGGGTGGTTAAACTTAGTTTAAATAAAATATATTTTAAAATACTTTTTTTGAAATGGAAATCAGTACCCAGCTTTAAATCAGCAGGTCATCTGTGAAAACAGTGAGTGCAAGACACGTGCCCTGTCTATTGAACAAAGTATAGTATAGCGTAGTATTTGAGGTTGAATAAAGACATACGTCCATCCAGTCCAACCTATTCAGCAATATCCTCATTTCCTGCCTAACTGTTCCTTCCTGCCTCCAAATGGCAATCAGAAATTTCCCTGGATCAACTCCACTTTATATTTCAATACCAGTAACCGCTACATTTGGATGGATTTTGGATGACTTTTTAGAAACTCATCCAGCCTTTTTTAAAAAACTATCCAATGAACCTGCCATCGCCATGTCCAATGGAAGGCAGTCCCATAGCTTTACTGTTCTCACAGTGAAAAACACCTTCCGAAATGCAAGACTAAACTTCTTTTCTTCCAGCCTTAAGGGATGTCTGTGTTTTCTCCAACGTTGTTGCCGGTATCTGCAACACCAACTCCGCCGATGTTGCTGCGGCCGACAGTGGCAACACCGTCGGAGCCAATGTTGTCACTGAATCTTTATCCTGAAGTCTGCTTTCCTTGGGGGTTTGCACCTCTTTATATAGGTTTGCTGAAGGCCCAAATCCAATTATTATCGGTTAATATTTCAATCCTAGCAATCACAAGATCACACATTAACCAATCATATTTTAATAAAATATTAAAATATGATTAGTTAATGTGTGATCATATGATTGCTAGGACTGAAATCTTAACTAATCATATTTTAATATTTTATTAAAAAATGATTGGTTAATGCGTGATCATACGATTGCTAGGATTGAAATCGTAACCAATCATAATTATGTTGCTTTACTTTCACAGAAGTCCACAGGAGTATTAAGTCCACACCATACACCAAGCTGGATAAAGTCTACCTATCCTATCCGGTATTATCAGGGAAATTACCCATACTCCTATCCTACCTCAATTATCTCTGAAAATGCATCGCACACTTGGATGTATATGAAATATTTTACCGTAAATAGCCATAAAGTGCACAGACTGATAGTGTAATATTCATCCTTAACACATGAATTACTGTTGAAGCTCATTCTGCTTGTTTTTACAATCCAGCTCTCCAATATCTGCTGGAGGGGATTTAAATGCATATACTGCCCTCTATCATTCTCTGAAATATTCAGTCTAGGTAAAAGCATCTGCTGTACAATGAAGGAGAAAAACAAACAGATTGGATCTACGGAAATGTTCAGAGTGATAATAATAGCAGGCAAAAAACAACTAAATTAAAGTGGTCATAGAAAAAGGATGAGATTTGTATTGTATATATGTTTATATACACCAGGGGGGTGTTTAGGGATTACAGGTGCCAAGAAAGCCTCTTCCCTTTCTGCCTCTTCTACCCTCCACACTCAATAGACAAAACTCTTGGTAGACATGCTAGTTATTGGCTGTGGCATCATCCACCGTCCAATCTACCCAGAAGTACTGAGAAATGTTGGTGTTTTGAGCGGGGGGCCCTTTAAATTCAATAAGCACCAGAAAAACAAATTGCAGAAAAGGTAATTTTGTGATTAGCATGAACTCCAAAATCTCATGAAACACATCAGTTAACTCATAGAGTACAGCTTTTGCCCACAGAACTGCACACTGTGCTATGCATTTGTATAGGGACAGAATAGAGCTAAGATACATACGATAACAAACATCGAAGAATGTTTTAGAGGGTATCTCCACTGGTAAAATAATTTTTTGGTACTAACATTTTACAGGAAGTAAAGGAGGTGTGTCTTACCTCCCGTTCTTCAATAAAACTTTCAGGAGCCGGGAACGAAGTTACACAACTTACCCGCTCCTCCATCGCGCCCTTTGACAGGTCCAGACAGACTTAGTATGTTATGCGCATAGAGAATACAGAGTCCGTCAGGACCTGGCAGAGGATACAGCAGAGAAGTGAGAGATCAGGTAAGATCCGTAACTTCGTTCCTGGCTCCTGAACGTTTTATTGTAAAACCAGTGGCGATACCCTTTAAATATATACCTATACTTTGTTCTTTATATGGCCATTGAACTCCTTGGAGACTTCTTATAGTATCCTTGTCCTTTATAACAGGGGGTACACTATTTTCCGTATATACTCGAGTATAAGTCGAAGTTTTTAGGCTATAAAAATAGCCTGAAAATCGAGGAATTACATATTGATTATCTAAAAATGAACTGTACTAGTTGAAGTTGGGTCACTGTTTTGCTCTTCACCTTACTACAAAAAGTCTATGGGGTGGCTTTCGCTAGAGTTTCAAGATCAGTAAAATAAAAAAACAGACAACGCCTATTAAAAAACACATGCAGAAAGACTGAGTTAAAAGTTATGCAGTTTAAATGTAATCAGTGCAGCCCTGCTAACTACATTATTAAGAGTGTCCTACAATCAGCAGGTGATCTGGAAACCCTAGCTGTGGCTAACATTTGGTGGCCGCCAGGGTTGCCAGGCATTCCTATTTGGGTGGAATTGTCCCAACTGCAGAGACATAATCCTGTGTCCTACAATGAGGGCTGAAATCTCGTCCTTACACTGGCCCTGTCCCCCAGGACGCCCACACCCTGTGCCCCAAACCCCTAGCGACACCTCATATACCCGCTCTGCCAAGTCTACGAACCCACCTCCTGTTCTGCGCCCATCACCACCCCCTCCTGCTCGGGGGATATCTGGGAACCCTTTGACCAACTGAGTTTGTCCCCGTACACCTGATTTTGAAATGTATCTATGTTAAAAGTAACTGAGGTACAATACATTCAATGGAGGTGGGACAATTCTGATCCTCTATTGGTATCATTAAGTGATTAAGGTATATCTCAGGCTAGCTGTCTATCAGCTTTACCTGCCATTGGCCTAAATATCAAAATATCCTACACTTAACTAATGGAAATCCCCAGATGGCTTAAAGAGCTTAACATATTTACCTTGCTGGGTGATAGTGAGACAGTGCTTTGTGTTGGTGGAAGACTGTCGTATGTCTAACAGCCCAACATCTAACAAAGGGAGCACCCTGTAAGTGGTAAGGATTTAATTTTATTATATATATATATATATACACACACAAGTCCACACCCCAGGTCAATGCCAGTCTTCTCTAAGCTACTCTGATTTATTATGCATGCACATAGCATAGTTAAAGCAGTGTCAACTCCATCAGGGGTCCCTTGATATTATAAGATTACAACTCCTGGTATTTTTTGTACTATTCTTTATGATGTGAGTTAACTACACCCTGATTCCACGGACCAGTTTTACGTTTGGTTTGCCATCTTTTGGGGTCATAGCGCTAATTGTTACTGCAATCAGGTGCACAGTTTTTAGGTGACACACGGTATATTGCTGTATACATAGTTCTGTTTAGATTTTATTTAAAGGTAATAACATATGAGTATTATATGACTAGCCAGCTAAATAGCTGTATTGTGTTTTTAGCCCCGATTTCTCTACAAAAATGATACACAGTAAAAATAAAGTTTACTTATAAATAAAGTTCCAGATGTACTTTGGCACACTGTTGTTGGCTGATTAGCCAGACAAATTTGTAGGTGCAGATCCTAAGGTATAGAGTAGAGGAGCACACTACTTCAGGTGATGAATTTGTTTATTAGTGCAAAAAATATGTCTTGTTTTTTGCACTAATAAACAAATTCATCACCTGAAGTAGTGTGCTCCTCTACACTATACTTATGAATACTAACACAATAAAGTGTAAATCTATATACAGCGATGGGTTGGGGTTAGTTCCTGAGCTGTACTTGGACTTGGAGCTCACCACCTTCCTTCCTGACTTTTTACGCCTGACATGGACAAGACCCTTTGAGGTTCTCACACTCATTGACTGAAAATTGCACCTCTATCTTTCTTTTTTCCATTATTTCATCATGAGTTTGATTCCAATCATGGGGTGGCTAAAAACAATGATACAAAAACCTATATACGCATATGTAATGAATTTGTTACCTATACAAGTATGTTTAATAATAAGGTTCAATGATGAAAGAAAAACACTTAAAACCGAGTTTAACAAGATAGATCCTGAATAAAATGTAATTTTTCCTTGGTAATTCCATCCAGTGATACACATTAACATTTTCAGTAGGATAATCCCTGCAGTTACCGTCCCTCCCCTAGCTCATTGCAAAAGACAGTAAAGAGGGGGGGGGGGGTCCTATGAGAGACTTTACTTTTCAGGAGTAACTAAAAAATAAACAAAGATTTTATTGATCTTAAAATATTTACAGTCATCCAAACCCCTCCCAAGATATCAAAGGGTCTCCTTGATTTTGTGTGGGTGTCCTGCACACCTGCTAGATCCAGAGAAACTCCCGGGAACCCTGTGAACACCAGCCAGGATCTCCAAAAAAGTCAAGAGAATGACCTTCCAGGGAGATTGGGTAACTGAGTTGTGTATACTGTATGTTTGTGTGTTGTGGTAGGAATTAGATGCCTGGTGTGTGTGTGTCCACACAGGAAGGCGTTTGTCTGCATGGATGTGTGTGTGTCTGCATGGGGAGAGGGTAGTTCCTGTTAATGTAAAGAGAAGTGATCCATTATTTAAATCAGCATTTTCTAGGCTATAAAGCTGGCCACACACTACAAACTTCCCTCGCGACATTCCGACAACTGCCCCGTTCGTTTTGTGATCATGATATTGACCGTAATTTCTATGGCAAACGTCGCCAGGTAAAACGGCTTTCAACATTACAACCGACTAGACATTCATCAATGACTGTGATTAGTGTAATATGGAGGGAGCCTTGTACGATCTTACCAACAAGCCACGAACGGCCTTTTCGATGAGCGTCTGCACACACTCGGGGATCGTTCCTCGTAGGTAAGATCAACAAAATTTCAAATAAATGTGCTTAGACTGTAAGCTCTTCAGGTCAGGGCCTGATGTGAATGTATACATGTAATTGTACAGCGCTACGGAAGAGGTTGGCGCTATATAAATCCATATCCAATCCATTAACAATCTTTACACAACTGATGGGCAAACTACGGCTCTCCAGATTTTTGAAAACTACAACTCCCAGCATTCCTATGCTTCCCTCTGTAGTTGAGGAGTGCTGGGAGTTGTAGTTTTCAAACATCTAGAGATCCACAGTTTGAGGATCACCACACTAGGTCCAGGATTATACAGTGACGTCGAACCTTAGTACTCCACGCTTTTGCAAACTACAACTCTCAACATGCATTGCTTGCAGTTGTAGTTTCTCAATGTTGACACCATTGGAGGAAAATAAATGTTTAGAGGAATGGTGACCAGTGTGTATAGCAATAGAATGGACACAGAGACAACCAAGGAGGTTTATCTTTTCCAGTATCGCACTCATTACACATAACCAGAACAGCACACGGCTCTATATCCGGTACTCAGTTCTCGGCCACGCGCCCGCGCAAGCTGACTCAGCGCGGGCTTCAGCACGTACTGTGACGTCACTCTTCCGCGCCGACACCTTCCCTCTGTTATGGAACTGTGAATTTGGCCATTGTTAGTGACGTGATTGTGTTGCTAGTCCCTGACAGTGGAGGTATTTGACTGTCTGTACCTGTGTATGGTCATTGTGTAAACCGGCTACTGGAAACTATTGACCTGTAGGTAACTATAACCCCTTATCCTAGTGCTATATAGGCCCCATGGGTAACCTGTATACACCCCTAATGTCTTTATATTGTGTTTCTCTGTTTTTTATTATTTATGTTTGAGGACTTGGGGTTACTGGAGGACACTGATTATCAATGTAATTGTTCATTATTTTATTATGTTTATTTGTTCATACCTAGTATGTAATTTGCTTAGATTGCAAGCTCTTGGGGGCAGGACACGATGTGAATGTATACATGTAATTGTACAATTATACAGCGCTACGGAAGATGTTGGTACTATGTAAATCCACAATAATAATTTTACAAAATCTCTTAATTTCCGAACAGTTGTTTTAAAGGATATCTCTAAAAATTAACTGTTTAAAATGGAAAGTACCTGGGGCAGGGAGGTTGGATTGATTATTCCTAACTCACAATATCATTTTGTTGAGGAGCTACAGCACTTTGCCAGGTTAGGCCTGGGTTTATGTCAATCCAAAGAAGCGGACCAAGGTTCAATCCCGTTTTGGGTAAAAAGTAACTTTTATTCGCCAGTCATTAAAAGTCAAACAGAATTAGGAGAGAGGTACCCTGACGCGTTTCATGACGCTTAACACGTCCCTTCATCACCTCTGATTCTGTTTGACTTTTACTAATTGGCGAATAAAAGTTACTTTTTACCTAAGACTGGATTGAGCCTTGGTCCGCTTCCTTGGATTGACGTTTGATATGTAGTTGGAGGCTTCCGGACCTCTATGTGGATTGACTCTCCCCTCCCAGGAATACACGGTGGTAGGATCCCAAGTAGTATTATACAAATGGTAGATAGATGCACAGCTCGTAATATATTGAACCATGTGGAACACCCCAATAAGGGTGGTGCTAAGGGGAGAAAACAGTCACAACGATATATAGAGAGCGGGACAACTAAAGGCAGTGTCCCTAAAAAAAGCCTTACCCCATAAAAAAGCACATCCACATAATAGTTGCAAAAAAGTGAAAAAAACGTTTAATGTTCACACCATAGAAACAGGAAGTATACCTGATCAATAACAACATGAAATTAAGCCCACCACAATGAGCCCTAACCCACCCAAAAAAAACACCCCAACAAAAACCTAAAACCAGGCTTCCCCGGATACACAAATACCCTGTAAGAGGAGAGAAGGCAATCATATACACATATTGCCTATGAACCTAGTACCATAGAGTCTGGGGCTTTCCGCGAGACGCCAGGTCACACGGGTACACGGATATTTAGTTCTTTCTTGAGACCCCTGACCTCAACAGACAGAAATATACTTCTCTCCCCACCGTAGTCGGACCAACACTCTTCACCCAGAATGCTCCCAGATGTTCACTCCGGCTCCGCCAGCACACTCACAGACTGTCACATCTCCAGTCCGGTATCCAGCAGCTGCTAGCACTCCGGCATATCTCTCTCCTGCCTCAGGGTAGACCGTCACAAGTTTCGCATTGGCTACACCTCCGCCATTGCTTCCTCAGGGTCACATGGTCTCTGTGAGGGCGGACATTTTTAACTCGCATCCAGTTACCTCCCCCTATTACCTTAAAGGGGAACGGCCCTTTTCATCAGGTCAGAAGGGCTGAACTATATTCCAAAGTGGACCATGGTGTAATGTAATGCACATGCATAATGTTACACTCGCTCATATATTTAATGCCTAGTATGTCATATCATCAGGTATTTTAGCCCAATTACATTTAAGGACTTAAAATGCTATTAGCATACAAAACAGTATATTTTAAAACCAAATAGGAAAAAAATCCCAAAACATCAGAAACATGGCTTTTTACCCCAAAATTATTAAAGGGACAGTATTGTCAACATGTCCCCTATCTCTACTAAAACAGATGTATTGCCATAATTTATAGGAAACAGGCAAATGGAGCTCCTTGTTGAGTCCATATGGGGCATATGTCCTCAACTTATAATTCCAATTAAACTCCCTCTGTAATATCAACCGAGGTAAGTTGCCACCTCGGATCCCCAATGTGACCATTTCCAAACCATAACAATGCCACAGGGGTTTTTTCCCCCCATGCTTTTCCATTATGTGTTTTGCTAGCGCTGATCTTTCCACCTGTTTTTTGGCTACAGCCCTCCTATGCTCATTTATTCGAACGCACAGGGGTCTTAGTGTCTTACCAATGTAGAGCATGTTACAACAACACTCTTATATACACAACCGATTTTGTTTGTCATGATTAGGAATTGATTGATGCTATGTATTTGACCATGCACTCCTTCGACTTGGTTAGTTTCCAGCATATAGGGACACATTACACACTTCCCGCATTGTTTATTTCCTTTCCACCTTTTTGAAGCCAGCCACTCACAACCCTCCGCTCTTGGTTCAACATAATGACTAGGTGAGAGTCTGTCCCTCAAGTTCGGGGCTCTCTTAGCAGTCATGGATGGTGTACTACCCACTGCTTCCCTCAGATCATTATTTAAAGATAACAAAGGCCACTGAGACTTAAGGATTTTCCTTAAAGAGTCCCAATCCTGATTATAGCGTGTGATAAATCTTACTTTGGGATCTTTTTTATCGCCCAAATCACATTTCTTATTACCCTGTAATAGGGTTTTTATACTGATTCTACACGCCTTTTGGAAGCCTTTGTTAATAATTAGTTCAGTATAGCCTCTATTCCTAAAGCGACCAGACATCTCGTCTGCTTGTTCAAAAAAAACGTTTTTTATTTGAGCAGTTTCTTTTTATTCTCTGAAACTGGCCCAATCGGGATGCCACGTATCACATTAGGAGGGTGGTGACTGGTGGCTTCCAATAATGCATTTACGGACTGCCTCTCAGCCAATCACGGACGCAGCTGCCGGTCCTGCCCCCTGCTTGCACGGAAGGCCGGGGCAGTGCGGCGAAGGATAGAGGCATGGTAAGTAAAGATTGTGGCACTTTCTGTAAATAAAGTTATGTGGTTGGGGCTGGGAAGGAGCAGTACATTATATAAAAAGTTTACTACAAGGGTGGACATGCCCTTTAAACCCCTTGAGACTAGCTTGTTCTTAATATAATTATCCAAACTGGATACCTCCCATTTTAGACGTAACTGTTGTAACAACAGCTTTTTATACAATTTTTTTGTGTGTCTCCATGAATCCTCAGAATCTGAAGATTCAGAGGGATCACTACTTTCAAAAACTTCATTCATGTCAGAGTCCCAATCAAAATCCCCCAGGGTAAAAGCAATGTTTCTAACCAATGTCAATATGGGTGAACAAAAAACACCATGTACCTACAAAATATATCAAGCGTGCAAGCACATCCAGGGAAAAAAAAAAAACAGTACTAGACTGCTATATTCTGCAAATGGTGATATACGCACAGCTTGTAATATATTGAACCATGTGGAACACCCCAATAAGGGTGGTGCTAAGGGGAGAAAACAATTACAATGATAAATATATATAGAGAGCGGGACAACTAAAGGCAGTGTCCCTAAAAAAAGCCTTACCCCATAAAAAAGCACTTTTCAAATAATGGTTGCAAAAAATGAAAAAACCTTTAATGTTCACACCATAAAAACAGGAAGTATACCTGATCACTCCGGCATATCTCTCTCTTGCCTCAGGGTAGACCGATCCCAGGTAGTATACACATGCGGTATTGACTTAGTTCTGGACTTGTCCTGTATTAAAGATAGTGCTGAAGCCAGGAGGAAGACTGGCAGAATCAGGTGCTCCTCACAGAAACAATATTGGGAGTTAAGAATTACCAGTCCCATATCCCTGTCCCATGTACTTTTCATTTTAACTGTTTTTTTAAATAAACTTCATACATCTCTTGCTATGTCCTGCTGTGGTGAGCAGGTTTTTCTCAGGATGCTCAGTTCCTCAGAACAAATTGCCATTGGTTTGCTTTTCCTACAGTCGTCCCGATCCTCAAACGCATTGCCATCAATCTTCCACTTTATACTGCATTGATCCTACTGCATTTATACTGCATTGATATCTTGTTTTTTAGGTTTGGTAGTTTAGTGCAAATTGTGAGGGCACATATAAAGAAATGTATGCTGGCTGTACATTTACCTTAGGATGTTTAAACAACATCAGAAGAACTGCCAACTTCTATCAAATGTATATGTAGTGTATGCCCAGAAAAAGAATTAAAGGGTATCTTTACCCCTAAAATGATCTTTTTTCCCCCAACCACCATGTTTATTTTTTTTTAAAAAGCCCCAGAAATCGACTTGCCACCCTTTCTTCCCGCGGCTCTCTGCTTTATTGCATCTCCCTTCCCAGAAGTAGCAATAGGGGCCAGACCGGCAGCCATGTCTGTGATTGGCTGAGAGTCAGCCAATCACAGACGTTTTAATACAGCAAAAATAAGAACAAAGAGCCAGGCACTCAACCCAGATATGAGCTATAAAACAATCCCTTTATTTTGCATCGTTGGGGATAACATGGGGTGCTAATAAAAACATTTAAAAACATATATACACATACAAAGATGGATACCGATTAGTAACATATATCACTGAGAGTCTCCCTCGCCCAACAAGCATCTATTGTAATTAACGCAAGGCCCCATAAATACTCATCTGTAAGCAAGTCTCAGTCACTGTCGTAAGTCACCATGGGAGCTCCAAACTAAATAGAGGCAGAGGGAAGGCAAGTCGGAATAGGTAGCATGCAACGGAATCACATCGAAAGAGTAGAAGACGCTGAACGCGTTTCGCTACTAAAGCTTTTTTCAGCAGCGCTCTTATTTTTGCTATATTGGTGTTTTGTCTCTGCCATGAGCACCTCCCGTCCATTTGGACATTTGATTGACCTTGTGCACTGCTAAATTTGTTTTTCCAATCACAGACGTTTCTGCCGGCTATGAAGAGAGCCGAGGGAACGAAGGATATTAAAGGGCAACTGTGGTCTCAAAACAAGTTAGGGTTAAATAAAGCCCTCCTTTACACTGAGCCAACAATCACATCTCTGGCTGGAGCCTGTGAGAAATTACTTTGGGGTGAATGTTCAAACTTCCTGCTTCCAGTAGGTTGAGTGACATCACCTGACCACTGCCGGCCCTTTTCCCTTGGGGAGAAGCATGCTCAGTTAAGACTTAATGCTGAGCAAAACAGGAAGTACCTGAGGAAAAAATTGTCAGTTGAAAAGGGGAGCCTATTAATGCAGGCAGAGGCTGGTCACATGGCTAAAAACAGGAAGAGTTCAACCAGGAAGTTACATTGCTTCACTTTTGCAGCAATAACTTCTCACAAATTTTATCAAGAGATGTGATTTAGTTTTTATATTGAAGGTGTGATGGAAAGCTTTTTATATCATTCTTACTAGTTTGGAAGAATTTAAGACCACAGTTACCCTTTAAGTCGATTTCTGGGGCTTATTTTAAAATAGGGGTGGGCGGGGTGCCCTACATTACAGAAAAAAACTAGAAGATGAAGCAGCCTGAAGCGATCCGGAGGGAGGGCTACCCTGCTCATGCCAGAGTCCTCCAAGAGGACAAGGAAGAAGCAGGCACCAGATGACACACAGACAGCTCCTACTCTTCACTTTCTGGGACTTTAAACAGGCACTGTAGGAGAACCATATGGAGCAGAGCAGTAAGGTAAGGATTTTTGAACACTACACAGTGGGGCCAGCACTGGGGCAAATTTTAGTTTTGGGAGTGGACATGCCCTTTAAAGATGTTTAAATGCAATTAATGCAGCTCCTTCTCTCATTTATGTATTTTTTACTATAAAATACCAACTAAATTGTGGTCGTTATTGCTTTTTATCCTCTCTGATTATTTTTTAACTACCCTTTACAAAATAAGCTTTTGGTTACCAACTCGTTTAATGTAGGATAATCTGTATAATTGAGTGAAATGCACTGATTCTTTTTTTTAAAAAAAGAAAAAGCATATATAATATAAACTGTGATTTTACAGTCCTTTGATTCTATAATTGTGGGGAAGTTAAAAGCTGCTATTATTTACTTAACAACTACAAAAATCACGTTGTTCTTTAATAAAGAAATTTTCACTTAAGTAAAAGTGTGCAACCCTGCTATGACCCACCTCCACTACTGGCTATCCTGACTTCATTCTCCTTCCCCCCCCCCCCCCCCCCCCCCAAAAAAAAAGAGGGGACTGGTATGATTGGGCCATACTGTCCCAGTATGATTGTGTGCTCAAACTCGTGGTGGTGAGATATTCTTTATAACAAAGAATACCAATTCCTACCTTAACTATAATTGTAGAAACAAATAGGAACTTTCAGTATAGTTGTTGGTACAAATACAAACATGCATTTCACCAATAAATGTTTGTGTATGTTCTTCTCAATTACAACCTCTTATTCTGTCTTTCAGCAGATGACCTACAAGAATCAGAATGGAGCTGGGAAAAGGTAAACTTCTGAGAAGTGGACTCAATGCCCTCTACCAGGCCATCCATCCAGTGCATGGATTAGCCTGGACAGATGGCCGTCAAGTTGTGCTTACTGCATTACAGATTAATAACGAAGAACCAAAGTTTGGTGACTCTCTTGTTATTGGTCAATTTGAACATGTTCATGGGCTTTACTGGGGACCGTTTTTGGCAAATGATATCCCAGCCCTATTGGCTGTTCAGCACAAGAAACATGTCACTGTCTGGCAGTTATGTCCTAGTCCACTAGACAAGTTGGTTGTTTCACAGACCTGCGAGATAGGAGATCCATTTCCTGTTCTACCCCAGGGCTGCATCTGGCATCCAAACAAAGATATTTTAGTTGTACTCACTAAGAAGGACATGACTGTTTTGTACGCTGTACGTTCTGAAAATGCTAATGTCAAAGCGGACATAAGAAGTAGTGGTCTTATACATTGTGCTTGTTGGACTAAGGATGGTAGTCGTTTAGTTGTAGCTATTGGAAGTGCACTTCACTCCTACATATGGGACAGCAAGCACAAGACCTTAAATGCATGTACATTTTGCCCAGTGTTTGATGTCGGAGGTTACATTTGTGCTATTGAATCTACAGTGGACACCCAAGTTGCAGTGTCCACAGAACTTCCTTTGGATAGGATTTGTGCTTTAAATGCTGGTATTGCTTTTGATGTACCGACCAGTTCTGAAATACTGCTCTCAAATCGACCTGGATTATTACTTATGGATGAAGAATTCTCTTTGGACGCTGGCAAAAAGTCAACAGACTCTGGATCATCTTTGACTAATGACTCTCTGGTAACATCACCCGCTTTAGACCTCACCCAGATTATCAATCACTCCAAAGCCGACCTGAGTTCCCTTCTGAATCTTAAACGGAAGGACCATCTAACTGGTAGTGGGCAGGATTCTTCACATTTAATCCTTGTCAGCTTCGAGAAGAAAGTGACAACCACAAGGAGAGTCAGCATCCCAGGTATTCTTGTTCCAGACATATTGGCATTTGATCCTACTGCACATATAGTTGCCGTTGCTTCCAACACGTGTAGCAGTGTTCTGGTTTATTCACTGACATCATCCAGCATGCCTAACATTCAACAAATTCAACTAGAGAAAAATGAAAGGCCCAAAGGGCTGTGTTTTCTTACTGATAAAATATTGTTGGTGTTAGTAGGTAAGCAGAAATCGAGTGACCCGGCTTTTTTACCTTCTTCCAGTTCAGAAAAATACTTTATCCGTTTGATGGTAAAAGAAGTTATGTTTGATGATGATTCTTCTGCATCCTCAGCTGGGATTCCAAGTGTCCGAGCTAGTTTTGATTCTTGTATGGGCTTTCAAGACAAAAAGAAGTTACTAGAGTCCCTGTATAAGGAGAATCAATCTGCCAACAGGGAACTGCTAATTCCAGGTAATACAGCTCCATCTTATTTGAGTAAAAAGAAGTTGATCGAGGAAATAAGAAGCAGTGACTGTGATCACAGTTCAGTATCCAGTGCAAATGATTTTGACAATAAAAGGAAGTTAATAGTAGAAAACATTGTCGGTGAGCCAAAAAATCGCTCGTTCGTTCTTGACCTTGAAATGGACAAGAAGCCCCGCAGCAGGCCATTATCCCCGAAAAACGAATGCCATAAATCTCCCAATATATCAGTACAATATGGTGCTTCATCACCTGACCAAGACATCCACAACATCTATAGAAATCTGGAAAGGGTTTGCTGCAATTTTACTCGCCTGCAACAGCGTTTTTCAGACCTGTCAGACTTCACAAGAAATGGGACTAAGTCTGTTTCATCATACCTACCCTATAAGCAGGCTCCTTATGTGACTGTGATATGCCAGGTAATTTCTTTGTAAACAGTATGGCATTTGATTTTGATCTACCTATATGAGTTGAACAGGAGCTGAAAACTACATGTTGGAGCATTTTGTTCTCACACCATGCTCTTCTTTAAAATGATGTAGCGATTTTCATTTACATACACCCATTAGATACTTGTCAGCCAAAGTGGTTAACTATTTAACTTGTAGTTAAACAAAGTCAGGCTATTCCATAGGGGTCTTCAGGTCACTTCACCTCCCCAGTCATTAAAACAAAACAGGCTGCTCAGCTACTGGCAGACAGCAACTCTGTAAGGCTGAGGCTACACTACAATGGACCAGAATCATGTACACAAGTGGTGCAGTAGTGCGGGTTGGCGCGTAATTGCAATGTGATTTGACAATCTGCCATTATTGGAGCGCATGTGATTGTGCAAAAAAAATGCGCTCCTGTAAGTGATTGATTTTTAACACGCGATCGCATAACTATCACGATCAGACCGCATGTTAAAATGGGCTGGTGTGGCCTAGCCCTCAGGAAACATCGGATTATTGTTGTACTGCTCTTGTGTGTACAAAAAGCTTCTTTCCAGAATCGGTGATAATTTCCATGCATGCAAATGCCTGATATTGGGACTCATTTATTTCATCAGAATTCCTCTTGACGGACATTCTAACTGAATCAGGGAGAATACAGACAACAAGGAAGGAAACCATACATTACAGTTCCCCTAAGTTCAGTAGAGGTAATAGCTTATCCAAAAGGATAGTAAGTCGGAGGATTAGCTAGTAGGATTAATTTATCCAGTTGCATAATAAGGAAGGGCTGATATTTAAATTGCATTAAGAGTTACATCCATAGACAGGACAATTTATTAAAACAATAAAAACAAACCTAAGATAAATGCACAAAATCAAGCAAATGCTGTTAGTTTACAACCTTTTTTAAGGTTTAATTTATTTTACATTTTGTGCATGTGCTTTGCTACTCTATTTTGCTTCATTTATTTAATTTTTCTGAAAAATAAATAAGTATAAACATTGAATTTTGGCTGAAAAGGCTGCATTTCAGTTTGTTTCCTTGTGTGCTGTAGGTGGGTGTAGGGGTGCACAAGTAGGTGTGGACCTGTGTCTGTGTGGGGTTAAAAGGTATGTTTTTGCGTTTATTACCATAACAATACATTTTTGATGATTTAGGTATGGTTGCTATAAAAATGGAATGGACTTACTGAGTGGGTGTTCAGTAAGTGTGTGTATCTGTGTGTTTTGTTTTTTTTTTATTATTTTTGACCGTAAAACTAAATTTGAAACTTCAGAGTAAATGCATAAATATTTTTGTTGTAATTTTTTTGTGTTTATTATTTTTTTGTGTGTGTATTTGTGTGTATGTTTATGCTAGAGAGAAACAATGTGAATTAGAATAGCCTAAAAATTCTGGTCCATTTCATTAAGAAAGTTGCAGTTGGATTTTGGTTACAAACCTCAACATGTTTGTTTGTAAGCTCTACATTATTAAGTTAAAGGAAATGTACATCTTTTTTACTCACATTATATCTTTCTCCAAACTTCAAAGTTTGTTATTTGTAAATAGTAGATTGTATCACTTTTTCAAGTCTTAAGGTAGGCACAGATGTGCATTTGGGCATGTGACACTCATTCAGTCACTAGTAATCCGACAGGTCCATTACCAACAACAGCCAGGACTGTACAGAGCAGTAAATAGTCTAGCAGTGGTCCTGTCTTAGAAATTAGGACTAGGCAGGACCAGGTTGGTGCAGGCACAGTAGAATGAGGGGAATTGCAGGTTCAGGACTAGGCAGGGCTAGAATGACTGGTTCAGGTGCATGAGACAGTAACTGAAGGGGATGGAACAGGAGATGAAGGGGTGGAGTAGGATAGCTGCTGCAGATACTGGAGTAGAATGACTGGTGCAGGTACAGGAGCCAGAGGACTTGGGTGGAGATGGGAGCTGAAGAGGATGGTACAGGAGCTGAACGGCTGGGGCAGGATAGATCGTGGATAGATGGTACAAGAGCAAAAAACTGGGTCCGGACTGTTAATGAAGTTACAGGAGCTGATGGGGGATGCAAGTAAAAATACACTTTTTGAAGTGGGCTGGTGGAGCTACAGGGGTTGAAGGGTTTTTGGGGGTAGTGGAGCTGGAAAAGTGCGTCTGGGAGGTTTGTACAGGAGAAGGCCCAAAGCCTTTCTTTTGGTACATTTGTTTTAAGGGCATGTCCCCATATATAATCTACCGTTAGGCTAAGTACCCTTTCTTCTGCAAAATTTGCCACACTTTTCCCATATTGCAAATGCACGGAAAAGGCAGCTCAGGTAGCACTTTTCTGCATTTGGCTGTGACGTCATCCATCAAGACTGAAGGTGGCCAGTGGACTTCGGGAGAAATAGCTGTATTTAGAAACTTCTTTGCAGAGGATATGGATTGTGGTCTTAGGCTCTTGGAGGGGGGGGGTACTCCACTTAACTTGATATTTTAGATGCAGGGGTGAACTTGCTGTATAAAATCTTTCACCACAGAAGTCCCTCCCCTTTTTATTTCTAGTTTTACTCCCCTACTCACTTTAGCAATGAGATATAAGGAGTTTGCCCTTTAGTTCCCCTTCATATAGACAAGTGATACATCAATTTGCAGTTTTCAGACTATAAGCACTGAAAGTATTATGTCTATATCTTGTTATTCCTCAGCACAATTTATCATCTAACGTTTGCCTGAGTATATGTAACCATTAGTTGTTGTTTTTATAACAGAGTGTATACTATCCAGAGGGATCAGCCATAAGGAGGAGCATTTTGCTTTGTGATAACAAGCTGCGTCTGAATACCATCCAGGAACTGTTTGGCTTGTCTCTAATTGAAATGCAACTCGGTAAGACGTATAATTCGTTTTTATTACTAATGTCCTAAAGAAAATTATGTAACATTGTACTACACCTGCCTTGGAACCTGCATAGCATGCATCCAACTGGATTTCTGGTAGATTCCCCCAAGACACCAAGAACACCATTATCATGATATCCCTGCACATCAGAGGTTGCCCTAGATCCCCCCCATACAGGTCCTCTAAAGTCCAACTTATGGTGCTGGTCTGGCTCCTCCCCCTCCAGCTATAAAAGACACCCATTGACCAGAAACCTGTCGTCTTATTAAATAGTTCTGGATTGTGGGAGGGGGCAGGGCCAAAATGGCAGAGCGAGTTAGAATATGGATGTCTGGTATGTTGAATCTAGATCAATCCCAGGGTTGAGGTCTTATAAGGGTAAGGGGGGCACTATTGTTGCCCTTTAACTGAAGAATAAGGGGTGGTCCCCGAAACCTGTCCAATGACGCTGCTGTTCTTGTTCGTGCAATAAAGTTTTTTCTATCCCAGAAGTGCTGCCTTCCGCCTTTACCTTTAACTGAAGAGACTAGAACTTTTAAAGGCTTCTTTGTAGCCAAAAAGTACAGGAGTCATTTCAGGGAGGGTGTTCTTTTCAGCCAGACTTTTCAATGGCACTTTTTAACTTTGATGTTTGCAATTTTTTAATAAGATTTTCTAACATAGCTGCAGGCTTGCAATCATTTTCTGTAATTTCCTCTGCCTATGGACACCTTAGGGCGAGAATGATAGGGTTAATGTGTGTGAACATGCAGTTACATGCAGGAAGGCTTTTCAAAATAAGATTCAGTGAATTACAAAGGCTCATTTATATGAAATAGTTTCTTATGAAGCTGCCTTATTATACAGCTTTATTGAGGGGCATCTATGTCGTAGGACAAGGATCCCCAAACTGCAGCTCCTGGATGTTTGAAAACTACAATGCTGAACATTTCTTTGCTGCCTTCCCCAGTTGTAGAGTGCTAGTAGGGGGGAATGCTGGGGGCCTGCTGTTTGGCCCTAGGAAAAATTCACAAAAGTGTAATAAAATACTATTATTGCAATGGAAATTCTAAAAGAAAAAAAAAAATCCTTTTTTTTAACAGAACCCTCAACATGGATCATCCTTACAGGAGATATTGAAGGTTTCATCCCTTTAAGTTTTTTAGCTAATCAGGAAATAACCATCAGGGATGGAAGGATTTCCACAACACATTCCCACAACACAATGGGAAGTGTAAACCATGCTCAACATTCCAACAGTGTCACTTAATGCGAATTCAATCCTGCACTATATCAGCACCTGAAACCATCTCGATGAGCTGCATAATGCTGGATGCAATCAACCATAAGTACATCTTACATCTTTCTTAAAAATGTACTTTGCTGATATTGGGTACCCGTCTTCCAATTAAAAAGCTAAAACATTCAATTGAACATTTCCGTTTCAATGGGAAGCCTATATATGCCGACTTTGCACTGATGCCGTTATTAAAGATGCTACAAGCTGGGAAGAGCTTATGGATGGAATTGTTTATCCTTTAAACAAACGTACCGTATATTGGGGTTCTCTGTGTCTTTAGGATGCCATAAGGGTTTGTCTGCACTTTCCTTACTCTTTAATGTGATGTTTTAAAATACACTCAATTGATCAAATGGAGATGGCTCCATTTGCATGCAGTGCAGGTTTTGCCAGCAACAATTTATTTCATGGAGCTTTGGTAAGGAAACCGGTTAACATTGCAACAGGCCTTCGTTGCAAGTATATATATTTGTGTAAAATGTCATTTGAGATTTATTGTTTTTTATTGTTCTTTAACTTGACATTTAAATATTGGGGTAAAGTTATTTTTTTTTCTAGCATGTGCCAAGCAGAAGAATAGCCCAGTGTGTTGACAATCTGTATCTAATCTATAGTGTGTTCTGTCCCGATCCCATAAAGATATTTATCAATAACTCCTGCATGCAAAGCAAGTCTTGCATTTAGGTCCCATCGCCTAAGTGGTTAAATACAAGTTGCTTGTTAATTGAAGTACTGTGAAGATTATTGCTTTTGTTTATTACTAAGAAAAAGTGACCTAGGAAAAGCAAATGATTGTCTATGATGAGCAAATACCCTTCTATCTTCTCAGGTCTTGAGCTTTCAAAATATAAATATTATATATTATATAATATTAAGAAATCTATTTATTTCTCCTTATAATTAAAGGCTACAAACAACTTAAATTGTGTGCACATGCCCTCAGTCTATTCCCTATTGCCTCAAGCAAATGGTTTAGACTAGGTTCATAAATCGCCTTGTTATTCAAGATTAAATCTCTAAATTTTTACTACAATTATATTTTTTGTTTCTTCTTTTTTTCTTTTTGTCAAAATCCTTTTACAAGTTGATCAGACTTGGTAAGTTTCACCTGATCCTATAGGGCTCATTTACCCAGAGTCGCAGCACACTTTGAAGGAGTTAAAGTCAATATTGGTTAGATCAACTTAAACTCCTTCATTGTGTGGGTTTTGCATATTATCAGGGTTATTCAATAAAAGTTCTTATCGTGGGTAAATCCATTTCAGGACTTTACCTGGAGCGATTGCAGCTCTTGGTAAATGTACACTATGTATTTTAGAGAATTATAGTCCTAAACCTCTTTCCAAGTCCTCGCCCCTGGGTACAGTCTCTATCTCCTGATATACTTACCTATAATTTTTCTTGCTGTTTTGGTTTAACCCTGCGCCATGTCCAATGATAAAAGGGCTTAGCGAGAAGCGTGTCTTCTTATTGGCCAGGTGTGGAACTAGACAGGACCTGCGATGGAATGTTTCTGGAAATATATCCGTAATAGAGATGTTTCGAAACCAGCGAGTTTCATTTTCAGGGAAAAAAATCTGAAAATGGACCCATTTCAGAAAAAATCCAAAAGTTCAAAGTAGAGTAAGGGTAGATAAGGCATAGTAATATACATTGGATGGCTCAGGCGCCTGGGAAATGGCATGAGGAACAAGTGGAAATCACCAGAACATAAATAAAACAAACTTCCTGTACACGCAAGCTATTTTTGAGGTTTTGCAGGTTACTTTCAAGTGATTACTGAATATATTCCAACGGTTCCAACGGAACTTCGGAAACCCGAGTCGGAACCGGGTTTAATGGGTACATCCCTAATCAATAGATAAAGACCTACTCACCCTGGGTACATTTCATGAACAGAAAAGGAGGGGAGCTAGAAAAGGTAACTATAATTGTCCTTTAATATGCAGGATCAGGTGTTGGGCCAACATATCTGCTGTGTGGGTTTTTTCCCCCCCTTCCGACAGATCTACCATGAATAAAATCAGTTGACAACAGCCCATGGTTACCTAGACGTATGTATGATGTAAAGAGGTCCAGTTGCAGAGGAGGGGCATAATCGCATGGCACCAGTGGTTTTGAACTAATAGATATTTCATAAAGAGTTGTTTTTAGCCTATGTTATACGGGTATAAGGATTCGCAGAAAATTACTTTTCTATTTATAGTCATTGTTCTATATATATTTTTGGTGTAAGGAACATTTAGAGGCAGGTTACAGGAATGATTTCCGTTCAGTATCGTTGGATGTCAATGAAGTAATTTGTGTAGACCGTAACACCTTTGCTTTTTGTATTGAATCGTATGGCTGTCAGATTACAGTGGGTTGACTTTATTTTATGCCATGGATAGAAATGAATGTAAGGCAAATTTCTTATTAGCCATAGAAATCAGGGCAAGTGAAATGCTTTGTTTGTTCCATGTCACATAAAAATCAGAAGTACCAAGTCCTTTATGTACAAACAATGCTGCTGTTCTCTTTCAATGTTTTATTTATATATTATATCCATATGAAATTATTTATAACAAACCTTGTAAGAATAAAAATAAAATTGGTGCCAGTCTTGCTTTTTATCATAAACACATGTGGAAGCCATTTTTTCCCCCCAGCACTTAACACGTGCATTTCTGGTAAACCAGTTTCCCAGCAAATGTCAATAAGCAAGGAGGAGGGAGGTATTATTTCTCTTTGGTTCTTCTTAAAATCATCACTTAGGACTAGTGATGATGATATTAATTAGCTGCTGTACAGTACACCTTGTGAAAGGGGTCGTACAGGGATATTCCTGCCATTCTGGAAAAGATATAAGATCATCCATTTGGTTGTATAAACCAGTGAGTTCAGATGACTATAAGAGTGGATCGCCTGGTACGCAACCTGGAAACAAGATACAAAGCAGATGATTACAACAGTGTTAATAAACCAAGCATGATGATTATTAGACTTCAGTCCAATAACTGTGTAAAGGTAAATGTTAGCCATGATGGCTGAATTAGACCATCTAAATCCACTGGCTGAATATTTTATCTACTTTAGCTGCTACCCATGTTGCCATCTGAATAAAAGACTGGCATTTCTGTGTGTAGATACATTTTAATGCTTTTCTTGTTGTCAATAACTTTCAAACATGGGGCTTATTTAAAAAGTTTAGATTGCCCTTTATACTAAACACATTTATGCCTGTAAGAACACTTAAGGGCTTACTTTATGGTGCAACATTTCACTTGTGCTATACAATCAAAGGTTTTCTAACTGCAGAAGACCAGCAAAAAAATGTGATCTGATTGGTTTCTGCAAATTAACAACACATGCACATTTTCGCACCATTTAATACGCCATAAGGGCACGGCCACACTGCAACGCAATCGCACACAGAATCAAATGCGATTTCATGTGCGATTTTGTTGCGTTTGTGCGTGCGTTTTTTCATTAAGTATTGGAAAACGCATGCGATTGCAATTTAAAATGCGGAAAGCAAATCGCAATCGCAACGCACCCGAAAACGAGCGTTTTCAAGGCCGTTTTCAATGATCTAAAAAAAACGCAAACGCACAAAAAATGCAGCAGTGTGGCCTAGCCCTAAATGTGTCTAGCATAAAGGGTAATCTAAACTTTGTATGCCTGTGACAAGACTGCTGTCTGTCCTTTTTGTGTGGCGAAAGAATGGCCAACGTGTGCCTTCCCCTGTGGTCTGAAATCTACAATTCCCCAGCATTTACTGGCTGTCCTCTGCAATTAGAGAGTGCTAGGAGTTGTACTCCTCAAACATCTGGAGGGCCACAGGTTGGACATCCCTGTTGATGCCACACTAGTGCCATCAGATTGCATCTGTACAGGAAAAAAAAACAACAGCACTTTTTTTAATTCCTGCCCTTATGCAGTGCATTGCAAACTGTGCTAAAAGGGCTTGTCCAGCCCATATGTAAATTTTGTATATAACATCAGAAGCCCCCCCCAAATTCTGGAACTGTAACACTTTTTACCAACTCTCCTAAACATGCATATCGAGCGTTATCCCCTCCAAAAAAATCTCACCGTATAATGTCAAGGGCCAACTCTGTTTCCTTTCTTGTGTCCTCTGTGATTGGATAAAAGACCAGTATAATTAACCCAAAAACAATCAGGGCAGCAGGGACCGCACCAATCAGCAACTTAAGAGTAAGCACCACACTGTCAGACTGCTTACACGCTTCTGTGTTGTAGTCGGCAAATCTGCAGTGACCAGAAACAGACAAAACATTATGTACAGTACATTATTAATAGTAACCACAGTTTATAATATAATAGAGCAGCAGTGCTCTATTTATAAAAATCACTAGGCTATGTCGCAGATTATCAGCACCACAAACAAAATGTTCTGCGAGCTGTTTTTGTTTAAATTATGGTCAACTTCTGCTTTTATTATTGATGGTTACGTGAATAGAAGTGATAATCTTTGCAGGTTACATTAAGACTAGAATTCTGCATGATGCATTAACATAACTTCTGTAGAGCTTTGTGATTGGCTGCTTTTCTCTCCATCCATCTGATTACTAGGATCAACTTAGGTAGCAATTTGCATGACAGACTGGGTTTAATAACATTTAAAGTACAATAGACACTGTTAGCTGCCCAATTGCTGGTCCTCATGACATGTTAAGCATCTGTCATAAGTATTGCTTAAAGACCACTGCTGCTGTCTTTACTGATCATGTCTGTATTTTGTTTTTACTGCAGCCAGCTTTGTATTGTGTGTATACAGTTTTGTCTTTCCCTTGTATTGCCTTATATCTTGACTACGTAGAAAAAGCACATTATATATGTTTAAAGAAAACCATACACCAAGAATGACAACTGTGGAACATTCAGAACAACAGTGAACTGCAGATTCTAATCCTATCATTTTAAAGCCACTGAAATCTTATAGGCATAAAGCAACGTCTTAACACTTCTTGGAGTCTAATGGTTTAGTCCAGTAGATCGGCAAATAAACTCAGTAGATAACGGGCAGGTGATTGCCTATGGGACTGATAGAATAGACAGCATTAAAAGTGGCACTTACTGAAGGCTCAGTGTAGAAATACCTAAAGCAATTCCAGCAGACAGTTTGGTGAATAAAACAAATGAAGAGTAGAAGATGGCCTCCAACCCGTTCACCTGCGGATTCATCAGCCTAAAATGATCCACCACATCTGGAAGCATGGACCTAGGGAGAACAGGAAGAAAAATGATCCTGTAGTTGAGAGATCCTAATAAGAATGAATTTCATTTACTTGCACAGTATGGAACCTGCAGGTAATTTATTTAAGGAGAATTATACTTGTGCAGTAACTGAAATTTTTCAAGCTCCTCCCCTCCGTCATTAACATGTGTTCTCCAATGTCAAAGATAGGAAAATCGTCAATGACAATTACTGTGGGAGGAGCCACAAAGAATTTGGTTAGCAATATTGTATATTGTTATTTACAATATTGTTAAAGAACAATATCCCACATGGGATACTAAATACTATAATTAAAAAGATCAAGAAAACTAAACACTTAAATGTAATATACTGTATATATACTCGAATATAAGTCGTTCTGAGTAGTCGAGGTACCTATTTTACGTGGAGAATTAGTAAAACATGATTGACTGTATTGTTTTGAGGCTTTAGTTGCCCTTTAAATGGACAGCAGAATTCCCATACAGTAAAAGCCATATCCAGTATGGCTATTACTGTATTGGATTAATGAATGGGAATTCTGCTGTCCATTTAAAGGGCAACAAAAGCCTCAAAATAAATACACAGAATCAGAAGGCACCTTTTTAACAATAGATACCATCCTCCTGATTCTGTTTTGAGCCATTAGTTGCCCTTTAAATGGAGAGTAATCCCATAACCCCCATTCCTTGGCACTTTTTAGTTGGTCAGAGTTGTAGTTTCCAAACATCTTCAGTGGCAAGGAATTGGGCTTACTGTATGGGACTACTATCCCCCATACAGTCCAAGAGCACTCCAGCACACTGCTGTTGTCCTGCACACATTTGTTCCTGTTGGCCTACTGTCGTCCCTACCTCCCCCAGAGGGAAGGTACAGACTCGGCGCCGGGAATTGAGACTGGCGTCGAGTAGTGACGTCACCCATTTTTAAAGACTAAAAACCTCAACTTGTACTGGAGTATATACGGTAATTGACTGCGAGTTAATCCAACACCCTCTAATTTTAGAAACCATGGGCTAAATTTATTAAGACGCTGTGTCGTTTTTTGGGATACTGTGCCTTTACCGCTAGTTATTTTTATGGCTACAATCGTACAGTTATGTCAGTGGCCGTAAAACTGCGATAGCGGTCATACAATTATGATTGCCTATACAATACCATAGAGGTAGTGTAGTACTGCTTGGCATTGTATGGTCGGAAATATAAGACCACGCCCTGAAATATAAAGCCGCAGACTTACTTTTACGATAACTGTGGGTTCTTAAATTCTGCTCATGTTCCTTTGCTTTCTACTGAAGCTAGTGACATTGCATACAGTCAACTGGCTTTGTTGCTGACTTCACTTGGAGTCAAAGGATCCTCGTGGACTGCCGTGGAAAGTCTGCTGAATTGGTGAAAGATCTCAAATGAACTTTCCATGCCTGAACCTTGGAGCTGATGATTTGCAATATGATAGATATAGGCTCCTATAATTAGAGGTTAATCTGCACCAACCACACATCTGATTGGTTCCCGCAGATTAAGAGCACAGGCAAAATTCTGCACCTGTTACTAAATTAGCCCATACTGTGCTTAGAAATTCCAGATAGGCCAGTTTTATTATTACGGATATTTTACTAGAATTAGGGGTTTGGGGAGTTGCGGTTCTATGGAGGAATGAAGGTTGGCTTCTTTATTATACTAGTCAGGTAAAGCTTATAACCAGTATTTTACAGTAGGACACTCACCATGGCAGAAGCAGGGATGCGGCAATACTTTGGCCAGAAGTTACAGCTACCACATAGGCTACTGGGACACTGGGAATAGTCACCAACAGAATGGCAAATGGGATCATCCACTAAAAAAAAAAAAATAATCTGTATTTGCAATGATCCGTCTGGGGAACGTTGGCAGGTAAAACCCTCTGCACAGGTCTACATTACAATTGATTCAATGTTCATGTCAGATCAAACGTTAAATTGATCTAAGATCAAGCCAGGGTATGGCTAGCCTAAGACTGATGTTCTTTTGTGTCTCTTCTAGACCCATATATCATGTGCATGTACATCGCCCTCCCCTGGGTGGTGGTGTGAATGATTGACATGTAAGAACAGAATGACAGTGGAGAGACCATTACAGCACATTAAGAAGTAAGTAAACGCACTTTAAAAAAGATATTGACTAAGAGTGGATTCTCTTATGGAATGGATCTTCAGGGTCTTGCTTAATATTAAGGCTGATGTATATACATTTATCAAGTTCACTCATCAAATTAAACGGTATATATGCAAATCACCCCCCAAACCTGCAATAGTTAAAATCTGAGAGATGGAAGACTAACTTGAAATGCTGCATAATGTTCTGTTACCTCTCCTTCTGTTTCCTGGTTATTCCAGTTAGCAGCTGTCAGTCATGGATGTAACAGATGACATAGTCAATGACTGGTTGCAATTCGCTTGGCTACCTCCAGCTTGTTAAAAAGCTTGGAGAGCTTGAAGAGGAGGAAGAAACTTTTGAGAAGAAGAGGGAAGGGAGAGAACCATCATACTGTTAAAGTTCTATGTCTGTCTGATTTCTAACTATTGCAGTTTTGAGGGGTGATTTACCTATATACATATTTGAGGGGTGAACATACCCTTTAACCCTTAAAACATTGTACAGAGTACAACTTTGGAACAGTGTGATTCCCTGTTGCTGATTTAACATCCTGTTTACAGGATCTGCTGGTAAACACATGTCATTAACTTGACAATTTCTGAATGTAGGAACAGTGGAAAAGAATAAGGGATCATTTTGAGAACTTGAGCTAGAATGATAGATTTATTGCAGATGAGGTAATAATGATCAAACCCCATTATAAGGATCTTATCTCAGTATTAAAACACCAAAGCCAGAGACACAACAGGGGATTGCATGCCAGAAACCTAAGGGCTGAGAGCTGAACATCTTTGTTCTACAAACCCAGTGAACAAAATCTTCACTCACTGAAATTCCAAAGGATGCCAATTTCTTCCCAAATCTCTTTAAAAACCACTGCCAGAAAGGGATGCTCAGAACTGCAGAAATCTAAGGGAAAAATTTAAAATGATACTTAAAATTATATATCCAATGTGCATCGTCCATTACAGTCCATTTGGGTTAAAGGGCATGTCCACCCTTCTGATAAACTTTTGAGATAATGTACTGCTCCCTACTATTATTCACAGAAAAATCTTTACTTACCATGCCTCTCTCCTTCGCCGCACTGCCCCGGCCCTCTGCTTGCACGGAAATGCAAGCAGGGGGCGGGACTGGCCGCCATGTCCGTGATTGGCTGAGAGGCAGCCAATCACGCACGCGGCTGCCGTGAGTTCAGACCGGCGAAGGAGAGAGGCATGGTAAGTAAAGATCGGGGCACTTTCTGTGAATAATAATGCGGTTGGGGCTGGGGGAGGGAGCAGTACATTATCTCAAAAGGGTTTGGAGCTAGGGGGAGGGAGACAAAGTCGGGAGGGAGAGGGAGGTGGGAGGGAGGGCTGCAGTGCGCATGCCAAACGTCTTCCGGAGGGGAGACAGGAGGCAGAGTCCTATATGGACTCTGCTAGGCTTCTGCTGGCCAGTTTTTTTTTTGGGGGGGGGGGGGTACAGGAGAACCATTTGGAGCTGGGATGTAAGGTAAGGATTTTTACACACTACATAGTGGGGCCAGTGGTGGGTTAAATTATAGTTTGGAGGGTGGACATGCCCTTTAAAATATTGGTTACCATATATTTATTTGTTTCATTATCATTTATTTTCAATGTAACCACATTCATAGTTACTAAAGACAGATCGAGCAAACCAGATCCCTGCATCTCTTTTTAAATCTTCAAAGAACAGCTATTCACCTGCCCAGAACCTGTAAACAGAGAGGATCTGTTTGATGTCAGTACCCACTGACCAATCAGAATTGTCAAAGTGGAATACTGGAAAGAAGCAGCAATCTTTAATACTGAACATTTTTTGTCCTTTCTATGTTTTATAAATTGTCATTTTATTACTTTCACCAGGTATTATCTACATGTAAGTCAGATGACCTAAAATACAGTGAAAAAGGATCTGTTGGTTGTTACAATTTATGTTTCTTAATTTAAATACAGTTTATTATTATTATTGGTGCAGATGAATAAACCTATTGGTTGTCTATTGGAATCAGGAAGTGCTATTGCCCAAATGATTGACCTGACTATGTGGCCCATTGGGGGCAAAATATCGACCATAATTTCTGACATGTCTTAAAATAAGGTAAGTACCAATAGGTTATATCACTAAGCACCATTTATAAGGATATATTATTATTATCATTATGCAGCAGTTACCATCTATAATTCCAACAGCACCACGGCATTATAGACAGCTGCGGTTATAAATAAATCACAATATGGGAAAGATAAAGTGGATTTCACATTTCTTTCCCTGACTCACCAGTATGGTCAGTACGAGGTTCTGGAAATGATCTCGCAGATCTGCAGCATGTGTGCAAAAAAGGACAAAATTGCTCTGTTGAAGCTGATAATTCAGAGAGAGAAGTTAAAGTCTGCAGTCACTGGTTACATGTACAGGATACACAATACACACTAGACACTCTGATTACAAGAAGGCTAAACAGCAATGATCACATTGGGCCACACTTATAAAGCCGCTGTATCGCTTTTTAGCGATACCACGACTTTAACGATTGGTATCGTAAATTTACGATCGTTAAACCGATCGGAGATTAACGATCATTAATATCGATTGTAAATTTACGATACCGAAATCGTAGATTTGTGATCCCCATAGAATAACATTGCTGTAGTTTACTACCGCACAGTATTCTACGATCGAACGTTCGGTCGTAAATTTACGCTAAAATCGCTAACCCGATACTGCAGGTTAATAAATATGGATCTGTGTTATGTCTTACAGTGAATTCAGCAATGGTGCATACAGGAGTATGGGGATTATTATTTCAATTCTGCTCATTGACAGTGTTCTACCTAGGGTTCTCCGGCCCACCTGGCTACTTTTTCATGCCACCCGGTTGGAAAACGTTTCTTGAGAGAACACTGTTGTGATTTAATAAACAATTTAGATGTAAGTTTAATAGGTGCGCTAATAAGTGAGTAAAAACTCCCACCCAGTCAAGACCCCTTTTTAACAGCGAGATTATTTTAGCACGTGTTAAGTAGTTTTTGCAAGATACCCAAGGCCGCAAAAAGGTGGCACAGCAAACCTCCAACACACTTTGTATGTGGGTCACATGTACCATGTTACATCTGGGCTACCTTCAGATGTTTTAAAGCTACAACAGCATTCTGCAACCAGGAGTTTTAGTTTTCAAACACCTAGTTCTAGTGGGATGAAAGTTAGGGGGGGAAAGGGCTCCCCTGCGCATGTCACACAACTTCCCGGAGGCTGCAGAAGAGGCAGAAACATTTTTGCAGGAAGACAGCTCCTACCCTTCAATTTCCTGGATTTTGGACAAGCACTGCAGGAGAACCATAAGGAACAGAGATGTAAGGTACAGATTCTTAAAAAGCTGATTGCAGAGCCCTTACCCCCCCCCCCCCCCCCGGCCCCCTGCCCACCCCCGCAGTAGTGGGACCAGTAGTTACGCCACTGTTTTGTGTATAGGAATTGATTAAACCGATGTGATCATTATGTATATGGTCCTAGATTTCCCTGCACTAGAATTCCCTACTCAGTATGGTGAGCGGGCACGCTGCCCTGCGATTGCGCACGCACTTCATGTGCGTTGGTGCCACTTGCACTACAATCCCAGTCATTTCTGGGTATCGGAGCGCATGTTAACGCACCAAATATAGTGATCGCATGGCCCAGTGCACTGACTGCACATTGATTGCATTCTGCCTAATGATTGCATTGATTGCAATCTGCCTAATGTGGTTTTATCATGTGTCATCTGATTTCCATTAATCTGACAGATGTGTTAGTGGTAGATTGGATACAAAGGTTTGGAAATGTTTCATGCTGCATAGTTCAAGAGAAGATAAATGCTGGTGACCAAATCCTACAGCCTCTTGTTAATTAATTAGTCACAATCCTCAATGGTAATCCTCTTACAGAGCTGTTAACTGGCTGGCTGGAAAATGTGCTTAGGCTAATTTAGTAGATGATTAAGAGGAACTGACTGTGTAATAACATGTCCCATTCTCTGAGTCCCAATGTAAACTATAAACTTTCAGATGGACCATAGAGACATTTTGGGAAAGGTACAAAAGGGCCACAACTTAGACCTCCCATATATTTGCAGCTGGTAAGAACAGTTTATAAAAGGGGAAAGTAAATGAACACACTATCCATCCAAGTCTTAGGATTTGATAATAGTAGATTTAATGAGATGAGTAGTGACTGACCAATAGTGTTTGAACTTACTGTTTTCATCAGAATGATTTAGATTTTAGCACATACTGTGAAACATATCTGCACAAAATAGGACAAGACACCAACTCATTTTCTAAAAGATGATTTATATTAGGGTTCTAACACTAAACAAATTATCCTTTATGATAATGATATGATTATAATACATAAGGCTATCATAAGGCTATGGACTTTCAATGGGGAGGTGCAGTGGAATATATATAAAAACCTCTTAACTACATAGTTAAAAGGTTATTATAAGAATATATACCACTGCACCTCCCCATTGAAAGTCCTGTAACCATTAACAATAAAAGATTTTAGTTACTTCCATATAAAAAGCTATAGAGCGGCACATGAATCATGAATAAGAAATCCGGGTCTCCCAGGCAGCAGCTACTGACCCGGCCATTATAGTCTGTTAAAGAAAGGGAATGCAGAATAAATCAACTCCAGACACTGGCAGGGGAAAGTAATCCAGTGGCTGGTTGAAGACATACAGCTGTTCAGGTCTGTGCCATGCTATAGCTTTTTATTTACTGTAAGGGGTGTATTATCCCTTATATAATATGCCCAACAGTGTTGTTTTTAAAGGAAATGTCTAAAAACACAAAAACTGGTTAATTGTCAGTTACCTGCCCCCAAACCTAACTGTATACATGTATCATATATTCAGCACATTATTAGGTACATTTCTAACCAGATAATTATGGATAATTATTGTCCCCATTTTGGCAGAGTAAGCTGGCTCCTCCCCTCATGCAGTCAATCAACTGACCTCACATCCAATCATTAACTGCTGTTTCATCTGCTGCCTCCTCGACACATGCTCAAGCATATAAAAAAAACTCATTGGTAGATACCATTTTTAGAATGGAAAAATAACTTACCATTAAATATCTGGTTACAAATGCATGTAGTAAACTGGGGAAAATAGCAGTTGGGGTTGCAGGCAGATACATACCCTTTAAAGGCATGTATCTGCCATTAAAGTAAATATCCCACATGTAACACGTAGAACTGAGGTTGATCAGGTCGAAATCCAATTCTTCCATGGTGTCTGTGTGCAAGAGGAACCATAGGGCTCAATATATTGTTTTCCTTGTGTTGTCCTAAACTTAGTAAGCAAACAGTTTAGAGGGGAATAAAATATATAATGAACCTGCATTGATTATTGTGTGTCTCGCATCTGCACTCATCCAACCAATATTATTTCAGGTGCCTCCAGGTGTTGTGGTTCCATCTTCCACCTATTAACATTCCATATTATTCCTAACTAACACATGTCATTATCATTGAGGATGAAACACATTGCTTCCTTCATATCCAGTAAACAGACAAATCTGCACATTCTCAGTGTGTATTCCAGTTCCCATCTCCCTCCTCCTGGCAGTTATCAATATACTACTGCATGGTCTGTTCTGAGCCTGCTAGAGCATAGCTGAGCAGTGTTTAAACCAATTAGTATTCACTTTTAAGAACTTGGTGAATTATTGATAAGGCTATAGAAATAAAAACATGACTAACTTAAATATTAGCTTGACTTGATCAATGGGTTACCTGAACAGCAGCTGAGATGAGCAAGAATGAGGCTATTAGATTCAGGTAAGGGCCAAACTGCATAGACTTTCTGAACCCTTTGAAAAACTGAATAACCTTCCCAGAATCCATGGCATGTGGATCTTCTGCTGAAAAAATAAAGTTACTGGAGGTTACATTATAGGGCCCATGTCTTCCCAGCAGGCTTAAACACCCAGTGCATGCGTACAGTAGGGACAACTCAGGCTTTCAACTGCAGAACTGTTTCTTATAAGGTGGGAGTCTGTTTTATACAGGGCATGCCTCCCTCTCTGTGTTCAACTGACGCTACGCTTGATTTTAGCAAAAAATCCAACAGCATAAATAAGGATGACATAGAAAGACGGGTGGCCTCCATGTCGGGTAGAAAAGTTTTAGAGTATATAATATATATAAAACTTTTGCAAGAGGTAGGACATTTAGGGAAAGACTCCTTATTCTTCTTTATGTTTTTTATAGTAAGATATATGCAGTACTTAAAATGCCAGCAAATGGGTTATGGATCTGTTGGCAATAAATGCCCTGGAATATGTCCCAGGGACCTCCTGAATGCAAGGTGTGATTGCATTGTAGGCAAGAGGTGTTATAGAAACTGCCTAGGGGAAGGTATTGTACATGGCAGACAATTAGTGTTCACCTCCTCCCCTCTCTATGTCTAGAACCAAGCAATAGAAAGGCCACTATATAGTTCTAGTCCTATAGTATAGTGATTATCATGGTGAAAATTGGAGCGATTTCTTACCGTTTTTTTCCTTAACTCCGAGGAAAAGGACAGACGTGCACAGAACGTACACACATCCTATGATACCGGCAGCTATCATGTAGACATACCTCTGGAAGGAAAATGACATTAACTATAGGTGTATATCACATTCCAGTAGGAAGAAAATGTGACAGACTATATAGAAACTTCCACGTAGACCATTTATCGAAATGAAGTCCAGTACTAACTGCATGATGGATGTGGTCCGAAGATCCAGGTAGGAATTCCAGAGTGACATTTACAGTCTGGTTGGTAATGTTACAGTCGTGTCTTGTGTGGGCGCTGGCGACAATCTGCCCTTGGACAGCTGCTCCAATCAAAGTGCCAAGCACCTCCACCGTCATTCCTACATAGGCAGAAGGAAGGAAGTCACTGGGGGTCACTGGAGTGAAACAGTGGGCAGCGTATTAAAAGGATGATCTACTGTAAATGGCTTCCCATAATCTAACTCCTGGTCTCCCAAACAGTTTGAAAATATTGTAATAGTATTTATCAAGAACACAATAAGCTTTCACTGCTTGTAAACGAGCTTGGAGAGGAGGCAGAATTGAGAGACAGAGGGAAGGGGTGAAGAACATTTTGCTGCATATAAGGTTAGTCCTACATCTGTCAACTTTCTCACAATTGGGCAGCACGGTGGCTCAGTGGTTAGCACTGATACCTTGCAGCGTTGAAGTCCTGAGTTCGATTCCACCCTTGGACACATCTGCAAGGAGTTTGTATGTTCTCCCCCTGTGCTTGTATGGGTTTCCTCCAGTTTCCCCCACAATCACAAAGACATACTGATAGGTTGTTTGTGTACATAAAGTGATTAGAATGTAAGCTCCTTGGGGCAGGGCCTGATGTGAATTGAGTAAATAATTGTAAAGCGCTGTGGAATATGTAGCGCTATATAAGAAACAAAATACACACATACATACATTGTGGGTTTGTGTTGATTTACCTATATGTGATTTTTCATTCGAGGGGTAAACACAGGGCCGTCATCAGGGGGGTACAGGGGGTACTCCTGTATGGGGCCCGGACTTGAAAGGGGCCCAGAGAGTGAAAGGAAGAAAAAAAAAAAAAAAATCTTCAATACTGAATTCAGCCACTAGGTGGCGAACTTCATTCCTAGATAGAGAAGACAAACAGGGTGTTTTGTCTATGTGGCTCCACCCCCTCCCGCCCCTCCCCTGAACTTGTATCTTCTGTGCTGTGATCTCCATAGAGAGCAGGAGGAGTAACTGTAAGTTATACTGATCCCATTTCTGATTGTGAGAGTCCATGGGGGGCATTGTTACCCTCAGCATGGCAGCATGGCAGCTCCACAGCATCTCTATCCTGCCTATATACATATCTCCATCTCTGTCACATAGCACTATTGCAGCTCCACACTGAGATGGAGATATGGATATAAACAGGATAGAGATTGTGTCTTATATAGCAGTATGGCAACTTCACACCATCCCTATCCTGCCCATATCCAAATTTCTATCTCTGTGTCTGTCACATTGCAGCACACCATCTTTATTATCAGGATATAGACAGGATAGAGATGGTGTGTGGAGCTGCAATCTGAGATAGAAATATGGATATAGGCAGGACAGAGTGTGGAGCTGCCATGCTGTGTGGCAATAGTGGCAGCCTTTTTCCAGACAGTGCACAAGTGGGTATGTGTAAAAATTTGAGCATGAAGAAAGGGGTGAATATATCAATAGAAATACGTTTTAAGCAACACTAATGTAGAATATAATATGGGGTCTAATATGGGATCCAGTCTGTGTGGGCTTGGCATAAAGGAACCGTATATACTCAAGTATAAATCGAGATTTTTAGGCTAAAAAAATAGCCTAAAAAAGAGTCTTGGTTTATACTCGGGTCAAACACTTACCTGCTCCGGCGGCCACGTGCTCCGCATCCTCTGCTGGCTGACGTCACTACTCGGGTACTGAGTAGTGACGTCAGCCAGCAGAGGAAAGTGGAGCATGTGGCCGCCGGAGCAGAGAAGAGGATCCAGAGCAGCCTGCAGGGGAACATGTGGAGCGGGTAGCAGAAGGCAACTGTGGGGACTCAGAAGGGGGGGAAGTAGAGTAATTCCTGCAGTGGCTATTCCTTGCCACTGCAGATATTTGGAAACTATAACTCCCAGCAACTAAAGCATGCTGGGAGGTGTAGTTTCTAAACATCTTGAGTGCCAAGGAATGAGGCTTTAGTTGCCTTTTAAATGGACATAAGAATTCCCATACAGTAATAGCCAAATCCAGTATGGTTATTACTGTATAGGACTTCTGATGTTCATTTAAAGGGCAACTACAGCCTAAAAACAACACAGAATCAGAAGGAGGATGATATCTATTGCTGCCTTCTGATTCTGATGCTGCCTTCTGTTTTGAGGCTTTATCTGCCCTTTAAATGGACAGCAGCATTCCCATACAGTAGTCCCATACAGTAATAACCATACTGGATTTGGCTATTACTGTATGTGACTACTGTATGGGAATTCTTCTGTCCATTTAAAGGGCAACTAAAGCCTTAAAACAATACAGAATCAGAAGGCAGTTGTGGTCCTATTTTCTACCCTTGGTTTATACTCGAGTCAATCACTTTTACGCCTTTTTAGAGGTAAAAAGTAGGTGCCTCGGTTTATACTCGGGTCGGTTTATACTCGAGTATATATGGGTATGTTATATTTACCAGTCTGTGCCCATTGGGCATGAGGGCATCTTAAGTGTGTGTGCGGGACACGGGTACATTTTATATTTACCGGTCTGTGTGTGAGTCGGGGAGGTAGAGCATGTCTCGCGCCTGTTAATTTAACAGGCTTAATGTCTAGTTGACATATAATATTGCAGGCAACAATGTAAAACGGGAATAATGGTCTTTAAATGTGTGTAACCTTAACAAAGTGGGAGTGGTCTTAAAGTGATTGTGGGGAAAAAATCCGCATTTGCCACTTGTCTTCTCCCCATGGGTTCCTCTTTTGCGTTTTAAAATATTGGGAGGTATGGACTGTCTGAGTTGGTTCGTGCTATGGGGGGCCCAGAAATGTACCCAGGAAAGTCTGATGGCGGCCCTGGGTAAACATGCCCTTTTAAAGATTGTCCCACAGAACTCCCATCTCTGTGCCCAGGTGACAGACTTACTATAGGCAGTGGCTGAATCCCTCTCAGTTTGCTCTGTGCTAAGGAACATGGTCAGTGTTGTGTATGGGACATGATAAACCTGCAAGAATAAAACAGTTTACTGGATTAATAATCTGATCTTCCCAGATCCTTCACATTAAACAAACACCAGTGCACTGTATGCAACATAGATGGACACACTGAGCTCCTCTACCCACCCCCCTGCCTAGGGAATGATTGGTGCAACACCCTTCTACCCACAATGCTATGCCCTCTCCCCATCTCTCACCTTTACTCCGTCAGTAAGTAATACACAGTAAATTCCAGAAAGACAACATCACCCCCTACTGGTGACAAACAGTTTATATTTATGTGTTAAAGAGGATTCAAAAGTTTAATGGTTGCTATATATGTTGCAATATTGCTGGCCGAAATTGTCCCAGCTATGGAGACGAAATTGGGAAGATTCAAATTCGGACCAGGCAAAACTTGGTGCAATTGATGATATTATCAAATGATATCCATACATGTGTGGCCACCATATCAGCTTAAACAATTAAATAAAAGCCCCTACAAGTACAATGTCACTCCCATTGTCTCCCATTGATCACATGATCATATCACACTTAAAGGGCAATTATACTTACCTCCTCCCCGCCCCTATTCTTATATCCACGCTTTCTACCAAGGGTGAGGACCTAAGTCGCTAAGTCCTCACCCCTGGGCTGTTTGCACTTACTCTGTTATACTTGCACATCGCCGCTCCAGTAAGCTCCACCCCCACATCTCTCTCTTTCTCCTCTGCAAGGAGCGTATCTTCCTATTGGACCCATCATGGAAGCAGAAGAGGGATCGGAGCAGCGCTGTGTAGGTATAACAGAGTAAGTGCAAACAGCCCAGGGGTTAGGACTTTGCAACTTTGGTCCTCACCCTTTGTAGAGAGCGTGCATATAAGAGGAGGAGCAGGGAGGAGGTAAGTATAATTGCCCTTTAAGGCTCGTACAGACCTACGATTCTGATGCAAGATCCTGTCTGTCATTTTGAAAAGATCAGGATACACTCAGTCCCAAGCGTTCTCCCTATGCACAGCACACACTGTGCTCATAACGCCCCAATATCATCATTTCCGACAGTATCAGGGATTTATTGGTACTGTGTGTGCTTTAGATCACAAGCAAACTTTTGCACCTCTTGGTTTATAAGCCCCAAATGTGCACATTTACATTATACACAACATTCCAATGTCCAGAACATGAAAACTCCATGTATGGTATATGGTGTCTAGGGTGGATTCAAACCCACGGTTCAGTGCTGACTTACTGTGCTTAATGCTTGGAATGAACAGTAGAACGCCAGGTACCACAGGACTCTTCCAGTCTCAAATTTGGGGACGAACCACAGAAAGAAATAGGAGACGACTAGGAATGGTGTGCACCCCAACATCCTGTAACAAACCAACAAGCAGAATTCTGGGGTTTCAATAGAGGAAAGAAACTACTAAAGGCCACATGTTATTAGTACCTTACTTAACCAATTAACCCGAGGGTAAAATATCATCAAGCAGCTACAGGGTTTAGAATTGGCTAAAGGTCCAGGAGAATTGCCAAATCTATAAATAAATACATTCTGTATTCTACCTCCGGCAGTTCCTTGGTGAAAGGTAGACACAAATTACACTGAGTAAAGAACTCAAGGTAAAATATAAATGAGCCGGGTGGATTCTGTAATGCTTTAAAGGGGAACTATGACAAAACAAGGACTTTCCTATGAAAAACAACCAATTGATTTCAATCGATTCTGACCACTCAGAATCGATTTATGACCACTCCTTCAGCAGGATTAAAGAAGATAGACAGCTTTCCCGGGGGCATGTGCCATAGCTTCTTGATGAAAGGAAAGAATTGATGGTGCACACCCACATGTCATGAAGATATATCTACCCTCGTCTTCATCAATTAGAGAGAGTGCCCTGGAGGAATCATTGCCCATTTCCTAGCAGCCTATCTTCCTAATCCCTGCTGGTAGAGTGGTCTCAAAGGGATTGGCTGAAGGTAATTCCTTTATTTTTACATCATTGTTTCCCCTTTAATAACACATAGTTGTATCTCTTACATCTTTAAGTTTGGCCATACACTGTTTCAGTGTTAGGTTGATTGGATGTCCAATCTCTCATGTATGTTAAAGGCTATGTCCACCCCTAAAATAAAAATTTAATATCTCTCCCCCATGTCCCCCAGCCCCAACCGCATGTTTTTTTTTTTAAAAAAGCCCCCCAAACTCTTACTTACCTCCCCTCGATCCTCCGCCGCACTGCCGCCCTCTGCTTGCAGAATGCAAGCAGAGGGGCGGGACCGGCAGTCGCGTCTGTGATTGGCTGAGCGGCAGCCAATCACGGACGCGGCTGCCGGTCATTCTTGCAGCGGAGGAAAGCGGAAGGTAAGTAAGAGTTTGGGGAGCTTTTTAAAAAAAAAAACATGCGGTTGGGGCTGGGGGACATGGGGGAGCACAATATTAAGGGGGATTTGTGCTAGGGGGAGGGATAGTAGAACCGGAGGGATGGGAGGGGGGGGGGGGGAGGGGGAGAAGGCTGCAGCACGCATGCGAGGAATCTCCGGGAGGCCAGGTAGCAGGCAGTGTCCTATATGGACCTTCTATCCTCCTGGTGGGCAGTTTTTGGAACTTTGGGGGGGGACTACAGGAGAACCAGATGGAGTTGGGATGTGAGGTAAGGATTAAACTACACTACATGGTGGGGCCAGTAGTTGGGGGGATTATAGTTTTGGGGGTGGACATGCCCTTTAAATGTTCCTGTGATGTTTCGTGGTTGGATCAGGGTGTGCGGTCAATTTCAATTATATTGTATTACGTTACCAGGAATATCATCAGCTGATATGTGAGTTACTTCATTCTTTAGGGTTTTAGCTTTTACAGATAGTTGCACATGGTCAGTGAAATCGCCAGTTCCCCCAACAGAGCTGTTAATTAAATACTGGGTGACCTGCCTGTGATCTGTCTCTAATAAAGACTGTGCAGTGAGAAAACCAATTGTTACTCACAAGGTAGGACCAGCAGGACTATATATGGTTTTCACAATGCTGTTGATTT
This sequence comes from Hymenochirus boettgeri, assembly GCA_019447015.1. Classification (NCBI taxonomy): domain Eukaryota; kingdom Metazoa; phylum Chordata; class Amphibia; order Anura; family Pipidae; genus Hymenochirus; species Hymenochirus boettgeri. The sequence continues at coordinate 273,226,272 of CM033473.1, read as the reverse complement.
GATAGATGAGAGTTAGAACTATCTGCTAGAACAGAATCCATATAGGGTCATTTATAGAAAGTTTACTTTCTTTTAATTTTTTTCTTAAACAATCTTAAATAATTCAGCAATCATTTATCAGTTTGCTATAGGCAAATGGTGCTTGCAGTTTAACAGTTGGAGGGCCACAGCTCAGGCACTTACTGGTGCCCCTATAGGGCAGGGTATTGGTCTTTAATCAGAAATGTGTGTTACCAGCTTTAAGGGCCCTCCAGATGTGAAAACTACAACTCCCAGCATGCAGCCAGGGAGTTATAGTTTTCAAAGATCTGCAGATCTCCACATATTAGACATTTCTGGCTGTAAAGCTGGGTACACACATTTCAGCCTAATACCATTGGATCAGCCCTGTTTCTGTATTAATGTATGTCCGTAACAACTGTTTCCGATCACAATAAACCTTCCATGTCCGCATCAGAAACAGTTGTTAAGAATGGAAAATTTCCCTTGGGGGCGTCAGCCTCCTGTACTTAATTATAGCTGTGATCGTTGGGTATAAGGCAGTCACAAGCGATCTCACTATCTTTATTTTGCAAGATAGGTACAGGGAGCCACATTCAAAATTCTTTTATTTTTCTGGAACCACTGGGGGTAAATTCACCATTTCATCATTAAGTTCCATATGGAAAGAGATGAGCAGGGGGAAAGTCTCTCCAATGTATAAAGGACCAATAGAACAATAGAGAACATTGGTGCAGGTCGATAGAACAATAGAGAACATTGGTGCAGGTCGATAGAACAATAGAGAACATTGGGTGGTAGAAAGGACAATGATCTGTGTTTACATCATGTGCACCGTAATGAAAAGAGCAGGTTCTAGGGGAATTCACTGGTGCTCTTCTCTCTGCCCATATATCTAATCAGTGCTGATCTACTATTACTGAGTAATTATCCATCATTCAAAAATTCAAGCTTATATTGATTGTGGGTTATATTACTATTTGGGTTATATTACTACTGCTTATCAGGAGGCGAACACTGATTCTATGGGGACGGGTTTGATTTGTGATACTCCTTACCATGGCATCAACCGACCAATCCGGGTCCATTTACTTTCGTTAATGAAGTAGCCCACTAGTGGATCAGTGATTCCACCCCAGGTTTTTCCAAGGGACAACACTAAAGAGGCTTCATAGGGTGAGATCTGGTAGAGGAAACAAAATGGAAGCACTCAGTCAGTTTAACTAAAATCCAGGATTTCTTATGTTTTGCTTGGCAGGATATTTTAAATTACCTCCGGCAATCCAGCAACACATTATCCTTAATTTGTGAGGTTTAGGCTACGTTCACACTAGAAACGGAGCAAAATGGACCACAACGGACAGTCCACGTTTTCTGTCCATTTTTAGCGCTCCGTTTTTCCTATATTTTATATCAAAACGTGTCCATTTCCGGGCAGAAATGCATGCAGCAGCACGTTTTTTTTTTTCAATCCGATCCATTAAAAAAACGGACCGCAAGGCACGTTTCTGTCCGGAAACAGACAGAAACTGATCTAGTGGGGACGAACCCTTAACCTTCCCTATTTGGAGCCCTATCCTTTACTTTAATAGCTATAACAGAGGAGAGCAATGTCCTGGTAACTTTTATATTATAGTCCTGCCCAAACACGTGTGTGTTTTCTTAGGCAGGCTTAATAGTTTAGGTGTGTCTGAGCATCTGTGAGGATTCCCAATTTAAAGCTAATGTGTGGGATAAATCCTGTAATTGGAAGGAGGTTTAATTAATTACCTGTAATTACATTAGTCCTTTTATAGATTGCATTTATTAGGCCACTAAACCATAGAATTCCAACAACCAAGTTGGAACCACAGGAACTTCAGTGGGAGTGGCCAGGTTAGTTGTTCCATAGTCAACCAGGTGTGATGGGTACTAGGGATGGTTCGTACCTGTTTGATTGATGGGCCACTGAGAGGCTTTATCGGGGGACCTGATGTGTCCTACTCTAGCGATGGGTAAATTCACCTTAATAAATATTTTTCTTTGCTCCTCCCTTATAAAATGACTAACCTGTATGGATTTCTTCCAAACCTGTTTCATATAAGCTCCTTATTTACCAAGCTCTGATGAGTTAATTCCAAGCTCCAAACCACACAAACCTCAAAATAGATTCACAAAGTAATGAGAATAAAAATACAGAGTCCCCACGCTGGATCGACAATTACACACGCATGGAAATTCACAGCAAATATATTTCGTACAGCAGGAGCAGGGAATGTACTTTTAATGTGTTGGATTTCTGCAGGATTCTTGCTAAACTCTTGAAAATGCAACAATTTCATTTGTTGTCATTTTATGCGCTTGATTCCTTCTTATCCTAATCAATCAAATTCTCTTTAACTCCAAAAACAAAATAACTTGGCTATTTTAGGACCTGTATAACCTGGAGGGACAATTCTACATATAATCCATTTGTAAAGTTGATCTGCTGTCCATTCTAATCATGTAAACCCATTGCCAATTACCAATGCATGTGTTCTGGTTTACTCAGGTGAGTAATATTGCACTGTCATATTGATATCTGAATTCATCATACATTGTAAATTCTTTTTAGCAATCTGCAACGTTACTTACCCTCGCAACATCTAAAAGGTAGATCTGCAGAAAAAACGCAGACGCACTTCCCGCCACTTGATTTGGGGCACCACCAATGGCGTAGCAAACCTTACTCAGCACAGAGAGTTTCGACTTCCTGGCCTGCAACAATCACATCATTTCAATTGTATCAAATAGTAGACATCACATTAACACAGCTGTAGTGTATATCTTCATGAGGATTAAAATTATACTCCTAGTATAATCACGGTTGACCACGCCCCAAATGAAACTTTCCTGCATCTTTGATGGTTTTCAGTCATCCGGGTAACTGGATATCAAGTAATATTACAGTACCAACTTCACTGGACTTGTTTAGTAATTTTAAGGGCATGCTAAACTGGTGGCTTTTCAGTTATCTGCCTGCAATTCCAACTGCTATATTTACCAGTTGCGTGCATTAGTAACCATATAGTTAAAGGTTAAGTGAACTGTAAAATCAAGTTATGGTCACTTGGAAGCTGCAGCTTTAAAAACACTATTGCCATATTTTTTCCCTATGCCCCTCCAGAGTCATCTCAGTGCGCCGTGTGTGCATGCGCAGTGAGATGACATCACATGTACACACGTCCATGCACGCACCGCAGGGCATACTAAATGAGGATAACCAATCAGGAAGTATCTGCAAATCTTGGAGGGGTTCTGGATTGTGTAATGGACTTTCTACCTTGTAGCTCATATATTCATCCAATTGCAGAATAACCTTACCTCATGTAAATAAGAACTAGGGAACAATGTGGATCACCTTGCTCCATTGTCCTTGTCCATACACTTACTAATATTTCATTGTTTAGATGGTTGAATATTGAATCAATCTAATCCAATTACTTGCCGACATTCCTCTGCCTGGACCCTTCATTTTGCAAAACATTTGCAATGATCATTCATCTGGAACATCAGCAGGTAAGTCAACTAGTGCAGCATTAGGTCCATCTACTCAGGAGGACTTACCTAATAACCAAAGCTAAACTGGCTGCAATAAAAGTGCATTCAGCCATGTCACATTTGTTTTAATAGGCATCCTGTGTTTTTTCACTGTATAAGGCAGGGGTGCCAGCATGGGTCCGCACTGAAGGACACTATTTGGCTCCGCCCCTGATCTCCAATGCCTCAGACCCCTCCCACTGCCACACCCATCCATGATTTTCAATGATCGAGTTGTGCATCAATGATTTAAAGGGCTCTATGTACTTTATAGCAAAGTTGACCTTGTAGAATTTAGTTTCTTGTGTATTGAATTAATCTAAACATCACTGTCATTTATGATATTTCCCTATCCTGCCTTTCTCCGGTCCGAGATGTAAAATAAGATTTTGTAGTTATGAAGGGTTAATGACCATAACAGGAGAAAATTATGTTAGTTAAATTTGGAACTGAAAATGTAATGTTTGGATTGTTATTCTGTCCCAGCCCTCTCATTCAACATGCTGATTGGGTGTTTCTAGCTGATTCTAAATTGCGCAATTACAGAATGATATCGATTCAAAGTAAAAAAAAACTGTTTAAAAATTAAACACAATTTACTAAAAATGTATTTAAATATAAATCAACCTTCCTATATATATAATCAAGGTTCGACTCATTGAAATCCAGCCGTTACTGGCACCTTGGATAAGGAAGGAATAAACTTGGTCCTGATGCAATTAAATGTGTAAAAGTTTAAAAATCTGCAGTCACCAATCAAATGTTTTCTAACTGCAGTAACCCTGTAAAAAAACATCTGATTGGATGCTGCAACTGCAATTTAATAGCACAGACAAACTTTTACAAATCCTATTACATCAGCCCCAGGATATATAATTGGAAGGAATTCTGAATTGAGAAAGCCAGTCGGATGACTAGCGAAACGTCTTCAAGAACTAAACTTCAAGTCCAGTTGATCTAATTGAATACAACAGATATATTGGACTAATACGGCAAAACAATCATTATTTTTACCAATATATTTTTTAGGATTTATGCATTCGTGGAAGTGACCATAAGACGGACCAGTTGCAATGTTGGTCGTGGTCAAAGATCTTTTGGTATACTATGGTATAGACTATGCTATTGATATTTATTATGGATTGTGTTACCCAGAAGTCAGACATTGGTTCACCCGAAATGAACGTGGTACATTTTGTGATAATTTTTTTGATCTATTTCCAACTCTATTTTATTCTCTTTATAATAAATAAGCAACATCTCCACCATGAGCCGGGGTTTCAGGCTGATGAGAACCACACTCACAGATTCCATTTGTACCTGATAATTCTACCACGGAATACATGGTGAACTTAGCTAATCGAGTCATCCCACCTGGTGACAGTCTGTAGGGGGAGGATTATGAAGTGACCCTGACCAGTTTTTAAAATCCCAGGTGTAATACAACATGCAACTAATTCCATTGAATCATTATTTAACAAAAACACCCTTAGGCTGAGACCACACCAGGCCGAATGGCAAAGTGCTTAAAAGCGTGCGTGCATCGTCACTCGATTCACGAGCCTTACCATGCGTTTGGGGTGCGATCCGTGCAATAGTTCGCAATAATTCATGAAAATGGATTGCAGTGCATGCCATGTGACACTGCACAACGATTCATTGTGCCCTACACTAGTAAATTACCAAAACTTCTGATATTATAGAGTTGGTCACATTTGCTGATGACCAATTTATTAAAGGGTATTCAGTCACCTACAGTACCCTCCAATATTCCCCTTTACCTAGGTAGACTATTGAGAAATGCATTGCACAGAGCTGTGCTGAGATCAGGTTCACTTCACTGACCTCCCCAGCTCTATCTTGTTTCTCTTAGGGCAAGGCCACACTAGTTTTTCACGTTTTTGCGTTACCGTGTGGTCCAGTGTGGCTCTAATAAACAACTCTATAATATCAGAAGTTTTGGCAATTTACTAGTGTAGGGCACAATGCCAAGGCGGGAGTCCATCATTCCACTGTGTGACATTTCTGTCTATTGAGCCAAAATAACACCCAGAATTGTAAGCACGATCAACAGTTTCCATTCGATTTTGGTAGTTTGGATACTTACCTACCAGCTGCAGGTACCACTACATCCTGGTCACTAGGTGAACTGGGCCAACCAATTAAAAAACACGCTTTGCAAGAAGAGGATGTTCCCATAAGTGGCGCATCCATAGAATTGCCAGGTGTGCGGAGGGGGCAGGACTGGAGGGAAGCGGCAAGGGCAGCTAGTAGGTAAGTACCCAAACTACCAGCTGTACTGGAGGGGTGAGGGCCTAGGATTTTACCGTAGGTACACAAAGGAAGGGGGTAGATTGTGTATTTTGTTCCCCTTTAGATGAAGGTGTAGCTTCCTTTTCCCATATTACTACTTTTCTACACATTACTTTGGTACGACACTTTCAGAAATGAAACTACTTTGTAAATGTTTTTATCTGTCAGCCCCACAAAGAAGGATCCTATCGACCACTACATAAACAAAGGATGGGCCTAAATATGTCCTAAAGTTCTAAAGCTGCTGCCCTTAGATAAGCACTAGTTCTAGTTATCTGTACCCAACGTCCCACACAAGCCCTGTGAATGATCCTGAATTAGCAGTCACACACACATGTATAGCTTGGCGAAGGTCACATGATATTTTTAAAGGTTTCCTTTTAACTTTGCTTTGTTTAAACTACATGTATTAACTAATACACATTAACAGACACAGACCAATCATAAATATAGGATAAGGCACATTACAAGGATAATACAATTTACTACATTAGTATTAGATATAAAATAAACTAGAAAGGGAAAGTTTAAGTATAAACTTTGAATTTGGCTTGAAAGACTGCATTTTGGAAGGGATTTTGTGTGCTGCAGATTTTAAAACTCAATAATGCCAATAAGAGGACATTGTTGTTTTTTACTTACCCTTTAAATATGTCACATGCATTAAAGGTAGGTCAGTTGGTGTGTATTCATATCAGGTTGGGGGATAAAATACAAAGTTTTTGATGATTGGTCAAAATGTGTTTTTTTTTCACTATAGTTACGCTTTAAATATGGCTGCCATGGAAATGGAAGGATGGGTCAATAGGTGTGTGTACCTGGATCAGGTTGGAAGTTAGAAAAACAAACTTTTGTTACCCTTTAAGTATGGTTGCAACAGTAATGGAGGTGTTGGTCAGTAGGTGTGTATACCTGTATCACGTTGGGGGGTTAAAAAAAATAACTTTTTTGATTATTGATCAAAATTAGCTTTTTTGACTTTAGTTACCCTTTAAGTATGGCTGCCACAGTAATGGATAAGTAGATCAGTAGGTGTGTGTACCTGGGTCTGGTTGAGGGGTATGTCTTTCTTGTGTTTACAACCATAAAACTATCTTTTATTGAGGAAAAATCTAAATTAGTTTTTTTTTACTTTAGTTACCCTTTAAGTAAAGCTGTCACTGTAATGGATAAGTAGATCAGTAGGTGTGTGTACCTGGGTCTGGTTTAGGGGGTACATCTTTTTTGTATTTACAACCAAAGAACTATCTTTAATTAAGGATAAATCTACATTTGTTTTTTTTACTTTAGTTACCCTTTAAGTAAGGCTGCCACTGTAATGGATAAATAGATCAGTAGGTGTGTGTACATGGGTCTGGTTGAGGGGGTATGTCTTTTTTTGTGTTTACAACCATAAAACTATCTTTTATTGAGGATCTATCAAAATTAGTTTTTTTTTTTACTTTAGTTACCCTTTAAGTATGGGTCCCACAGTAATGGATAAGTAGATCAGTAGGTGTGTTTACCTGGGTCTGTTTGAGAGGGTATTTATTTTTTTGCGTTTTTTTGTGCAGACATAAAAACTATCTTTTATTGAGGATTAATCTAAATTAGTTTTTTTACTTTAGTTACCCTTTAAGTATGGCTGCCACAGTAATGGATAAGTAGATTAGTAGGTGTGTGTACCTGGGTCTGGTTGAGGGGGTATGTCTTTTTTGTGTTTACAACCATAAAACTATCTTTTATTGAGGATAAATCTAAATTAGTTTTTGACTTTAGTTACCCTTTAAATATGGCTTCCATGGGAATGGAAAGAAAGGTCAGTAGGTGGGTGTACCTGGGTCTGTGTGGGGGGTTGGGGGTATCACCATTTGTATTTATGACCATGAAAAAAACTGTTTTGAAATATCCACATTTGAGGGTTGTTACCATTATAAATGAAAAATGTCTGGAAATTTGTCAATAACACCAAAACGCTTCCACGGATTCCTTAGCTAGAAGATAGCACACTTCTCCTATATGCCCCGCATGTCTGTACCGAATTTCATGTCTCTAGCTCAAAAACTGTGGGAGGAGATACGGTCCAAAAAAGCGGAAGAATAAAACGGAAGTAGAAGAAATAGAAAGAACAGGAATTTGGCTTTTTGAAGCCAAATTAATAAAATGACTGATATAATAATGTGATCTTATTGGACCATCAGAGTGATATGTATAAACAATCCTGCCATTTAATTCTATTGCACTATATGTATTGTGTAACCTGTATACAAACACATAACCTACCTGTACACCCCTCTCCATATCACCTACCTTTACACTCTTCTACACATAGCCTATCTATACATCCCTCTACACATCACCTACCTGTACATCCCTCTACACATCACCTACCTGTACATCCCTCTACACATCACCTACCTGTACATCCCTCTACACATCACATACCTATATCTGTCTATGTCTGTGTGTCTCCTAGATCTGTTAGTCCCACACTATACACACTATAGACAGTATACACACTATATACACTATATTCACTATAGACAGTATGCACACTATATACACTATAGACAGTATAGACACTATATACACTATATACACTATAGACAGTATACACACTATATACACTATACACTCTATAGACAGTATAGACACTATATACACTATATTCACTATAGACAGTATACACACTATAGACAGTATATACACTATAGACAGTATACACACTATAGACAGTATACACACTATATACACTATACACTCTATAGACAGTATACACACTATAGACAGTATACACACTATATCGACTATACACCTGCCTATTACAATAACATAACGCCAGGTGTTCCAATCCAGTGTGACATACACTGGTAGATCTATAGGTCGGGTAGCGAACTCCCCATTACCTGCTATACAGGGAGATCGCTCTATCGGATCCCTTATTGACTCACCCGCCGGGCCCGAATATGGAGAGCCCTCCTTATACTGGGGGTCAGACTAAGAGAGACCAATGGCAGCTCCCGTCTCCGCTCTGCCATGTCAGGCGCTCTAGGAGCCTGGACCAGCTGTGGGCAGCGCGATCAACGCGGGGAGGGCGGGGCCAGACCAATCCCTGGTGGAAAGGGGCGGAGTAGGGCAGAGAACAGCAGCCCTGCAGGTCTATCCTCTGCCCATTGTGAGTGACATCAGCTGGGTAACCTGTCTCTAACCATTGGGCATCACAGGCAGCACAGTGCCACTCCCAGGGCACATCAAAATCTATCATAGCACTAGAATTAAAGGCCACATTATTTCATCCTTTATTAATTAAACAAACTGACATGATGAACCTAATCCCATAATGTAGGAGATGTAGGATAATGTAAAGGAGAACTGAACCGAACCCCATGAAATCTGGGGTGCAATATGCCAGTCAGTATCCAGGGGGCCCTAAACTTATCTACAGGAAGAGCTAGGACACACTAACACGGTGTTTTGCCATGCCGTTTTACTTATAATGTAAATGGCGGGAAGTAGAGTCCACTGTGTGCGCTGCGATCCATTGCACTGCGACACAATCAATGCAATCCATAGCACTGCGGCACAATCACTGCGCCATTGCACTGCGACACAATCACTGCGTCATTGCACTGCGACACAATCACTGCGATCCATTGCACTGTGACACAATCACTGCGATCCATTGCACTGAGACACAATCACTGCGACCCATTGCACTGCGACACAATCACTGCGATCCATTGCACTGCGACACAATCACTGCGATCCATTGCACTACGACACAATCACTGCGATCCATTGCACTGCGACACAATCACTGTGACATTGCACTGCGACACAATCACTGAGATCCATTGCACTGTGACACAATCACTACGACATTGCACTGCGACACAATCACTGCGATCCATTGCACTGCGACAAAATCACGGCAACATTGCACTGCGAGACAATCACTGCAATCCATTGCACTGCGACACAATCACTGCAATCCATTGCACTGCGACAAATCACTGTGACATTGCACTGCAACACAGTCACTGCAACATTGCACTGCGACACAATCACTGCAACATTGCACTGCGACACAATCCACCTGGGAAACGCAAGTGCGGGTAAAAGCAAATACAATCGGACACAAAAGTGCACTAACACACTCGTAGCCTTTTGGTGCTGTGGCCCCGGCCTTGTTCACACAACATGTTTTTTCCGTCCTAGAATTCAGAATGAATTCAGAAATTCAGAATTCAGAATGAATTCAGAAATTCAATTCAGAATTCTGAATTGAGAAAGCCAGTCGGATGACTAGCGAAACGTCTTCAAGAACTAAACTTCAAGTCCAGTTGATCTAATTGAATACAACAGATATTCTTCCGTTTAATTCTTCTGCTTTTTTGGACTGTATCTCCTCCCACAGTTTTTGAGCTAGAGACATGAAATTCAGTACAGACGTGCGGGGCATATAGGAGAAGTCTGCTATCTTCTAGCTAAGGAATCCGCAGAAGTGTTACGGCGTTATCGGCGAATTTCGGGACATTTTTTCCCATAGACTATAATGGTAACAATCCTCAAATGTGGATATTTCAAAACAGTTTGTTTCATGGTCATTAATACAAACAGTAATACCCCTAACCCCTCACACAGACACAGGTACACCCACCTACTGACCTACCTTTCCATTCCCATGGAAGCCATACTTAAACGGTAACTATAGTCAAAAAACTAATTTTGATCAATCATCAATGAAAGTTAGTTATATAGTCAAACATGCAAAAACACATACCCCCAACCTTATATGGATACACACACCTACTGACCTACCCTTCCATTCCTGTGGCAGCCATACTTAAAGGGTAACTAAAGTCAAAAAAACAAATTTAGATTTATCCTCAATTAAAGATAGTTTTATGGTTGTAAACACAAAAAAATACATACCCCTCAACCAGACCCAGGTACACACACCTACTGATCTACTTATCCATTACTGTGGCAGCCATACTTAAAGGGTAACTAAAGTCAAAAAAGCAAATTTTGATCAATAATCAAAAGAGTTTGTTTTTTAATTCCCAATGTGATACAGGTATACACAGCTACTGACCTACCCCCCCCCCATTACTGTTGCAGCTATCCTTAAAGGGTAACTAAAGTCAAAAAAACTAATTTTGACCAATCATCAAAAAAGTTAGTATTTTATCCCCCAACCTGATATGAATACACACACCAACTGACCTACCTTTAATGCATGTGACATATTTAAAGGGTAAGTAAAAAACAACAATGTCCTCTTCATTGGCATTATTGAGTTTTAAAATCTGCAGCACAAACACACAAATTCCCTTCCAAAATGCAGTCTTTCAAACCAAATTTATACTTAAACTTTCCCTTTCTAGTTGTCCTTGATACCTGTTGTTCCCAGTTGCTGTTACACTATTACTAATCCCAAACCTCTTTCTATCATCCAAGTGATCCAACTGCTTTATTTTTTTCCCTTTATTTTCTTATATATTTTTATCGTTGGTTAATTATTCACATTCATAACACTGGTTATTAATATAAGTTTCCTATGTGCTGATAATTTCATATGTGTACAGACATCCCACTCTGCCTGGACTGTCAAGAGTAGGCGTTCTGGAGGCGAAATTCTTCACGTAGTTTTGGGTCGCGGGAGTTTGAGGGGGTCTTGTGGGTGTGCGGGAGACCAGGGTGATTCCCACAACTCCCGGGAGGGGTGGTATACCTGTGTTTATACATTGAGGAACTCTATTGTAGTGTTTGCATCTTATACCATTATTTACTAGCACCTATTTTTGGTGCATTTACCAACAGTAGTGCATAAAGGTGATTAAACTCTTTCCCCCCCTATATTTTGTTTTAGTTACACTTAGCTCAGCTCGCCAATCAGGTCTCCAGCCTCGGCTTGATAGAAATTTCACTATTCCCAGTTAATATGGGCCTCTGCACACTACGAAAGGACAAAAACGCAATTTAAAAACACACAGGGAAAATCAATAAAAGTTCTTATCCTTAATAATGGTGCTAATTTTGTCCCAACCAATCAGATGTTAGCTGTTAAATAAGATCTGATTGGATGGGGAAACGCATATTTGATCACATTTTTCGAATGTAAAGGGGCAGGACCAAAGAACACTTGTCACTTCCTGGGAGTGTGGGAGTTTCAGGAGCTTCTGGTGATTTTGCTGTTCTTCAGCGTGTTTCCTATAGCCCGCAGACCGGAAATGACATCACAGGAATAAAGGAAATGTGTGCAGTAGTGATGGACACAAAACCAAACTCAAACCCAAGACGAATTTTATGAGTTTGGACGAACTTGAACTATTCGAACTAGTTAGTTTTTTCAGACTCGTGGCTGTATTTTCGATAATTATCGAATTTACAAGCCATTCACTAACCCTAGAATGTATCGTTCGCTAACCCTCGAAAGAATTGTTTATTTTCGGTAACCCTCAAATGTACGGATCATTTTTGCTAACCCTAGAATGTATCATTCGCTAACCCTCAAATGTAGCCTTCGATTTTCGTTAATCCTCGAAAGTATCATTCATGTTCGGTAACCCTTGAATTGGCCGTAATCCTTAAATGTAGCTTGTGCAAGACCCGACAATTGCCCGCTTGTGTTTAAGAAGTGTTTTGGTGATGGTGACATGTTCCCCAGACTATTTCTCAGGTGCCACAGCCATTTACAGTAAGTTTAGCTATAAATCACCTGGACTTTTCAAACTATCACTCCCCCATTGACTTTAGTGGGTCCGAATTCAAACTTTCTAACTTTTACTGAAAGTTTTTCAAACACACCTGTGTTTGAAAAACGGACACAAATTGATGTACAGGGAGATTCAATAAAAGTTATTATCGTTAAAAATAGTGCTAATTTTGCCCCAACCAATCAGATGTTAGCTTTCAAATGTTAAATACGGTCTGATTGGTTGGGGCAAAATTAGCACCATTTTTAACAATAAAAACTTTTATTGAATCTCCCTGGTAATGTGATCAAGCCCTAATCAAATTCACCGGCTTCAGTTTGTCAGCCATTTCCACCAGTCTATAATGATTAGGGTCCCCGAAGGGCTGGGAAACTTACAGGGTGAGCTATATAAGTAGGCCTAGTCTGAGGCAGTGTAGGAGTAAGGTTGTCCATACACATACGATTACAATTGGAAATGCGCTACACACTGTAGCTGGAACTGTTGGTTTCGTCCCTTCAGCTGGGTACACACAGGACAGATTTTTGAAAAATGACAGACAGGATCTGCAAGATCAGGTTAGACACAGTCCCCAGCTTTCTCCCTATGCACATCATATGCACAGCATAGGGAGAACCTTCGGGACTGAGTGTTTCCCTCGACCATGTCTGACTCCTTCTATAAGGAATCTACCGTGGCCAAGGTACAGGAACGTTCGGCGGCTGTGAGCTCATTCGGGAAAGCGGCCACACTCAGTGCCGATAAAGCCGAACCCTCAGATCCGACAGTATCGGAGCTTTATCAGTACTGTCAGTCCCTAGCTTTTATCATTTGTGTGTGTACCCACCTTTACTGCAACATACACAGACCTTTATCTGTACAAGCAACAAATACAAATTTCAAAGTTGGGAGGGTAAAAAGAAAAGTCCAGACACCAAATAGGATTTTTATTTTATTTATTTAAATGATTAATTTTATCGATTCCTAATTATTTCTGATTATTCTATTATTATTTCCTATTTAAGGCTGGGTACACATGGAGGGACTTTTTGTTCGTTCGTTCGGGCCGATATGGCCGAACGAACGATCGATGACGGTCGTGGCCTCCCGCCCCACACCGCCAATATTTTCGGCCGATCGACCGAAAGTGCCGGGAATCGGTCGGTCGGCCGAAAATATTGGCTGGTGTGTACCCAGCCTAATATTTGATCCAGAGGAAGGCGAAAAAAAACCCTGAGGACAATATGCCCCATGGGAAGGAAAATTCCTTCCTGAACTCAAGTGGCAATCGGATTAGTCGCTGGATCATTGTGGAACTTCCACACACGTTCCATGGAAGCTCCTGTCAGGACTGGCCTTTCATATGGACGATCTGTGTGACCGCAGGTTATATGACCAGGGGGGGGCGCCAGCCAGGAGTCTTAGGTCATGGACCTGTTGGTTAAAGTTGTGCATCAGTGCAATCATTAGCAGACATTCAGTGATTGATTGGCCTGGAAGCTCACAATGGAGGTAGCCTAAGTGGAAAGAGACAATAAAAGCAATTAGCAATCTTGTATAATAATAATAATAATCTGTGGCTGTGTTAATAGAAGGGAAGCAAAGAGTAAAGCTGGGTACACACGATTAGATATTTCGGTCCGATCGACCGATAGTTCAGTGTATCGGTCGATGGGACCGAAATTATCGAATCCGAATGTGCCCATGTCCGATCGACCGTTCGTCCGAATCGGACGAAAGGACGATCGGACAGGGTGGAAAACCTCGTCCGATCGTGCGGTCCTCTATGGACCGCACGATCGGTCGCGGTGACTATCGGACGCGGCTGCTTTTGCCGCGACCGACAGTCCTTCCTCCTGGCCGACCGTTCGAAAGTATCGAACGGTCGGTCAGGAGGAAAAATCGCTAGGTGTGTACCTAGCTTAAGAATAGGGAGACCAGAACATATGGACAGTACAGAGTATAATGTGACAGACACAGAAGAGAGTTAGTGAAAGGAAAGGACAGATATAGAGGTGATTATAAAACTTACCTCCTAGGGCGAATTCCCCGAGGTCCAGGTAATTGGCTCCAGCCTGCTTGGGTGTTCTGTGGGTGATCCATGAACGTGGCTGGTGATATCTGCTATTAACACGGGATAGAGATGGGGAATCCATAGGCCTCACTAATGGAGGCACTGAGGGCAGAAGAGGGATCTTTCCATTTCAGCTAAAAACATCTGCCTTTACCCCGTCTATCACAAAGTCCCTCTCTTGTTTTTTCTCAATTTGTATTTCTTGCCTATGGACATCTTCTTTAGATGGGGATATCTTAGGAAGATCTACAGGGATCTCACCTGCTTCTTTATATGTAGACACCATAAAATGCAGTGTAGAGAACGTATCAGATCCTGAAGATGTCAATTCACTCTCTTGTTTTTCTATGTTTGTTTTTCGCCTACTGGCAGCTTTGTTAGATGGGGATTTCATAGGTCACACTGTAGGGATCTTATCAGATTCTGACACTACCCCATCTAATACCTCTGCTGCTTTCTTACGGTAATTGTCTGAGCTGATACCAAGGGTGGGAACCCCACAATGTCCCTCTCTTGTTTTTTTTATGTCTGTTTTTTGCCTAGGAGCAGCTTTACTGTATTAGATGGGGATTCCTTAGCTTGCACTGTAGGGATCTTACCAGATTCTGGCACTACCCCATCTAATTTGAAGTAGTTTTTACTACCTGTTATGGCTTCCTTAACTGGCTGAGCTGATACCAAGGGTGGGAAGAAACTCTTATCTGGGATATCAGTCAGTTGGGACTTAACATTTTCACGCAAGTCCGTTAAAGATGCCGTTGGAGATAATAGTACATTTTGGAAAAAAGATTATGTAATCAGCATCGTTTACAAATCTGGGGATTTTCCATCCAGCACAATCTTTTTCCAATCATCATTGGACAATTTGTTTGGTAATTCAACTGGGTATACAGATAGCAATAGGGCAAACTTGCAGTCTTCAGTAGGCTGTAAAATCAGTTTATCGGCACTGAAGACTTTTCCCTGTATTGTGCCCTGAGACCGAACATTTTTTGCTGAATTTTGAACTTAATTATTTGAAAATTCAATCATAATTGTCGGTATGCCTTTTAGATCCGCTCTGAGACATCTACTGCTTTCTCCAAATTCCTAAGATGAAATGAGTTGTGACTCAGTAGCTATTTATTTACTCTGCTGTGACCTGAGGAAGGGGGTTGGACCCCTCTGAAACGTTGTGTACCTGGTTGTTCCAGCACCTCATAAATTTAATGCTATAAAGCTTTTTTTGAGTGTGCCTCCCTTCAAATATAAATACTGCAAATCACCGACTGTGGCACAGACTATTAGGGGGAGCACCTCACAAATTGCCACTCCACGGACTATGTTTAAAGTTGATATATTCAGCCAGTCAAGGGCAGCCAAAGGGCTGCATGTGGCCCCCGAGCCTTGCTTTGCCCAGTTCTGGTCCAATGGATCTCACCTGAAACGCACTGCTGCTGTCTACAGTATATTAAAAGCCTTCACTATGTGGTATCATATGATTTTGGTAACTTATACATAAATAATATCAAGATCAAATAATATATCCGCTAGCTCTTTTATAGCTTGACGAAACTACTGCTGCTTTCTGCCTTTGTTTAAAGGACCTGGTCAGTCTATTCTTTTTACTTTGTTATTATTCCTTACCGTATATTTGTAAAATCCTTGCAGCTACACTGTCTCCTCTGTGGGTTTTGCATTTGCATGCTTTACACATTTCTTTGTTATTTTATTGCTAGCAAGGGAATGTTGGGGGTTGTAGTTTTTACACATCCCTGATGTAAGGCATTCTAATTTTGAATTAGATCTCCTACCAAAGATGGACAGAGGATTCTGGGAGTTTTACTTAAACAACAACTGGATAGCATACCTTTAATATAAGAAATGCCAGTCTGTATATATAAGGTGATCCATGTAGCATGTTTTTTTTTTTCTGTTGTGATGTTTTCGAGGAGTGACTTGTTTTCTTTTTTTCCTGCTAGTTCTGACTGTTTGGACTGCTGGTCTTCTTCCAGACATGTTGAGGACGAGAATGCAGCCCCTGCTACTTGGCAGAGTCCTTGGCCACCATCAATCCAGCCCCACAAAATTACAAGCTTTCCTCAAACTCGGCTCTGCTCTCTACCCTTCCAAGCGTTCCCTGAACAGTCAGACTTTACACCCGGAATGGGCAGCATTGGCCAAGAAGCAGCTGAAAGGAAAAGACCCAGAGAGTTTGAGATGGCACACTCCAGAGGGTATAGTTATAAAGCCCCTCTATACCAAAAGAGACACAGAGGATCTCCCAGAGGAATTGCCAGGGGTGAACCCCTTCAGCCGTGGACCATATCCTACTATGTACACCCACAGGCCTTGGACTATCCGTCAGTATGCTGGCTTCAGCACAGTGGAGGAGAGCAACAAGTTCTATAGAGACAACATAAAGGGTGAGTGCATCACTGGGACCACTGATCCCTTATGTTAGTTTCATTCTCTTTCTATAAACAAAGTTTAGGAGAACAACAGTGCATATAAATATTAAAATGAAAAGTACCTGGGGCAGGGAGGTAGGACTGATCATATATACCTCCCAATATTGTTTCTTTAAGGAGCGCCTGCATGAAGAAAACTGCTTCTGCCAGGCTTTCTCAGTGCTTCAGCACTATATTTAATATAGGAAGGCCCACGACACTAACCTGGCAGAAAAAAATAGACATGTTTATTCTCTTTAACTAAACAATATTGGGAGGTAGCAATAATCAATCCTACCTCCCTGCCCCAGGTACTTTTCATTTTTTAAAAAAGTTAATTTTATATGTGTAGTTGTCCTTTAAAATAATTCTAAAAAGATCAGTGGCCGCTGAAAAAGAATGCTTGCTTAACTTTTAAGTTGTATTATTTTACCAGTAGCCTTGTTTTGATTTGGATGAAAAAAAATTTAACGGCAAAAGATTAATACAGTAAAAGAAATCATCATTCACACTCATTAGGCTGCAAGGATACTATTTATCTTTCCTATCAAAGAGTTGTAGAGTTGATCCAGGGATATTTCCGATTGCCACTTGGAATCAGGAAGGAATTTTTTTCCCCTTCATAATTCTGGTGGGGATTTTTTTGCCGTCCTCTGGATCAACAGTTAGGCAGGAAATGTGGGTATTCATGAGTAGGTTGAACTGGATAGATGTATGTCTTTACTCCTCAAATACTATACTATATATTTTTTTTTATTAATAACATTCTATTGAGGGACAGAATTTGCCCATATGCTTATACGATTGACACTCCTACACAAGGGCATGTTTACCCCCCAAACTGAAATTTGCCCCAATGAGTTGGCGATGGGTGACCACAGCTCTCTTTTAGGTTCTTAAAGTTGCGCTAACCGATTTGTGATTTTAAGCCTTGATTTGCGGTGGCTGCGTGAGCACCGGAAGAGACGCGAGCCTATTTACCAGTTATCAGCTGAGGTTCACCCAGGGCTGCGCAGCCTCTGGTAAATTTGTTATGGAAGATTTACCCAGAGCAAGAGCACCTCTGGGTGAATCTCCTTGACTGTGTAGTGTTTCCTTTCTCTTCTGCTGCATATGGTTATCCTGAATGGCAGAGAATACAGTACAGGAAACAGAAGAGTAGGAGCCTTTTCCTGGAGCAATTCGTTCCTCTAAGATGTTTCTGACATGCGCAGTGCGGTTTCCCACCCCATCCCCTTTCTCCGGCTGCCTTCCATGCACAAAACTTTCAAAGTGTAAAAATGAGAAGCCTGCATGTAATCCCCACCATACTTAGACTTCTCTAGGTTTAAATGTGCTAAATCTGATAAATATACTTACTAGCAGGTGGCTGTGTCCTGCCTCTTCTGCTGCTTCCGCGATCGGAAGAGGTACAGTAGAAGGTAGCTGATGGAACGAGGGCAGTTAAGTATATTTATGATTTGGCACATTAAAACATTTACCGTATATAAGTTTGGGGGCATTTCAAGCAGGATCTTCATTTTTTTTTTTTTTGCGGGGGGGGGCTGGCATGCCCTTAAATATAGGGATTGATCATGTTACCACACTCACCATGACCATTCTCGGCTCCCTATATTTTGGTATTGGGTGGTGATAATGTGCAATGGAATGACAGGCCATGTGTGTGGCCTGCCAAAATGTCTGTTTAAAACCATTAAAAATATATATTAAAAAAAAAAATCTACTTAAAGGAGAACTAAAGTAGTAAATGATTTTCATACCAGATCCAATGGTATTTGCTGAACATCGGCATGTGTTTGGATAGGTTGCCACTACCACTGTCAGCATTGTAACCTATCTGTTCAAACTAAACATTTCCATTATAATATTTATGTGGGCGACAAACGATTGTTCCGTATATAGTATAAACAGAATGATCATTGCTGTGTATTCCTGCATTGGAGAACTTATGATCTAATTCCAGCAGAATTGGATTGTGAGTTTACAACGGAGGTGGCATGTCTCCTGCTATTATAAGAAAAAGCTCAAAGTCCTGCCTGTGCATCGGTATGATAAACAACCAATAGACAGGCTAGCATTCTTACATAATTATTGTAGTGTGTACTAGCCATTTTTAGTACTTTCTTTCATATCTATTTAGTATATGTCATATTATCTTGGCCTTTGTTTTGCGTTGTACATGGGCAGTTCTTTAAGTGTAATTAATGTCTTGTCTCCTAGATAGGAAAAATAGGCCATGAGTGCTGTTTGGGTGCATCTGGTCATTCTGTCTGTAGTTACTGTACCTTCTAGTTGATTTGAATACCTTTGTGAAGTAGTGCTAAACCGATCATGTAAACTTCATTAACTTTATTTGCAGCTGGCCAGCAGGGGCTTTCTGTAGCTTTTGACTTGGCTACCCATCGCGGTTATGACTCTGACAACCCACGGGTCCATGGAGATGTGGGAATGGCTGGGGTTGCCATAGATACAGTGGAAGATGTGAAGATGCTCTTTGATGGAATCCCACTAGAGAAAATGTCTGTCTCCATGACCATGAATGGTGCTGTAATCCCCATCCTGGCTATGTTTATTGTTACTGGTCTAGAGCAAGGCGTTCCTCTGGACAAGCTCACTGGGACCATACAGAATGACATCTTAAAGGAATTCATGGTCAGAAACACATATATCTTTCCACCAGAGCCATCTATGCGTATCATTGCTGATATCTTCCAATACACCTCCCAGGTAAAGATTTTGGTTCTATTTCACTGATCTCTGAATTGGAAAAGAAAGAAAACAAGACTGGGTGTATAAAGTAGAGGGTAGTTGTTGCATTATATGTAGGGAAATTTATTTAGAAGTACTGTAAGTGATCACAGTAGGTTGCAGTGTACAGTAGGAAGTGATCACAGCAGATGGCCGTATACAGTAGATAGTGATCAATATAGGTCACCTTTATGTTGCAGTGGGAAGGGGTCACCTTTATGTTGCAGTGTACTGTGGGAAGTGGTCACCTTTTATGTTGCAGTGTACTGTGGGAAGTGGTCACCTGGCAGTGTACAGTGGAGAGTGGTCATCTTTGTTTCAGTGTACAGTGGGAAGTGGTTACCTTGCAATGTACAGTGGGAAGTGGTCACCTTTATGTTTCAGTGTACAGTGGGAAGTGGTCACCTTATGTTGCAGTGGGAAATGGTCACCTTTATGTTACAGTGTACTGTGGGAAGTGGTCACCTTGCAGTGTACAGTGGGAAGTGGTCACCTTATGTTGCAGTGGGAAATGGTCACCTTTATGTTACCGTGTACTGTGGGAAGTGGTCACCTTGCAGTGTAAAGTGGGAAGTGGTCACCTTGCAGTGTACAGTGGGAAGTGGTCACCTTATGTTGCAGTGGGAAATGGTCACCTTTATGTTACAGTGTACTGTGGGAAGTGGTCACCTTGCAGTGTACAGTGGGAAGTGGTCACCTTATGTTGCAGTGTACAGTAGGAAGAGGTAGTAGGATAAATTACATATCCCAGCCAGTTTACTGAACAAGGTCACTTTGGGCCCTACTTATAATAGTTTTATAGCAGTGGATTTTAAATGTTTTACACTGACTTTTAATTAATCAACACATACTGCAAGGGAAAACAAGTATCCCTCATTGACTAAAATGTGATTTAGCGGTTTGGTTAACCCGGGTCCTTATTCTCATTATTCTCTCTCATTCTCTTGGCTATTTTGTTTACTTTGACATTGATTTTGTACATGTTTTTCAGCACATGTCCAAGTTTAATTCCATTTCTATCAGTGGGTACCACATGCAGGAAGCGGGTGCTGATGCAGTTCTGGAGTTGGCCTATACAGTGGCAGATGGCCTGGAATATTGCAGAACTGGCCTGAAGGCTGGGCTCAGTATTGATGAGTTTGCACCCAGGTATAGAATTTTAATGTTGAGTATTCTCTCTGAACAGGGGGAGTGTGTGAAAGGATGCCACATGGCAATATGAATTGTTTACATAATAAAACCAAGTCAGACAAAGGTCCGATTGAATCTGTAGTTTGTAAGCCCTTCTGATTGAGATGAAGGGAAAATCAACTTAAGCAAGAAATTATTTTAATTTATACTGCAGAAATAGGAAAGCTTTATCTGGTAGTGCAAAAACCTCTATGATATGTAATGGTCTTGGAAACAATCCCTTGCTCTTTCTGATTTACTGTTCAGGAAGACCAATGACATCTTAGACTAGTTATCACTGCCTGATCATTTAGTATATATAATTATCCTCAACTGTGATATGCTGTGGAAATTTGCACTTGTAGTCATTCTGGGCTGGAACGTTGCGGTCACAGCCATATACATAAGGGCGGGATTCCCTTGCAGCGCTATCTGATGTAAAAGAGGGAAGTATGGATATGGTTACATTGAGCTGGTTTTACCTCCTCGGGGTTAGTTTTGCAGTCCTTGTTGCAGTAATTATTTTATTATCACTGCAGGAGTGAAGCTGAAGCGTGGAAGTCCTCAGTTCGACTCCACCTTTGGACACATCTGCAAGTTTTTTTATTTTCTCCACATGCTTATGTGGATTTCCTCCGTTTTCCCCCATAATCATAAAGACACTCAGGGAGATTCAATAAAAGTTCAAATCGTTAAAAATGGTGCTAGGTTTGCCCCAACCAATCAGATGTTAGCTTTCGAATGTTACCGGTAAATAAAATCTGATTGGTTGATGCAAAATTAGCACCATTTTTAACTATAAGAACTTTTATTGAATCTTGCTGACTGTGTTGTTTGTGTCAAATAAATGTGCTTCAATGGTAAGCTCTTCGAGGCAAGGCCTGAATTGAATGTATACACTGTAATTGTAAAGCGCTATGGAAGATGTTGGTGCTATATAAATCCACATTAATAATAACAATATACCAATATACACTTTTATAATTAAATATCACAGCCTGTGTTTTTTTATTTTATTTTTTTTTATGATTTTTCTAGGTTGTCTTTCTTTTGGGGTATCGGAATGAATTTCTACATGGAAATAGCAAAGATGAGAGCTGGCAGAAGGCTGTGGGCTCATCTAATAGAAAAGAACTTTCAGCCCAAAGACCAGAAGTCTCTGTTGCTTAGAGCTCATTGCCAGACATCAGGGTGGTCTTTAACTGAACAGGTACATCACAGCTGTCATGTTTAAAGGAACACCAAAACCTAATAAAAGTTTACATTTAAGTTCCCATGCAATAATGATCCAAACTGTTATATTTTTCAATTTACATGTAAATAATCAGTAAACAATCCAGTCATTAATGCTGCCCCTTCTCCTGTTTCCCATAGTTGTTTTCAGCTGGTAATTTAAATCCCATTCATGTTTTTAGGGCATTTGTTATCAACAGCAAGTTTTAGGTAAGCAAAAACATTAATAAATAAATGTAAACATTGGAGTTTGGATCTATATTACATGGGGAATAACGTTCATTCTGAAATTCAGAAATCTTCTTTCTCCTCATCATTTTTAAAATCTGTGTACTTAGGACCCCTATAACAATGTAGTGAGGACTGTGATTGAGGCAATGGCTGCGGTTTTTGGGGGCACACAATCACTGCACACAAATTCATTTGATGAAGCCTTGGGACTGCCCACTGTCAAAAGTGCCCGGATTGCAAGAAATACCCAAATCATAATCCAAGAGGAGTCCGGCATCCCAAAGGTGGCAGATCCCTGGGGTGGTTCCTACATGATGGAATGCCTCACAGATGATGTGTATCAGGCAGCGTTAAAGGTGAGTCTAACATCCTGGTCTTAATAAATATACACTAGTTATTTCATTCCAATTCACAAAATAAGTTATGCAGTGTTTGGTTACCCCATCCTAATGGGGTATAACTGGGTTCTGGCTGGGCTTTGCATGCTTCTCTGCCTATAACCACCAGCATTGGCTTTTTCCTCAGCTGCTTGAGTTCCACATGGTCTTTCTGCACAACAGTTTAACACCCATTGGTGCGAATGAAGAAGTTCAATGTATAGACCTGGAAAGGAAGTCCAGTGAAGCTGATCAAAACATAGTTTAGTGGTCAGTACTAAAAACAGGACTAGGCAGTACAAGAGATTAGGACTTACCCAGGCTCACCCTGGAAAAACTACAGCTACTGTATATCAGGAGATGCATTTTTTAGAATGTTGCTGCCTGGAAAGGTAGGGGTGATACTGAAGTGAACCACAAAAAATAGTCCCGATAATAATACCAAAACAAGACAACTTTATTGATAAAAGTGGAAGAGGTGGCTCTGATCTATCTATCTATCTATCTCTGCTATCTATCTATCATCTATCTCTGCTATCTATCTATCTATCATCTATCTATCATCTATCTATCTATCTAATGTGATTTTTGATACAGCATTGTTACCTGCTGTGCAGTCACAGGTCAGGGATAGAAAACCAAGTTGGATTCCCATGGCATGCCCATTGCCTGCTGTTAAACAGAAGCGAGTTGGAAATTCCTCAGTCCCTCCTCCTTCCTGCACAGCACTCTGCATCGGCTACAATTGATGTGACCCGCCCACAATGTGATCGTGGATGGACCCTGCCAGGGAGGGATTGTAAATCAGCCAGGGAGGGATTGTAAATCATGAGTAGAATTAGCTGTGTTGGGGATGTCCTGAAGGGAGGATTCAGTATGTTCTCTCTCTCTCCCTCTGTCTGCCACACTCTCCACTGGCAGGACTTTAAATCTCCCGCTCTCCCTGCTGTGCACTGGTAGGAGGGCGGGAAGGAGGGCAGTCAGCGCACATTAGCAGGTTCGGGGCACTTGCGCTGAAGGGAGGATTCAGTATGTTCTCTCTCCCTCTGTCTGCCACACTCTCCACTTGCAGGAGTTTAAATCTCCCGCTCTCCCTGCTGTACACACTGTGCACTGGTTGGAGGGCGGGAAGGAGGGCAGTCAGCGCACATTAGCAGGTTCGGGGCACTTGCGCTATCAAAGCACTAGCAGGACATTCGGGGTACTTAGCAAAAGATCCGGGGCACATGCCCCGGATCTTTTAACATAGATAAGCCACTGCCTGGAGGGAAACTGCAGCAGCCTAAAGAATAGAATGCACACCAAGTGGCAAAAAGAGGTAACTGCAGGGCACACACACAGGGATGCACACTTGCATTTTATTATATATGATATATATATATAATGTATATTTACAGTGGATGCCATTTTTCAGAGCCACCTCTTCCACTTTTATCAATAAAGTTGTCTTGTTTTGGTATTATTATCGGGACTATTTTTTGTAGTTTCATTTTGGGCTGACCTTGCTAGGCAGTGTTTGGTAGCCTTGGTGGGACCCCGGCTACTAGTCCATCTATTTTTTGTGTTAATAGTATAAGAGGGTATTGGTACTATATACTGAAGTGAACCACACATTCTTTAGTTAAGCACACTATACAGGTCTATGCCATAAACATGACATAGAGTAATTTTCTGTCTTGTAAATAACAATACTTTGGAACCCACAATTCTAATATTGGCTTTATATAATATTAGTAAATAAAAACACACTGAAAATGCAGATTTTTGCTAATTTGCAGTCTGAGCTCCTAGAAATTATTCCCTCTTGAGGGAATCTTTGCTTATTGGCTGTTTCTGAAGTTCTCCAACTGGCTACATAATTTTTAGGGGTGGTTAACCAAACATGCACAATAAATAAACATCATTAAGATTTTCTGAGTAGACTAGGAACTGTACGGGAGCACGTCTTATATCTTACTGGTTTTATTCACTTACTCATATCTGTTGTATTAAATTAGATCAACTGGACTTGAAGTTTAGTTCTTGAAGATGTTTTGCTAGTCATCCGACTGGCTTTCTCAATTCAGAATGACTTGTACAAGAATCTGTGGCAATTATGTACCCTGGAAAATCCCAATTAGCATATCACAACCAAGTGTTAATGACATCATCAATAGCAGAGTTAAAGTGACATCATCGCACCTGCAGTTTTTTATACTAGTTGTTGTTTAATTCCCTCCCCTGTGTTTAAGTGAAAATGGTACAGTCCAGATAACAGTAAAATGGGATGAGGTCATGTGACATTGAATTATATTGAAGCATATTGTAAATGGGATGAGGTCATGTGACATTGAATTATATTGAAGCATATTGTAAGGAATATCTTTTACCTGTGACATTTTAATGCCAATGAATAGCTGGCGTTCAGTCACACAGGTGGGAAGCCAAGCTCTTGCTCGCTCTGGGAAAATCTCCCCACTATAGCCATAGAACCTCCCTATATATTTCTTTATGGGGGAGGTGCATTTTTCTTTATATATTTGACAATACCTTGTATGTTATTTATAAATAACATGTTGGTCATTCCTCACCCCCTTATAGCAGCCAATGGTATGAACCAGTCATGGTATGGGTGGATCGTATTGTGTTGGAATTGAATACAAGGCTATTAGAGCTGTTACCAAGTCATCCATTTGCTTTTCCATTTGACACAGTACACAACACCACGCATTCCACTTGCTAATGAAGCCCATAAATGTCTGCCTATGGTTGCCACTAACTTCACATAAACACTGAAATAAAAGGTCTTAACTTATTTTTAAGTTGACACAAAGGGACATATTTATTAAGATTCGGCAAAGTTGGTAACGCTAGAAGTGGTCATTTTTCCAATGGCGGAAGTGCTTTGTGGGCGTGTCCCCACTGCAGCCATAAAGACAATGCTGACCAGTATTTTGATACTGCCCAGTATTACCTCATTGATTTGAATGGGCAATTCCAGAAAGTATCAATCTAGCCCATGGAATCGACATTACTAGCACATTGCTAATTTTCACCATGCCGTAAATCGATTTCGTCTTTGGAATAACTACAGCTACTTGCATTAGAAAGGTGCCGATTCTACCGTACGTCCCTTAACACCATATTTCACCAGGGGCCTCCACATACTTTATAGCGGGCCGGGACCAGATCATCAAATGCTTTAGTCTGGCCATGACCGTGCTATGTCAAATGTACCACATTGTAGCAACAGGAATCTTACTTGCAGTGTATTGTAACCTTTTATTATTCTTGATACTTGAATATATGTATTTGTTTACATCAAAGGGACATTCCTGGTTTTTAGTGTGGACATTAAAGGAGAACTGTAGTGCGCAGGGGTGTAACTACCAGGGGAGCAGGAAATCCACAGTGGATGATGCCCCATCATAGTTTTGCAGGGGGGCCCAGTGATTCCTAGTTATGCAACTTCCTCGATGAACATCCTGTCATTTCTGGAGGAGACCTCTGAACACTTTCTGTCAAAACAGATTGAGGACAGACCCCCAGAAACAGAGCACTCACATCTTACACATTAAATACAATAAAGGATCTCTACAAAATGGATAGCAGACCAAATATATAAAGTACTATTGATAGACAGACAGAAGTGTTTGGTTTAAACCCATCACACTTAAATAACAAAAAAAAATCACTTGTGAAACTTGATGTGAAACTTGGACTTTGCTGGCCCTGGGGTAGAGGGCTGTGAGGATTGCACCTACCTAGCATAAGGCAAATGGTGTGCTTGAGTGAACCTTTTTTGGACTGTTTGCCCTCCATTTCCTGCATTAGAGGGGAATTATGGAACATGTATAACTTATCTCTTCCTGACTATAAACTGTGTTTGTATTAACATAAGGAAGCAGCCAGTAGGAAAGCTGACAAGCTTTTTGGTTCTTTCCTCTTCTAGCTTGTAAACTAAACTCTCAGGTCGGATCATCAATGGTGTCCAAACAAATTGTTTACCGAAACGACGTTTGCCATACAGTCAGGTGTTGTGTGTGATATTGCGTGTCTGTTCCTAGCTTAAGACATATAGGGGGCGATGCAATATGGTAAGGCGACGCACCTTACATGCCCGAGTTATGCAAAAATCCCTGTGAAAGATTTAGTACATCGTGGGATCTCTGACAGGTAACTGCACCGGATTACACCTCCTATTCAATGGTGTGAAGTTCTGTGTTACATAGTAGTGCAAAACTTTACTAAGGAGGTTTTGCATTGCCTGTGCCTCGCTATTTCCGAACATTTTCATAAATGGAGCAGGCAATGCAGACTCAGTGTAAAATCGATGCTAACCCAGATAGCGCAGGTTTTACACTGACTTGGGCATTTTGAGCCTGATATTGCATTGTTCCGATTAAGGCAGGAAAGGAATGTGGGTGGGGTCTATTCACAACAAGGGTGATACCAGGACAGCTGTTGGGGTATGGGGGCAGGGGTGTTACTATGGTTTTTGGCACCTGAGCAGGTGTGACTTCATCAGGGGACATAGGCGTGGCTTGTGGAGGTGGGTGTGGTGGGCCAACACTGGTGAACTGGAGGGCTGACTTAACACTGACTGGTGAACTGGAGGGCTGAGCTTAACACTGACTGGTGAACTGGAGGGCTGACTTAACACTGACTGGTGAACTGGAGGGCTGACTTAACACTGACTGGTGAACTGGAGGGCTGACTTAACACTGACTGGTGAAGGAGGGCTGATTTAACACTGACTGGTGAACTGGAGGGCTGACCTAACACTGACTGGTACTGAAATGCAGTATTGCAGGAAGGAGGATTTTTTTAACTGCAACCAGTCACACTGCCAGAATAACCACGCCCCTCCCATCGCAGGACTTTACAGGGATTACTGGGACTCTGACCGGGGCAGACCTGGTTTGAAGAAACCGGTATGTTTGGGGGTATGCAAATTTAATGCATGACGCAGCCTGCGTTAGTTTCAGTGTAGCCATACCGCCAACATTCCCCATTAAATAGATACACTATTGAGAAATGCATTGCACAGAGCTGTGCTTGTACCAGGTTCACTTTATCATCCTCCCTCTGAAGCTCTGCACCCTGTGTATTCTATAAAGATAGGGCTTATTTAATAAAGTAATACGTGTGGTTTTTATAGCTGCTCAGTTTAAGCAGGAAGAGGGCGGTAACCCTAAGTGGCTGCAGAAGAATGTTTTAGGGGCACGTGCATTTCCAGTCTTGGAGTCTTCAGCTTGAGCAGTGAACCACATTTTCCAGAATCCTCCAGGTCATGTCAGCAAGGCTTCCGGTAAACAATGACAAGCCTGGGTGCTGTCACTGCGCATTCGCTGTAAAGGGCTTTCGTTCCAGGCTGGTCGTGACTAGGAGGTTCTCCCTGCAAAGTGCGTGTTTTAGCTATTTCAGTATGAATAAGCAATTTTCAAGTGGGCTAAAAGAGGGCAACATTCCCCTAATACATTCTCCCTGCAGAATGCATGAACTAGCTAGTGCTGTGTGAATAGGCTAGTTTCAAGTGGGCTACAGGAGGGCATAAGTCCCCCAACATTGTATGCAAGCAGTGGGGTAGAAGATATTCTCCCTGCAGAGCAGAGATGGATTAAGATCACATGGGGCCCTAGGCCATCATTTAGGGACCCCTTTTTTGCTACATATATTTAGTAGACTGTAACTGCTTCTGAAGCTGGGCCCCCAGAAGTTTCCTGGGCCCTTGGCAGTTACCTAGGGTTGCCTTGTGGATAGTCCTGCTCTGCTGCAGAGTGCAAAATCTAGCCAGTACTATGTGCATAGTTTCATATAGGACAGTTAAGTGTAAGGGCTAGGCCCCACTAGGCTATTTTCGTGTACAGTGTGTTAGCACAGCTCTCAGCATACACCAATAGAAGAGGATGGGGATGGCCCCACCACCTCCGCTGCGCACCCTTTTGGCAGAGCATGCAAACACCATTTTTGGTGCGTATCACATGCACTGCGATAGGGTTACTTCAAAGTAATCGCAGCACGTCCAGGGTAGAGCAATTGAACATTGCAATTTCACTGCGTCGCACGATTCTTGCACGCTGCCTAGCCCTTATTTTAACCTTGGCCTTAGGGATTTATTGGTTTTTTTTAAATCAGGGTTTCAGTCACTTGATTGAAAATCACCAATCAGTCAGTGCCAACCCCCTGGGTATAAAAGACCAGATGCCATTTTGTTTTTGTTGGAATTTCTGCAGGGAGGTATCAATGAGATTATCTACTCATCAAAGTTCCTTTGTCTTCTCGTAGGAGGTTAGATTGGATATCCTAACCAAATTGGATGGGTTAATTTATATAACAATTAATAATTACCCTGACATTGATTGGCATAGTGGAACTGCCAACACAGACAAGGGTGATGGGTTTGCTGCAGGATAATTTTCTCTCTCTGTGGTTGACGTTCCTACTAGGAAAAGAGCTCTGTTGGATCTGGTAATATCTAACATCGAGGAGCGTATTATACTGTATAAAGGTAAATTGAGGCTTAGGGAATAGTGACCATGAAATAGTGTCGTTTAGCAAATGTTTTCAAAAGGAAAAGTGCACTGGGTTAACAAACACTTAATTTCAGGAAAGCAAATTTTCCCTGGTTAAAAGATGCTCTTCAGCTGGTTAACTGGGACGATATATTATCTGGTAAAGGTACTGAACGATATATTATCTGGTAAAGGTACTGAACGATATATTATCTGGTAAAGGTACTGAACAGAAGTGGACTGTTTTTAAGAGGATTTAAAGCCATTTTACATCTAAATTTATACCCTTGGGAAATAAATGTAAAAAAAAAAAAAAAAAGTCCGCACCCATGTGGCTTAATTCTGATATAAAGAGGGAAATAGAAAAGAAGAAGAAGTCAGAGGGAATGGAATGGGCCTTTAGGAAACATAAAAACTGTAACA
This sequence comes from Hymenochirus boettgeri, assembly GCA_019447015.1. NCBI lineage: Eukaryota > Metazoa > Chordata > Amphibia > Anura > Pipidae > Hymenochirus > Hymenochirus boettgeri. Next base: position 273,196,542 of record CM033473.1, on the reverse strand, counting down.
AGGATTATAAGAAATCAATTAAGCTAGCTAAAATAAATAATGAATTTACTGTAGGATAGCTGAACAAAGCATCACTAACCCTAAAAATTTTTTAGTATATTAATAGTAAAAAATAAATAAAAAATCTAAATACAGATAGCATAGAGTATAGTGGCAATAAAAGTGTAAAAGATGCAGGTGCACATTGGTTAACCGAGGATATGGTGCAGAAACAACTAAATAAGGTTAATATTAATAAATCCTTTGGACCGGATAAAATACATCCTCGGGTCCATAGGGAACTAACAGGGAAATTCAATAAAAGTTCTTAACGTTAAAAATGGTGCTAATTTTGCCCCAACTAATCAGATTTTAATTAACATTTAAAAGCTAACATCTGATTGGTTGGGGCAAAATTAGCACATTTTTAAGATGCATTTCCAATATTCGAAAAGGGTAGTTGTTCACAGCCGGGTAATTACAGGCCTGTAAGTTTAACTTCAGTGGTGGGGAAGATACTGGAAAGTTTGATACAGGAACATATTCTTTAGTATATTTCAAGGACTGACCTTATAGGAACTAATCAACATAGATCTTATCAAACTAACTTGCTTGGCTTTTATGAGAAAGTGAGTAGGAATTTAGACTCTGGCATACCAGTAGATGTAGTTTACTTGGATTTTGCAAAGGCTTTTGATTCAGTCCCCCATAGGCGACTAATGTATAAGCCAAGTTCTGTTGGGCTGGGGTGACATATGTGTACATGGATAGAAAGTTGTTTGATGGATGCAGAGAGTAGTTAATGGGGTTTCATCAATATGGACTAAAGTTCTAAGTGGGGTGCCACAGGGTTCTGTGTTGGGGTCACATCTATTTAATCTATTTATTAATGATTTGGAAGTGGGTAATGTCAGCAAGGTTTCTGTGTTTGCTGATGACACAACTTTGTCGACCATTAAAAACTTCAATCTAGATAGATTGTCACATTGTGCTGCTAAGTGGCAGATGAGATTCAATGTTGATAAATGTAAGGTGATGCATTTTGGACTTAAAAATCCTTGTGCTACTTATACTATAAATGGCTCTGTGTTAAGTACAAAAAGGACATCTTTGAAATGGAAAGGGTTCAGAGAAGGGCCACTAAATTAATAAGAGTATTGGGGGAGCTTGAATATGAAGAGAGACGGATAAATTACAATTATGTACGCTGGAGAAAAGGCGCTGTCGTGGGTATATGATTACTGTGTATAAATACAATAACGGCATGTCCACCTCCAAAACTATAATTTAACCCACTACTGGCCCCACTCTGTAGTTTAAAATAAACCTTACCTTACATATCTGCTCCTTATGGTTCTCCAGATATGCCTTTTCAAAGTCCAGGAAACTGAAGACTCCAAGCTGTCTGTAAGGCATCCGGTCCTTGCTTATTCCTTGTCCTTAACAAGGGCTGTGACATGCAAAGAACTCTGCCTGCCCCCAAACGCGGCAATATTTCTTAAAAGAAAATCACCAGATCCGTACTTACAGAGCCTTCTCTCCCACGGTGTTCCAGTTACGTCAGCAGCATGAGAGGCAGCCAATCACAGACATGGCTGACGGTCCGGTCCCTAGAAGCAGGAGACCAGATCAGATTGCTGCAGAGAAAGGGGCTCTGTAAGATGAAATCTGGGGATTTTTTTAAAGAAATATTGAGGCGGTTGGGGGTGAGTAGGGGTTACCTACCTTACCCCCAAAGTTCACTTTGTTGGTGGACATGCCCTTTAATGGGACATACAATAAACTATCTGGGGTATTGTTCACGAATAGATCATGTCAGAGGACACACGGACATCCCTTAAGACTTGAAGAAAAAAGGTTTAGGCTTCAAGTTGGGAAAGGGTTTTTCACTGTGAGAATGGTAAAGCTATGGAACTGTCTTCCAGTGGACGTTGTAATGGCAGGTTCATTGGTCAGTTTAAAAACAAAGCTGGATGAGTTTTCCAAAAACAAGGAATGTTGCAAGTTACTGGTATTGATACATAAAGTAGAGTTGATCCAGGGAAATTTCTGATTGCCACTTGGAGTCAGGAAGGAATTTTTCCCCCCTGCTTCATAATTCTGGTGTTTTTTGTTTTTTTTCCTTCCTTTGGATCAACAGTTAGACAGGAAATGTGGATATTGCTGAATAGGTTGGATGGACATATGTCTTTATTCAACCCCAAATACTATACTTTTGTGAATGTAACGAGTTCCTCCTGTGTTTACAATTAATAACATAACAGATATTTACAACAGATAGAGGAAAAGAAAAGGAATAAGAGTAAGAGTAACCCAGGTAAGTATAGGGATGAAACTGAAGCTTCCCACTGATACCTGTATGGTAGCTCCCGCACCACTTATTCAACCTGCATCAGCAAGTCCCAAGGGGTCCAAATCTTGACAAAATGACCCATATTATCATAAACCATTGCAGTTTTTCAAAGACACTAGTTAAGAGATCTCCATCATGCAGAGTCTGTTTCTGCTTCCGCCGTCTAGTTGCAGTTTGTATATGGCCGCAGAGTTCAATGGAAGATCTACGCATTCCTTTACATGGCAAACAGAGGACCCAATGTGCATGGGCAGATAGCCCTCTCGATCCCCCACAGGTTTCATAAAAATCCAATGGGAGGGGGAGTTGGGATCGGGAGCTAGCAACCTGCAAAGTTGTGGTCGGGAGGCAATATCCGATCACTGCTAAGCAGAAGGAGATCGCCAGTAAGGGAGACCCTGGTGATATCACAGAACTTCCTCCTTCACTGGGGTCATCCCTTAGACAGCTAATATGGTCTAGTTGAGGTACTGCACTGAGATCTCCATTCAGATCGCAGTGCAGTACAGACTATGGTAAGCTGTCAGTGAATGACAGCTTACTATAGTATTTGTGAATGAAAGTTAGAGTTCCATTCACAAATGGGATTTTTCTTTTTGCTAAATAGCAAAGACTTAGAAAAAATGGGGGCAGAGATCAATATTAGGTGTTTAGTTCTGATCACCTTAAGCTAGGTACACACCTAGCGATTTTTCCTCCTGACCGACCGTTCGATACTTTCGACCGGTCAGCCAGGAGGAAGGACTGTCGGTCGCAGCAAAAGCAGCCGTGTCCGATAGTCACCGCGACCACCGCGGTCCATAGAGGACCGCACGATCGGACAAGGTTTTCCACCATGTCCGATCGTCCTTTCGTCTGATTTGGACGAAAGGTCGGTCGGACATGGGAGCATTCGGATGCGATAATTTTGGTCCGATCGACCGATACACTGAACTATCGGTCGATCGGACCGAAATATCTCATCGTGTGTACCCAGCTTTATTATTGATCTTTGCCAATGAATGAAAAATCGCTTCCTGATTTTTTCAATAGGACTTGGACTTGGAGAACGCCCATATTCCAAGTTCGTTATCATTTCCTAAGATGATCAAATGATTATCTTTGTGAACGATAAAAAAAAAAGCGATACAACTTTTTTTTTTTTTTTTACAATAAAGCTATAATTAGCAAAAAAATCTTCTCCAAGCTGCCAAATGTTCCCAGTGGTATCGGTAAAGTAAAAACAGATTATTATCTCTCCTATTTCAAGGGAAACTAATTTTTCAGAGGTACCAAAAAAGACTGAATTGAATTTTTAGGATCAGTAATGTGTGCAAAAACTTGTGCGTCTCTCAGTGCCAACCGGTTTTCACTAAAATACCACTAAAAAAGGAAGTGTGTATTGGGTTGTGGCATTTATTTTTCTTGTAATTGCACTTGTGCATGCTTCCCATTTGAGTTAGTTGGTGGCCATCTGTCTGTGTGCACCTACACATATGGCATACCATTTGATTCAGGACATGCGGGAGATTGACATTTTGTGGGGGGGGGTTTACTTGTTTAGGTAGGATCTGAACCTTTGAATCATCTTATTTTATTTTTTCACAAAATCTCCTAAAAGAACAGAGTTCTATGGATTACAGTGTCTGGAATTTTTCATGTATGTATGAAAGCATGGCACCGGTACATAGCTAAAGGTGTGTAGATTCCCAAAATATACAGTTTGTGGGGTATTTCAAAGTTTCATGGCTGTTTCGTTTGAAAAAGAGTATGGTAAGCTGTTCAAATTATACAGCACTTTGATTTCTTCTTGTAATTGCACTTGTGCATGCATCCAATTTGAGTTAGTTGGTGGGTATGTCTCTGTGTGCACCCATGCATATGGCATACCATTTGTTTGACATGTAGGATATTGACATTTAGTGGGTTATTTTACTTGCCAAGTGGGTTTAGATAGGATTTCCACCTTTGAATCATCATATTGTATTTTTTACAAAATCTTCTGAAAGCATGGAGTTCTATGGATTACTGCTTCTGGAATTCTTCATGCATGTTTGAAAGTATAGCACTGTAGTTTGAAAGCATGGCACTGTTACGTAGTTGAAGATGTGTTGATTCCAAAAATATATAGTTTGTGGGGGTTATATCTAAGTTTCGGGATGTTTCCTTTGAAAAATTGTAGGCTGTTCAAATTACAAGTTGTAATCGAACTTGCGCAAGTGTCCCAATTGAGTTAGTTGGTGGCAATGTCTCTGTGTGCACCTATGCACATGGCATACTGTTTGATTCAGGATATTTGGGAGATTGACATTTGGTATTTTTTATTACTTGGGTTTTTGGCAGGATTTTTAACTTTCAAACTTATTTTTTCATAAAATCTGCTAGAAGTGCAAAGTTCTATGAAGATCTGTGCCAATACCATTGATAGTATTTTGGGGGGTATTTCTAATATAGAGGGGTGTTTAGTCTGACAAAGCTGAAAAGTTGCTGTAATTGGGCAGCTGTGCTCTTCGGATACCCTTGTAAATTGGGCCACTGTGCATTTGCTCACTTTGTGGCTAGTCGATTCCATGTCTCCATTTGGGAGATTGGTATTTGGTAAGGGTTTTTTTACATTTCTTTGGATTTTGGCATAATTTCTACCTTTGAAAGTGTTTTTTTTTTTGTTGTTGTTAATTTGGCAAATCTGCCAAAAGTGTGAACTTCTATGAAGAACTGCGCCCACACCATTGATGGAATGAATGAACAAACTACAGCGTTACGTAGCTGAAGGTGTGTAAAATCCATAATAGTTTGTGGGGGTTATTTTGTGGAAAAACTGTAGACTGTTCAAATACAGAGCTGGCTATAAATTTTTTCTATGTTACTGCCATTTGACATTGGCCCCCTTTGGGTTAGTTGGTAGCCATGTTTCAGGTTACACCCATGAATATGGCATACCATTTTATTCAGGTGGGGTTAGGCTTTCATATTTGAGATGCTGTTGAACTTTTTTCTACAGTTTTTAATTGAAATTTAAATTTTGTGTGATTTTACAGTTCAGAAAAAAAGAGAAAAGGTGATAAAATAACTGACAATTGGATGAAGAGCTTCGCCCGGGTATTTGCATTTTGATCCAAACTTACCTCACTTATAAAATCCTGCGGGTATGTAGTTTCTAAAAATACCTCCCTTATGTATGTATAGTTATTTATAGAGCGCCACTTGGGGACGCAGTGCTAGATATTCTATGAGAACCGTCACAAGTGGTTATAGATTTCCATTAGGTGTAATATTCCTGAAGGTGCAGTTTCAGATTGGGGGGGTTCTCCTGTGCAGGAAAAGTGGCGTACCTACATATATCTGGTATCATTGTACTGGGGAGTCTTTTAGAAACCATAAGATTTTTGTGCATAGCCTTAAGGGCTCTAGGCTCAGGAAAGTGCACGGTCTCGGCTACGGGGGTGTGGGAAAGCGCACGGTCTGGGGGGTGGGTGGGAATGCACACGCCTCGTCTGCGGGGGAAGGCAAATGTGCATGCCTTGTCTGCGAGGGGAACAGGAAAGCACATGCCTCATCTACGAGGGGGGGCAGGAAAGTGTTGGCCACAGGTTAGCGCATGGTGTTTGCAATGCGGTTTCAGGTATGTGGGGCACACAGAAACACATTGTTTAGATGTGTGGAGCACAGGAAAGCACATGGTTTTGGCTATGGGGGTTTAGTAGTGTGGGACACAGGTTACCGCATGGTGTTTATAATGGGGTTAAGGTATGTGGGGCACGAGAAAGCACATGGTGTTGGCTATGGGGTTTTAGGTGTGTGGGGCACAGGGAAGCACATGGTGAAGGTTTGTGGTGCACATGATATTGGCTATGGGGTTTAATAGTGTTGGGCACAGGTTAGCGCATTGTGTTTCTAATGAGGTTTCAGGTATGTGGGGCACAGGAAAGCACATTGTGTTGGCTATGGGGGGTTCAGGTGTGTGAGGCACAAGGAAGCACATGGTTTTGGCTATGGGTGTTAAGGTATTTGGGGCATGGGAAAGCACATAGGGTTAGATATGGGGTTTCAGGTGTGTGAGGCATAGGGAAGCACATGGTTTTGGCTATGGGGGTTAAGGTGTGGTGCAAAGGGAAGCACATGGTGTTGGCTATAGGGGGGTTAAGGTGAGTGGTGCAAAGGGAAACACATGATTATTGGCTATGGGGGGGGTTAAGGCAAGTGGTGCACAGGGAAGCACATGGTGTTGGCAATTAGGTTCAGAGGCATGGGGGCATGGAAACGCAGTTTTGGCTACGGGGGTTCATGGGTGTAGGGAAGCACACGGTCTTGGCCACAGGGGTTCAGGTACATGGGGCACAGGGAAGCGCACAGTCTTGGCTATGGAGATTTAGTAGTGTGTTTAGCACAGGTTAGGGTATGGAGTTGGTAATGGGGTTTCTGTATGTGGGACATGGAAAAGCACATGGTGTTTGCTATGGGGTTAAGGTGTGTGGTGCACAGGGAAGCATATGGTATTAGTTATGGAGGTTCGTGTGTGGGGTTCAGAGAAGTACATGTGTTGGCTATAAGGGTAAAGTGTGTGGTGCACAGGGAAGCACATGGTATTGGCAAAGGGGTTCAAGGGAGTGGAGGGCAGGGAAGCGCACGGTATGTGGGACACGGGAAAGCACATAAGTTTTAGGTGTGTGGGGCACAGGAAAGCACATGGGTTTCAGGTATGTGGGGCACAGGAAAGCCCATTGTGCTGGCTATGGGGGTTCAGGTGTGTGGGGCACAGGGAAGCACATAGTGTTAGCTATGGAGTTTCAGGAGTGAGGAACAGGGAAGCATATGGTTTTGGCTATGGGGGTTGAGGTGTGGTGCACAGAGAAGCACATGGTGTTGGTTATGAAAGTTCATGTATGTGTGTGGGGGGATCAGGGAAGCACACGAGTTGGCAATAGGGCATGTCCTCATAATCTTGGTAATGAGTTGTTTGGTTAGCAACTGTAGTGGTAAGCCACGTTGTGGAGGAAGACTGCGGATGGGGTGGGGGAGCAAGGGTGGTAAATTAATCGAACAATAACACATTAAATTCAAGATGCTCCCATTCATTGTATCAGATGAGAAGAGCACATTGCTCTGAGCGGATAGGTGGGACTAAAGCTAGCCATACAGAAACATTTGTTTCAGTCTAATATTCAATTGGAAGCCGACTGAAAATTCCCACCTTGTGCCGCCAAACTTCCATAGATTCCAGCTTGAAAATTGGGGCCAGCTGAAAAATTTGAGGAGCCGAAACGAAGATAGAAAAATTCCCCGCAAGCGCAATCTACCACTGGCTCCCGACAGGTCCGACTGCTTCTAGCTTTAACTAAACTATAGCGTGCATCCCGCTATAGTATTACAACCAGAAGAGTCTGGACTTGACATAGCTTCTCTGCCTGACCTGGCTTGTCAAAAACTCTCCAGTCTCTTCAAATCTTTCTTTATCCCTGAACTTGACGCTGAGAGACATTGAAGGTGTGCGCCACATCAGCAGTGGATTTGGTCTTCAGCCTCTTGATAATCAACACTTAGTCTCAGGGGAATCTTAGGCATGTTTGCAGAGGTCTATTTGCAGTTGATATGAAGGTCTAGTGACTGCGGTTCTTTTCATTACACACCAGAAACCTAATTGATCCAATATTAGTCACAGGTGAACCCATATGACAAGGCGACACACTTACGTCTTTGCAAAAATTGACTCAATGGGCTTACCAAGCTGGTGATATTAGAATACTTTTTGTCAGTTTCGTTTTGCATTGAAACATATTACAAAAGCTGTTTGGGGTAAATGAACCATTTCTTGAAACAAAATCTGCTTAGAATTATTGTTAAGTGGCATTTCAGGTCTATTTGTACACAAGCGACAAGACTTTTATCAGAAACTGTATAACGAGCAAACACTGGAAGGTCAGTGTGCAGAGGAATTCGGAAGAATATAAGGCAATCCTCTCCTCCACTGGGGGTGGGGGAGAGGTGCATTGCTTGCCACTGGAGTTGTTTGAAAACTACAACTCCCAGCAAGTAAAGCATTCTGGGAGTTGTAGTTTCCAACCATCTTCAGTGGCAAGGAGTTGGGGGTTAGTGTGTGGAATTCCTCTCCTTTAAAGGCAAACTAATGCCCTAAAACAATACAGATTCAGGAGGATGATATCTATTGTTGAAAACTGCCTTCTGATTCTGTATTGTTTTGGGCTTTTGTTGCCCTTTAAATGGACAGCAGAATCCCCATACAGTAGTCCCATACAGTATTAGCCATAATGGATTTGCAACTAAAGCCTCAAAACAATACAGAATCAGAAGGCATTAGTGGTCATATTTACCCTCAACCTATACTTGAGTCAATCATGTTTACTGATTTTTAGTGTAAAAATAGGTACCTCGACTTATACTCGAGTATATACGGTACCTTCCCAACTGTGTCCAAGGCCTGAGAATGGATTGATTTGGGGTTTTGCGTATAACAATCTTCACTCTTTTCTGTCCAAAGTTTACGGAGATCTCTTCTTTCTGAAATGTTTTCTGTAGTTCCTCTGGGAGTTCCTGTATTACACAAATAGGATTGTTAAAGGGGAACTAAATCATCTAACCCACCACCTCCTTTTAATGTTCTCAGGGTGACGACCTAAAATGCTATGTCCTTACCCTTAAATTTACCTTACATTAAACAAGAATTTTATCTGTCAGTTTTTCCTGTCCACTCCCACTTCAAAAAGAGGGGGTGGGCTTGGGGATTGAGTCCCCCTTTAAGTGTTCCAATGTCTATATTTACATAGTTAGCTTACCCTTTCCTTACAGAATCCATGAAGTAACAGTTTTCAGCACCACTGTAGTCCCTGAGATTTCCATCATTAATTGTGAAGCCATTCTTCCACATTTTGATAATAACATCTGCCTGCAAAACAGAGCAATGATTTCCAAGTGAGGATAATTCATGTAACCCAACACTCCTAATTAACATCGCTACGTGCAATGCAATCTTTTACATGTATTGAGATTCTATGATGTGCAAGTCTGCCATAGCTGCAAATGTTCATTTTGTACGCCACACCATACACTAATTTCATTAAAGTGATCGGTAGCAGGATAGCTTTGGAAGAAATGAGGAGGATTATGGGCATACAGGTGGGCAATTCATAGGACAGCTCTTAGATACAAAAGTGAAGTTAGAGAAAATATGAATACAGTATAAGCCCAAAGCTTTGGCTGTATGAGCATAACCTGGCATTTCTTGATTTGGAGATTCTTGGGTTAGAGTCTCGGTAATCTATGGTATACTTTCCACTTTGGTACCGGTACAAGATGTGATTAGTAAACGGAAACTAATGTGCCTCTGCCCAGTCACCTACCGCTAAAGGTATCCTAATGTTACGTTCAATTCACGCATTCAATTCGCATTCACATCTATAGGCGAGAGGATGGCCAGAGACAATAGTTACCTCTAATTAAGAAGCCCCATAATGATTTTTAACATTTGACCCTATAATTAAGATTTTTTTCTAGCCAAGTCAATTTAATATTAATGAAACATCTGACGCACAGATTGAACACCGGCATACTTGTAAAGTACACTTCATCCCTGAGCATCTCTGAAGAGGCCCTGGCTACGTGGAATATCTGAATTAAGGGTTCAGCAAGAGCAGGTACAGCAGTAATTGGAAATAAACGATAGAGACACTTACATTGCTGTCATTGTCTTCAGGTGAAGCAGTAAGAGCGCCAGCGTTCTCTGCCTCTTCAAACAGACTGTTAACAAATGAGTCACATCTCCTTCTCTGACCTCCTTGCCCCCCCGACCTGAAAACCTTCCGATAAAGACACAAAATTGTAATTGGCTATTCAGATAAATATACAGATGTACAGATATAAATACAACATGCCAGATGGTTAGGTTAAACTGCATGTTTTCTGTCTTCTCCCAAATTATTATTCTACTATTTATAAATAAAAAGTAGAAGGATACAAGTAATTGGGTTGAATAAAGACATATGTCCATCAAGTCCAACCTTTTCATCCTACCTAACAGTTGGTCCAGAGGAAGGCAAAAAAAATAAAAATAGCTAAAAGGAGGGGGGGGGGAAGGAAATTACTTCCTGACTCCAAGCGGCAATGAAAAAGTATCCCTGGACCAACCATAACTACAGTATATGTATGTATGGATATTTATAAATAATTACATTCATACATTTTACTGGCTCCTAAGGAAGAGAATTGGTCTGGGGCTCTTTTGCTGATCTTGTGTAGGTGGACATGCACCCTGAACACAGCATTTTGCATTGAATGAAATTCCCTTTGGTGTACACCTAGTGTTATGGGCCAACATATAAACAACCATTAAAAGCACAAGATAGTAGGTATCATATTAGGGAACAAGTCTACAGAGTGAATTCGCATTGGTCTGGCTTGAACTAAACGAAGGATGATGGCAAAGCAAATAATAATATGATATTGATTAAACAATATTTAGATTAGATTTGTTCAAAGATTCCATTATTTTTTATCTTATGCTTAGTTTCTTTCAGGCTTTATTGCATTTACTTCAAATGAATAACATTAATAAGATAGGAAGGAGCATTAGTGATCCCCTTCCGTTAAATGCACATATAGGAACGACTTCTAGAAATTTCCATGCCTTCATGGTAGCCCTCCAGGAAAAGGCATAGCTTCCAAGAGGTTTAAACAGCATTCCACAAGTTAAATGCAAACCAGAGAGCCAGTCACAGCACCTATGGACAAACCACCAGACAGTTATTACATTATAAATGTAATAAACCAGATTTACTGAATCCTGTTTTAACTTTTGCATGGATATGTATATCTAAAAAATTACTTTGCCTCCTCTTAATCAATAATTAAATACATGTAAGTAGCACTTTGAGATGTGCGTGTGTGTTAATGCCTTCAATTCAGTACTTGCTTTCCTCAGGCAAAGTATCCCCCCATTCAAAAGTACAAAGTATCCCCCCATTCACCTCTTTAAATGGCATGTGAAGATGCCCTTTACTCTAGCTATAAGGTGGTGTGGCAAAAGTGCAATTTTGATTTACTGCATCACTTGTGGTAGCTGCAGTCTAAAACTATTCCAACCTATTTACATTAGTTACATGGCTTTAAACTTATTTTCTAGCATTGTTTCTTAGTGATTCCCCATAATGTCTTCTAGAGTCAAGCAGTCAAACTTACCTGTCTTGTGATTTCATGTTGTCCAATTTATCTGCTTCCCTCATCTTTGTATTATTTCTTCCTATTAAAAATAAGACAATACATTCAACAATTGGCAGGAACTCATTTTATATCAATGCCTTTTATTCATTATGAGCACAGGCAAACTTTGGCATCTTTTTTTTTTTGCATTAGCCCCATGGCTTATGGATAAGGCTAGCTAAAGCTAGACTAGTTCCTAGAGTTTTCTAGGCAGCCATTGACAGCATAGTTGATAGACAATCATTGCAAACATTTCCAACAAGCAAACATTTACATAACGGCCTACTAAGTAATACTAATCTAATGTAGGTACATTAAAGAGATCTGAGTAAAATAGCTGATCCAACTAAGGCTCGATCAGTGTGAATCTATCAGTGAATATTGTATGTAATTGTAAAATTTCCAGTTACATATCCGGAAGGTTGAAAGAAGGATGTTGTATACAATAGTAGAAGCTGGATCCAAAATACCAGCATGTTAATATTTATTTCCCAGCAGGCTAGTGTGAACAGAGAAACCGAAGCAACACCTATTGGAAGCTGCCTGGGAAGAAAAATAAATCAAATCTGTGCTGTTTTCCTAATTAACCCATTTATGTCCACAATTCTTAGATGTGCAAATTAAAATGTTGATATCCTAGTTCCCTGGCAGAGTTTTTGATGAATTGTACCACTTGGCAGTCTCTACCCTGCGGAGTACACTGAACCTATGAGTAGCAGTAGCAATGCTACCTATTAACAGCAAATAAGTGAGAATTAACAGCAAAGCATAAACCTATTTGTCCTAATTTAAGGGCAAATCCAGCCCCAAAATAACTTCTCTTTAAAATGCTTATAACCCCCCTAAGTAGGTAAGTATTTCTGGGGCATCTTTGAAACTTCACACATGCAACAGTGGGGTTTGGGCGGGGGGGTGGGTTTTATAACATTTTAAGAGAAGTTATTTTTGGGATGGACATGCCCATTAAAATCACCCCTGTAAATGAAAGACAATAGAATGAAAATTTAGCCTTGAGAACCCCCCATGGTCAAAACAAAATATCCATCCCTTGAAATAGAATATACAAAAACCTCCATCTAGTCATTAACTTAACAACTAATAATAATTGAGTAACCTACGGCACACGTGAGTGGGCGGGGCTTTAGGCACCCACGAGTAGGAGGGGCCACATGGGGCTAGTATATGGGCCATGGGGGGCCTGCAACTGGAGGGACCATGGGGTCCATGAGTGGAGGGACCAGGGGGGCTACAAAGGGAGGAGGAGACACAGGATAGATTGACTCGTTTCAGAGCAGGAAGTGTCAGGGGACCTGGTGATGCTGCTGCCATATCACACACAAAAATGTAAATATCTCAAAACTATGCAAAATAAACAATGGATATGTTGCAAAAATTCTCAGGGGAGCAATTCCTATCAATGTACCTTAAGTCATTTTGGACCACAGTTCCCCTTTAAATTATATAAATTGCACTTGCCAGTCCTTTGCATAAAGAAACCTCATCATGCAAAAATAAAAAATTCGCACCCCTAAAAAAATCTCCTTCTTTACAAGGCACTGGTAAGGCCTGGTGTTGGAATATGCGGTGCAGTTTTGGAATCCCATATACAAAAGGGACATCTTGGAAATGAAGTTCAAGAAGGGCAACTAAAATAATAAGGGGACTGGAGGGGCTTGACTATGTAGCATTATGGCGGTTTTCATTGGAGAAGCGGCATTGCGTGGGGATATGTAAACCTTATACAAATATATTAATGTCCATACAATAACTCTCTGGGGCATTATTCACTAATAGTTCATATCAGAGGACCATGGACATCCTTTAAGGATGGAAGAAAAGAAGTTTCATCTCCAGGTTAGGAAAGGTTTCTTTACAGTGAGAACGGTGAAACTGTCCTTACTGGTATTATACACACATATATATAACCAGCATTAAACTTCATGCTTTGTTATGCTTCGACTGGGTCATTTACTTTTGATGATATCAAATGTTTGGTATGTAAAACTGGAAGACTGTATTATCACTTATACCTTTGTGAACAAGACACAGCAACAATATACAAATGTTATTGAAAGGGAATGTCCAGTCTAAAATAACTGCTTTAAAATGATTATCACCCCCCCCAAACCCCACTTTCCATGCTTTGTACTTCAAGACACCAAAACTTACTAACCTGACCTGGTCCCTCGCTGCTTCTGCTCTGCGGCTGCTGCTGACAGTTGCTCCACTTCCTGGTTGCGGCTGTCAGTTTAGGGCGCAACGTGATGTCATGCCAAATCGCCTGACAGCCGAGACCAGGAAGTGAAGTGGCTGTCAGCCCAAAGTCCCCTGCTCCTTTTTTTTTTGCTTGCAACAAGCTCAAAAAGGAGCAGAAGGGGCGCCTAGACGGCAAGGGAACAAACGTCCGATTGCCATATATGCCACAGGACATTATCTCTTCTCCTGGCTACAAAGGATAACTTCAAGGGAGTCATTTCAATTATAAACTGTACAGACTAGCAATGTTATTAAATGGTTTTCAATGACGGCCTCATAGTACTAATAAGAAGTTGTGTGAGCGGTGAAACCATGTTTTTCATATACAGGCAACATAAAGGCACAATGTACCTTGTGTATGGGATGATTCTTTTAATAGGCTTCCAAATCTTTCTGACGTTATTGTTTGGGAGGGAGGTTAGAATGTCTAGAGTGTAGAGTGTGTAAAACAGGGTGCCCCACGTCCAGGAGCATTCCAGAAATGTCTTGGTTCACGTCAACTGTATGTCGCAGCTATCAGCTTCAGTGCTTAGCTAATGTGCAGTCTGAAAAAGGGAATAGATTCAAGTCCCATACAAATGACCTGTCAAGTTGAACTGACTAATATTTGTTTGGATCATTTGCCTGATGATTTATCAGCAAAATGGATCAGTCAAAATAGCCTAACTTGTTGGAAAATCATGGCCGGTTGTGCAGAATTGTGTAAAAGGTCACACAATTGGTCAGGTTGAAATATCAGTGCCCCCTAATTTCATTTTAACCAACAACAATTGACTGGTATAATCTGTTGGCTGGAAATACCATGATGAATTAACCCATGTGTACCGAGATTATATGGCAAATTCGGTAACCCTTGCTTGTGGCGCAGTGCAGGTCTCCCAAAGACAAATGAGCACACAAGCTATTCAATACTGACTCTTGCTGCAGGACTATTTAAAGCCAGCTGAAGTCCCACAGGGGTAAATCCATTGGGTAAATCTCCGATAGTGTGTACACGTGATATGCCCTGTTGGACATTTCTGTTGGTCATCCCTACTCCAGGAAATGTAATTAAACCAATTTACCAAGAGACCAATCACCCTTAAGGCTACTGTTGGTTCCCCCCCCAAAAAAGCAGTGCAATGGGTCATTAAATAAGGTCTTCTTCCCGGAAGGGAACCATTGAAACCCTTACTTAGGGCAAGGCACACTCCCAAGATTTGGATAGTGTTTAGAAATCCAATCGCTATTTGCACACTGCGTGACAGTGGGGGGCAATGTAACAGGCCCAACTGGCTGTAACAAAGTAGAGGTAAGTCACAGGGGGAAATCGCTGTTGTGCTTTGGTCCGTTATTGTAACGCATACAATCCCCATTTTTTAATGGTTAAACCCAGCGAGTTTATCACAACAGTCCAATTAATCACAAATGGTGGAGACAAATTAGTTCCCCTCCAAAGTCAGCCCTGTTTTCTTACATTTCAACAAACAATTCTGATTCTAATACCCAAAACTACTACTCAAAGGGATTCTCTGCCAAAGGTTTTAGAAACCTGTCAGGAACTAGTATATTGATTTAGATTTAACCATAGCATTATATTTGGTCAATTAAATGTGGGGGGGAGGCATCTATTGTGAAGCAACTAATTAACAACGGAGCATGTGCAGTCACCGGTCAACCCAGGAGCAATCTTCCCATTGGCTGTATACCGTGTGTGTAGGGAAAGACTCCTCTGTGATGGTATTGTGTCCATTCATTTAGTTGGACCATGAATAGGCCAGTGGCCATATCAACTGTTACCAATGCACACAGACACATCAGTTTGTATGGAACTACATTTCCCAGTAACCCCCCCTTATACTCTATTCTTTGCGGACATCTTTTTCAGGATACAGGGGGAGTCTCATTGACCTTGTCAATCCGTTCTGTTATCACAATTTCTTATCAACCACCAAAGGCCACCCTAGCTGATAGTTACCCAGACTATAAACTATTTCTTCCAGGACTACTATCCCAGCATTCACCGCAAACAGCAGTGAGACAGCGATCATCCACTCACCATCTCCATAACGGACTTCGCCGCCTCCTTTCCCCAGGGCGGAAGTGAAAGCCCGGAACAGAGAAAGCTAGTAAAGGAGGGCGGAGCTTTCTCAGACATGTGATTAGTCACATGAAGGGCGGGGATCACAGTCTCTCCTTATTACCGCAGCAGCATTATTGTCAGGTAGTATTATCCATACATACATCCAATGCAGGAGTGTGCAGGGAGTATTATCCATTCATCCAATGTAGGAGTGCCAGGAGTATTATCCATATATTCAATGCAGGAGTGTCAGGAGTATTATCCATACATCAATGCAGGAGTGTCAGGGAGTATTATCCATACATCCAATGCAGGAGTGTCAGGAGTATTATCCATACATCCAATGCAGAGTGGTTGTCAGGGAGTATTATCCAACATTCAATGCAGGAGTGTCGGAGTATTATCCATACATCCAATGTAGGAGGTGTCAGGGAGTATTATCCATACATCCAATGCAGGAGTTGTCAGGGAGTATTATCCATACATCCAATGCAGGAGTGTCAGGGAGTATTATCCATACATCCAATGTAGGAGTGTCAGGGAGTATTTCCACACATTGCAGGTACAGTGTCAGGGAGTATTATCCATACATCCAATGTAGGAGTGTCAGGGATATTATCCATACATCCAATGCAGGAGTGTGTGTAGTTCACAAGGAAACTTATAGTGTGTTACATTTGAATTGGGGATCAGAACTGTGTATGATATGTAAACTTGCAGGTGGTTATGGGGTATTTAGAAACACAATGCGCTAACCTGTGCCCAACACTATTAAACCCCATAGCCAATACCATGTGCACCACAAACCTTCACCATGTGCTTCCCTGTGCCCCACACACCCAAAACCCCATAGCCAACACCATGTGCTTTCTCGTGCCCCACATACCTTAACCCCATTATAAACACCATGTGGTAACCTGTGTCCCACACTACTAAACCCCCATAGCCAAAACCATGTGCTTTCCTGTGCCCCACACATCTAAACATACATCCAATGCAGGAGTGTGTGTAGTTCACAAGGAAACTTATAGTGTGTTACATTTGAATTGGGGATTCAGAACTGTGTATGATATGTAAACTTGCAGATGGTTATGGGGTATTATGTGTGTGGTGCACAGGAAAGCACATGGTTTTGGCAAAGAGGTTCAGGGGCACGGGGAAGGGAAGTGCACGGTATGTGGGGAACGGGAAAGCACATGGGTTTCAGGTATGTGGGGCACAGGAAAGCACATTTTGCTGGCTATGGGGGTTCAGGTATGTGGGGCACAGGGAAGCATATGTTTTGGCTATGGGGTTAAGGTTGGGCACTGGGAAGCACATTGTGTTGGTTATGGGGGTTCAGGCATGTGGGGCTCAGGGAAGCACATGGTGTTGGTTATTGAGGTTCATGTATTTGTGTGGGGGAATCAGGGAAGCACATGTGTTGGCAATAGGGTTTCCCTGAGCCCCACACACGAACATCCATAGCAAACAGTATGTGCTTTAATGTGCCCCACATACCTGAAACATGTATGTGTGTGGGGGGATCAGGGAAGCACACGAGTTGGCAATAGGTTTTCAGGTATGTGGGGCACATTAAAGCACATACTGTTTGCTATGGATGTTCGTGTGTGGGGCTCAGGGAAACCCTATTGCCAACACATGTGCTTCCCTGATTCCCCCACACAAATACATGAACCTCAATAACCAACACCATGTGCTTCCCTGACACACAAATACATGAACCTCAATAACCAACACCATGTGCTTCCCTGAGCCCCACATGCCTGAACCCCCATAACCAACACAATGTGCTTCCCAGTGCCCAACCTTAACCCCATAGCCAAAACATATGCTTCCCTGTGCCCCACATACCTGAACCCCCATAGCCAGCAAAATGTGTGCCCCACATACCTGAAACCCATGTGCTTTCCCGTTCCCCACATACCGTGCACTTCCCTTCCCCGTGCCCCTGAACCTCTTTGCCAACACCATGTGCTTTCCTGTGCCCCCGTGCCCCTGAACCTCTTTGCCAACACCATGTGCTTTCCTGTGCACCACACACATAATACCCCATAACCATCTGCAAGTTTACATATCATACACAGTTCTGAATCCCCAATTCAAATGTAACACACTATAAGTTTCCTTGTGAACTACCACCTCCTGCATTGGATGTATGTTTAGATGTGTGGGGCACAGGAAAGCACATGGTTTTGGCTATGGGGGTTTAGTAGTGTGGGACACAGGTTACCACATGGTGTTTATAATGGGGTTAAGGTATGTGGGGCACCAGGTTACCACATGGTGTTTATAATGGGGTTAAGGTATGTGGGGCACGAGAAAGCACATGGTGTTGGCTATGGGGTTTTGGGTGTGTGGGGCACAGGGAAGCACATGGTGAAGGTTTGTGGTGCACATGTGTGTGGGGCACAGGGAAGCACATGGTGAAGGTTTGTGGTGCACATGGTATTGGCTATGGGGTTTAATAGTGTTGGGCACAGGTTAGCGCATTGTGTTTCTAAATACCCCATAACCACCTGCAAGTTTACATATCATACACAGTTCTGAATCCCCAATTCAAATGTAACACACTATAAGTTTCCTTGTGAACTACACACACTCCTGCATTGGATGTATGGATTTAATAATCCCTGAACTGACTACATTTTTTTTTTTCTCCTGATTGGATGTATGGATAATACTCCCGGACACTCCTCTGCATTGGATGTATTGGATAACTACCTGAACCTCCTACTGAATGTGATGGAGAATACTCCCTGACACTCCTGCATTGGATGTATGGATAATACTCCCTGACACTCCTGCATTGGATGTATGGATAATACTCCCTGACACTCCTACATTGGATGTATGGATAATACTCCGACACTCCTGCATTGAATGTATGGATAATACTCCCTGACACCACTCCTGCATTGGATGTATGGATAATACTCCCTGACACTCCTGCATTGGATGTATGGATAATACTCCCTGACACTCCTTCAGTGTAGCCATACCGACAACACACCCTCCCCATTAAATAGATACACTATTGGAAATGCATGCACAGACTGTTGCTGTACAGGTTCACTGATATCCTCCCTCTGTCGGAAGCTCTGCCCCTGTGTATTCTATAAAGGATAGGGCTTATGTAATAAGTAAGACGGTTGTAGGTTTTTATAGCTGCTCAGTTTAAGCAGGAAAGAGGGCGGTAACCCTACGTCGGCTTGCAGAAGAATGTTTTAGGGGCACGTGCATTTCAGTCTTGGAGTCTTCATTGAGCAGTGAACCACATTTCCAGGAAATCCGCCAGGTCAATGTCAGCAACAAGGCTTCGGTAGAAACAATGACAAGCCTGGGTGCTGTCAATGCGCATATCGCGGTTAAAGGGCTTTCGTGTTCCATGGCGTCGGGACTAGGGAGGTTCTCCCTGCAAAGTGGCGTGTGTTAGCTTATTCAGTATGAATAAGCAATTTCAAGGGGCTAAAAGAGGCAAACATGCCCCTAATACTATTCTCCCTGCAGAATGGCTGAATAGCTATGTGCTGTGTGAATAGGCTTAGTTTCCCAAGTGGGTCTCCAGGAGGGCATATAGTCCCCCACAGGTGTTATGCATAGCAGTGGGGGTAGAGAGTATCTCCCTTGCAGAGCAGAGAGGATAGTCACATGGGGCCCTGGCTCATTTAGGCCCCTTTTTTGTTCTACATATATGTTAGTAGATGTAACTGCTTCTGAAGCTGGGGGCCCCCAGAAGTTTCCTGGGCCCTTGGCAGTACTAGGGTTGCCTTGTATGATAGTCACTGCTCTGCTGCAGAGTGCAAAATCTAGCCAGTACTATGTTCATAGTTTCCATATAGGACAGTTAAGGTAAGGGCTAGGCCCCACTAGGCTATTGTTACCGTACGTTGTTATGAACAGCTCTCTCAGCATACACCAATAAGAGATGGTATGGATGGCCCCACCACCCTCCGCTGCGCACCCTTTTGCAGACATGCAAAAACACCATTTTTGGTGCGTATCAGCACTGAGTAGGGGGTTACTTCAAAGTAATCGCAGCACGTCCAGGTGCAGTAGAGCAATCTTGAACATTGCAATTTCAGCTGTCGCTCGTCGATACGATTTTCTTGCAACGCTGGCCTAGCCTTATTTTAACCTTGGCCTTAGGATTAGATTAGGTTTTTATTTAAATCGGGTTTCAGTCACGATTGAAAATCACCAATCATCGATGCCAACCCCCTGGTTTATAAAAGACCAGATGGCCATTTTTTTGTTTGTTGGATTTCTGCAGGGAGGGTATCAATGAGATATCTAGCTCATCAAAGTTCCTTGTCTTCTCGTAGGAGGTAGATTGGAATCCTAACAAATTGGATGGGTTAATTTATATAACATTAATGATTCCTGGACATTGATTGCATGTGGAGGAACTGTCTCTAACACAGGACAAGGGTGATGGGTTTGTCTGTCGGATAAAGTTTTCTCTCTCTGTGGTTGAACGTCCTTCTAGGAAAAGAGCTCGTTGGTTCGTATATCTAACATCGAGGAGCGTATATTATATACTGTATAAAGGTAAATTGAGGCTTAGGGAATAGGACCATAAATAGTTGTCGTTAGACCAAATGTTTTCAAAGGAAAAGTGCGACTGGGTTCAAACAAACACTTAATTTCACTGAAAGAAATTTTCCCTGGTTAAAAGATGCTCTTCAGCTGGTTAACCTGGGACTGAAATATTATCTGGTAAAGGTACTGAAACGATATATTATCTGGTACAAGGTTACTGAACGAATCTTCATCTGTGTAAAGGTTACGAACAGAAGTGGCTGTTTTTTAAGAAGTTAAATTAAGCATTTTACATCTCAAATTTATACCGTTGGGAACATAAATGTAAAAAAAAAAAAAAAAAGTCCGCAACCCATGTGGCTTAATTCGATATAAAGAGGGAAATACGAAAAGAAGAAGAAGAGAAGTCAGAGGGAATGGATGGGCCTTTAAAACATAAAAAACTGTAACAAGGATTTATAAAAATCCAATTATTATTTTTAAAGCTAGCTAAAATAAATAATGAATTTTACTGTAGGATAGCTGAAACAACAGCATCACTAACGCCTAACAAATTTTTCTAATTATAGTAATTAAAAATATAATAAAAAATCTAAATACAGATAGCCATAGAGTATAGTGGGCAAAAAAGTGTTAAAAGATCAGCAGGTGCACAATGGGTTACCGAGGATTAGGTGCAGAAACAACTAAAAGGTGAATATTAATAATCTTTGGGCCGGATGAAAATACACTACCTCGGCCTATGGAACTAACAGGAGAATTCAATAAAGTTCTTAACTTTAATGGTTGCTAATTTTCCCCAACTAACAGATTTTATTTACATGTAAAAAGGTACATTGATTGGTTGGGGCACAAAATTAGACATTTTGTAAGATGCTTTCCATATTCGAAAAGGGTAGTGTTTCACAGCCGGTCATTACAGGCCTGTAAGTTTAACTTCAGTGGTGGGGAAGATACTGGAAAGTTTGATACAGGAAATATTCTTTAGTATATTTCAAGGGACTGACCTTATAGGAACTAATCAACATAGATCTTATCAAATAATTGCTTGGCTTTTATGAGAAAGTGAGTAGGAATTAGACTCTTGCATACCAGAGATGTTATTTTGACTTGGTTTGCAACGGCTTTTGATTCAGTCCCCCATAGGCGAACTAAGTAAGCCAAGTTCTGTGTGGGATGGGGTGACATCTTGACATGATGTGTACATGGGATAGAAAGTTGTTTGATGGATGCCGAGAGTAGTTAATGGGGTTTCATCAATAGGGACTAAAAGTTCAAAGTGGGGTTTGCCACAGGGTTCGTGTTGGGGTCAATTAATAATTAGATTATTAATGATTGGAAGTGGGGTAATGTCAGCAAGGTGATTCTGGTGTTTGCTGAGGACACAACTTTGTCGACCATTAAAAAACTTCCCATCTAGATAGATTGTCAATTGTGCTGCTAAGTGGCAGATGAGATTCAATGTGATAAATGTAAGGTGATGCATTTTGGACTTCTTAAAAAGCCTTCTTGTGCTACTTATGACTATAAAATGGCTTCTGGTTAAGTACAAAAAGGACATCTTTGAAATGGAAAGGTCCGAGAAGGGCCACTCTAAAATTAATAAGGAGTATTTGGGGGAGCTTGAATATGAAGAGAAGACGGATATAAAGTTACAATTATGTACGCTGGAGGAAAAGGCGCTGTCGTGGGGTAATGATTACTGTGTATAAATACAATAACGGCATGTCCACCTCCAAAAACTATAATTTAAACCCCACTAATGGCCCACTCGTAGTTAAACTAAACCCTTACCTGTACATATCGGCCTCCTATGTTCTCCAATATGCCCCTTTTCAAAGTCCAGGAAACTGAAGACTCCAAGCTGTCTGTAAAGGGCAAATCCGGTCCTTGCTTATCATTGTCCAACAAGGCTGTGACATGCCAAGACTCTGCCTGCCCCCAAACGCAGCGCATATTTCTTTAAAAGAAAATCACCAGATCAGTACTACAGAGACTCTCTCTCCACGGGGTGTTCCAGTTACGTCAGAAGCATGAGAGGCAAAGCCAATCACAGACATGGCTGACGGTCCGGTACCTCGAAGCAGGAGACCAGATGATTGCTGCAGAGAAGGGGGGGCTCTGTAAGATGAAATCCTGGGGGATTTTTTTTAAAGAAATATTGAGGCGGGTTGGGGGTGGTAGGGGGTTACCTACATTACCCCCAAAGTTCACTTTGTTGGTGGACATGCCCTTTAATGGGACCATTAAAAAACTATCTGGGGGATTGTTCCACGAATAGATCTGTCAGAGGAACACACGGACATCCCTAAGACTTGAAGAAAAAAGGTTTAGGGCTTCAATTCAAAGTTGGGAAAGGGTTTTCACTGTGAGAATGGTAAAGTATGGGAACTGTCTTCCAGTGGCCGTTGTAATGGCAGGTTCATTGGTTCAGTTTTAGTTAAAAAAACAAAGCTGGATGAGTTTTTCCAAAACAAGGAATGTTGCAAAAGATTACAATGGTATGATTGAGTACAATACTTGCAAGTAGAGTTGGATCAAGGGAATTCTTTTGATTTGCACTTGGGTCAGGAGGAATTTTTCCCAGCTTCATGAATCTGGTGTTTTTTGTTTTTTTCCTTCCTTTGGACAACAGTTAGACAGGGAAATGTGGATAGTGCTGAATAGTGATGGAACATATGTATTTTATTCAACCCCAAATACTATACTTTTGTGATGTTGTAGACGAGTTAATCCTGTGTTTACAATTAATAACATAACAGATAATTTACAAACGATAGAGGAAAAAGAAAAAGGGAATAAGGAGTAAGAGTAACCCAGGTCAGTATAGGGATGAAAAGAGCTTCCACTTGAATCCTGATGGGTAGCTCCCGCACCACTTATTCAACCTGCATCAGCAAGTCCCCAAGGGGGTCCAAATTTGACAAACTGACCCATATCTCATAAAACCATTGCAGTTTTCAAAGGACACTAGTTAAGAGATCTCCATCATTGCAGAGTCTGTTTCTCTTCCGCCGTCTAGTGCAGGTTTGTATATGGCCGCCAGAGTTCAACTGGAAGAATCTACGCATTCCTTTACATGCAAAACAGAGGACCCAATGTGGATGGGCAGAATGCCCTCTTACGATCGTCCCACCGGTATCTTAATAAAAATCCAATGGGAGGGGGAGTGGGATCGGCAGCAGCAACCTGAAAAGTTGTGGTCGGGAAGGCAATATGCCGATCAATGCTAAGCAGAAGGAGATCGCAGCAGTAAGGGAGACCCTGGTGATATCACAGAACTTCCTCCTTCCCTGGGGTCATCCCTTAGACAGCTACTATGGTCTAGTTGAGGTTACTGCGACTGAGATCTCCATTCCAGATCGCAGTTGCAGTTACAGACTATGGTAAGCTGTCAGTGAATGACAGGTTACTATAGTATTGTGAAATGTAAAGTTAGAGTTCCATTCACAAATGGATTTCTTTTTGCTAAATAGCAAAAGACTTAGAAAAATGGGGGCAGAGATCATATAGTTTTAGTCTGATCACCTTAAGTAGTGTACACACCTAGCGATTTTTAATCTGACCGACGTCCGTCCCTTCCCAGCCCTGCCCTCCTCCGGAGTACACTTTTCTCTCGCTAGCCCGTTCGATACTTTCGACCCGGTCAGCAGGCGGCGGCCGGTACTGTTCTGTGGTCGCAAGACAAAAAGCGCCGTGTCCGATGTCACCCGCCGACCACCGCGCATAGAGGGACCTTCGTCACGCATGGCGCCTCGCCGCACGAATCGGACAAGGTTTTCCACCATGTCCGATCGTCCGTTCGTATGATTTGGAGAAAGTACGGTTCGGGACATGGGAGCATTCGGATGCGATAATTTTGCGTCGATCGACGATTACACTGAACTATCGTCGATCGGAACGAAATATCTCATGTGTGTAACCCAGCTTTCTTATTGATCTTGCCAAGAATGCAAAAAAAAATCCGATTCCTGATTTTTCAATAGGACTGGACTTGGAGAACGCCCATATTCCAAGTTCGGTTATCATTTCCTAAGATGATTCAAATGATTCTTGTGAATGTGAACGATAAAAAAAAACGCGATACAACTTTTTTTTTGTGTTTACAATAAACTAGAATTAGCAAAAAAATCTTCTCCAGCTAGCCAAATGTTACCAGTGGTATCGGTACAGTAAAAAACAGATTTATT
This sequence comes from Hymenochirus boettgeri, assembly GCA_019447015.1. Classification (NCBI taxonomy): domain Eukaryota; kingdom Metazoa; phylum Chordata; class Amphibia; order Anura; family Pipidae; genus Hymenochirus; species Hymenochirus boettgeri. The sequence continues at coordinate 273,171,971 of CM033473.1, read as the reverse complement.
ATCTCTCCTATTCAAGGGAAACTAATTTTCAGGAGGTACAAAAAAGACTGAATTGAATTTTTAGGATCAGTAATGTGTGCAAAACCCCAAAAATTGTGCGTCTTCAGTGCCAGACGGTTTTCACTAAAATACCACGTAAAAAACGAATGTGTGTATTGGGTTGGGCATTTATTTGTTTGTTTGAATTGCACTGGGCATGCTTCCCATTGAGTTAGTTGGTGGCCATCTGTCTGTGTGACACCTACACATATGGATACCAGGTGACAGGACATGCGGGAGATTGGACCATTTTGTGGGGGCGGGGTTTACTGTTCGTAGGATCTGAACCTTTGAGATAATCTTATTGCTCATTTTTCAACAAAATCCTAAAGATCATTAATCCAGGTTAATGGTCTAGCTGTAATATTCAATCCAGGTCATGGTATGATCTGTAGTATTCATTCATCCAGGTCACGTATTCGGGAATATTCATTCTCCAGGTCATGGTATATCCGTAATATTCATTCAATCCCGGTCACGGTATATCTGTAATATTCATCCCACAAGGTCATTGTATATCTGTAATAATTTAATTCATCCAGGTCATGTTATATATGTAAAGTATGGTATATCTGTTAATATCATTCATCCAGGTCACGGTATTTATATCTGTACTATTCATTAATCAGGTCATGGTATATCCTGTAATAATTCATTCATCCAGGTCACTGGTCTATCTGTAGATATTCATTCATTCCAGGTCATGGTGTCACATATCCGTAACAGATTTCATTCATCCAGGCCACGGGGGTATTCTGTAATATTATTCATCCAGGTCATGGTAGTATTGTAATATTCATTCATCCAGGTCATGGGCTGATAATCTGTACTATCATTCATCCAGGTCACAGCCAGCCCCCCCACACGAGACACCATACACCTGTAATATTCATTCATGCAGGTCATGGTATAATCCGAATCTTCCATCACCTTAGGTTTGTTTATGGTGCCATCCCTGGTATATCTGTAATATTCATGCATCCAGGTTCATGGTATATCTGTAATATTCATTCACCGAGGATCCGGTGTTATGTAATATTTATTCATCCAGGTCATGGTTATTGTTGTATTCAATTAGATCAACTGGACTTGAAGTTAGTTCTGAAGACGTTTCGTAGTCATCAAATGGCTTTCCATTCAGAAGGAATCAAAGAAATTCAATTCAGACTTCGAATGAGGAAGAAAGCCAGTGGCAAGACTAGCGAAACGTCTTCAAGAACTAAACTTCAAGTCCAGTTGACTAATTGAATACAACAAGATATTCTTCCGTTTTTAATTTCTTCTGCTTTTTGCCTGTTATTTCCTCCCACCAGTTTTTGAGGTTTGAGCTAGCGGGACATTGAAATTTCAGTACAGAGTGCGGGGGCATATAGGAGAAGTCGGCTATCTTCTAGCTAAGGAATCCGCCGACATGTGTTACGGCGTTATCGGCGACTGTCGGGCCATTTTTGCCCCATAGATATAATGAACATAGAAGACATCCTCCCCAAGTGTCGTGATTTTTATTTCAAAATCACGCTCTTTGCTGCATTGCCATTGCGTTCATTAATACAAACAGTAAACCCCCCTCTTTTTTGTTTTCTCCCTTCCCCTTCAGTTTTCTTTGTGCGTCCCCCCCCCCTCACGTGGAGACAGCGTTTATGCACGCCATACGTAACGGCGACTACCTTTCCATTCCCCATGGAAGCCCAGTATTAGAGGGCTGATACGGGAAGTAACCTATAGTCAACCGAACCAGCAGGCCGCTTAACGCGCCTTGATCCCATCATGCACTGGTTAAAAGGCGCGTGGACCGGTCTTTAGCTCATTCCTATTCCTGCGCGACTAGCTCTGGACCAGACCGCACTACGACTCCCGACTCCCAACGCCTCTAGGCGCGAGGCGGTCACTCCACTCAGGAGTAACTCTGAGTCTACCTTTTCATTTTCCTGTGGCAGGCCATACTTGCAAAGCGCGTACAATTCACCTGCAAGTGGTCAAAAAACAAGAACTCTATCACTCTCGGATTTGTCCATTCATTTAGTGTAAAATCCACGTCTCCCCCCCTCACTAGAGGTGTAACCTAAATCCAGACTGCATACACGATATGGTACCCACTCTCCCCCCTTGTTCCTGTGTGTACCAGTCCCTAACCCGACCAGGTACTACATCGCCGCTATGATCTACTTAGTCTCTGCCTGGTTCATTCACAGTGGGGTCCTTCCTTCGTGGATCATCGCAGCATCTCCTTACCAAACCGTGTGTGTGAAATCGCTAAGGAGCTGGACATAAGTTTAATAGCAAATTTTGATGCAATAATTCAAAAGAGTTTGTTTTTAATTCCCATGTGATACAGGATACACAGTTTATGTACTCGTACCCCGCGCACACACCCCCTCATTCCGTGTATTGCAGCTTACTGCTGTAAAGGCTGGTAGAACCCAAAATGGTATGGTGTGCATTTTTGAAGGAAAGGAGGCCATAGACTAATTTTGACTAACTCATCAAAACCAAGGTGCCCTTAAGGTGTAACTTCCTTTATCCCCCAACACCTGATACCTCGGAGAACACATCAGCCCAACTGAGCCTACCTTTTAATGCATGTGACAGTTATTAAAAGGGTAAGTATAAACTAAACGAAACAAGTACCTCTCAGTGGCAATATTGAGTTTTAAAATCGGCAGCACCTGGCTGAACACACAAATCGTACCACGGCTTTCGCGTCAATATATTGCAGTTCTCGCTTTGTCAAACCAAAAATTTATACTGTTAAACTTTACCTTCTAGTTGTCCTTGATAACACCTGTTGTTCCCAGGTTGCTGTGTTTTACACTATTATCTTGACAGATCCCCAGTCCCGGAAACCGTCACGCTGAGTTCATCACAGAGTGATGCCAGGCGCTTTCAAGACTGCTTTATTTTTTTCCCTTTATTTCTTATATATTTTTAGAGTGGGTAATTATTCACAATTCATACACTGGTATTATAATATAAGTTCCTAATGGGCTGGCTAATTCATAGTGTACAGAATCCCACTTCTGCCTGGACTTGTCAAGGAGTAGGCGTTCTGGAGGACGGAAATTTCTTCAAGTAGTTTTGGGCTCGCGGGCGAGTGTTGAGGGGGGGTCTTGTTGGGCGTGCGGGAGATCCCAGGGTGAATCCACAACTCCGGGAAGGGGTGGTATACTGTGTGTTATACATAGGAACTCTATTGTAGTGTTTGACATCTCCGTATACCTATTATTTAATCTAAGCACCCTATTTTTGGTGCATTACCAACAGAGTGCAGTCTGATATCACTCGGTGAGCTGAAACCTCTTTACCTACCCAGTCCCGTAACTTCCACGTTCTGTCTGGGAGGGTGCGCAGAGCTGTTCACGTCAACTCTTAGCTCAGGATCCGGTTTACCAGTCATCATGCGGTATGCCCAGCCCTATCGGCTTGATCGACACATTTTTACCGCAGGTTCACTTTGCGTCTCCCATCGTTAATCTGTGCCTCCCCGTTGCTCACCTTACGACCCCCAAGGGACACACCCAATAGCCGACGCGCACGGATCGGTGTAAATAAGCACATCACAGAAATGTCGGAAAATCAAGCCCACGTCAACACTGCCACTGGGTTTCTCGCTGTCTCGTCGTACCCCCCTGCCCTAAGAATCGGTGCTAACTTTGTCCCAACCAATCAGATGTTAGCTGGCATTGTTTTAATAAGAATCCTGATGGGATGGGGAAACGCATATTTAAATTCACATTTTGAATGTAAAGGTGGGCGGCAGGACCCAAAAGAAACCCTTGTCACTTCCTGGTAGTGTGGGAGTTTCGGGCTTCTAGGTAATTTTGTGCTTCAGCGTGTTTCCTATAGCCCGCAGACCGGAAATGACATCAAAGGAATAGGAAATGTGTGCAGTAGTGTGGACACCAAAACCAAACTCAAAAACCCAAGACCGAATTTTATGAGTTTGGACGAACTTGAATTATTCGAACTAGTTAGTTTTCAGACTCGGGGCGGTATTGATTCGCAATAATTATCGAATTTTAAACCCCCCCCAAAGCCATTCACTAACCCTAGAATGTATGTTCGCTAACCTCGAAAGGAATTGTTTATTTTCGGTAACCCTCAAAGTACGGATCATTTTGCAACCCTAGATGTATCATTCGCTAAACCCTCAAATGTAGCCTTCGATTTGCGTTAATCGCGAAAGTTCATCATGTTCGGTAACTTGAAGTTGGCCGTAAATCCTTAAACGTAGTCTTGTGCAAGACCGACCAATTGCTCTCGACTTGGTTTAAGAAGTGTTTTGGGTGATTCGGTGAATCGAGTTCCCCGATATTTCAGTCAGGTGCCCACAGCCATTACAGTAAGGTAGCTTATGAAAAAATCACCGGACTTTTCAACAACTATCCGACTCCCCATTGACGTTTAGTGGGTCCGACATTCAAAACTTGTCTAATTGTTTACTGAAGTGTTTCACAACACACCGGTTTGAAAAACGGACACAAATTGATGTTAAAGGGAGATCGCAATAAAAGGTTATGATCGTTAAAATAGGGCTAAAGTTGCGTGCGCTGTCTCACCCAATCCAGCAATCAGATTGGTAGCTTTTTCAAAATGTTGTTAAATTAAGGTTCTGATGGTTGGGGCAATTAGCACCATTTTTAAACAATAAAAACTTGTATGAATTCCTGGCTAATCGTGATCATAGCCCTAATCCAATTCACGGCTTCAGTGGTTTTGTCAGCCCAGTTTCCACCAAGTTCTATAATGATTAGGGTCCCCGAAGGGCTGGGAAAAAACTTTACTATGGGTGAGGCTATATAAGGTTAGGCTAGCGTGAGGAGTGAGGCAGTTGTAGGGGTAAGGTTGTCCATACACATACATACAATTGAACATGCGCTAACCACAATGTAGCTGGAAAAATGTTGGTTTCGTCCCGTCAGCTGAGGTGTACCACGACAGGGACAGGATTGTTTGAAAAATGACAGGCGACAGGATCTGCAAGATACAGGTTAGACAAGTCCCCAGCCTTTCGCCTATGCACCATCACATAGACAGGCATGAGGGAGAAGAACCTTCGGGACTGAGTGTTCCCTCGACCATGTCTGCCTCCTTCTATAAGGAAATCTACCATGGCAAAGGTACTAGGAACGTTCGGGCGGCTGTGAGCTCATCGGGAAGCGGCACACTCAGTGCCGACTAAAAGCCGGACACCCTCAGATCCGACAGTCTCATCGGAGCTTATCAGTACTGTAGCACATTCCATAGCTTTTATTCATTTGTGTGTGTACCCACCTTTACTGCAACATACACAGACTTTATCTGTACAAGCAACAAATACAAATTTCAAAGTGAGGCGAGGAGGAAAACGAAAAGTCCAGACACCACACTAGGATTTTTATTTTATTTATTTAAATGATTAATTTATCGATTCCTATATTTCTGATTATTCTATTATATTCCATTTAAGGCTGGGTACACATGGAAGGACTTTTTGTGTTTCGTTCGGGACCGGATTATGGGCCGATACGAGCCACCGACCCCTTCGGATGACGGTCGTGGCCTCCCCGCCCCAACCGCCAATATTTTCGCCGATCGACCGAAAGTGCGGGAATCGGGTCGGGCGGCCGGAAAATATGGCTGGTGGTACCAGCCTAATTATTTGATCCAGAGGAAGGCGAAAAAAAAAAACCCTTTGAGGACATATGCCATGGGAAGGAAAATGCCTTCCTGAACTCAGTAGTGGCAATGGATTAGTCGCTGGATCATTGTGGCACTTCCACACACGTTCCATGGAAGCTCCTGCCAGGAGGCCCGGCACTTCATATGGGACAATCTGGTGACCGCAGGTTACCATGACCGGGGGGGGGGGCACCAGCCAGGAGTCTTAGGTCATGGACTTCTAGGTCGTTTCTTACTCACGCCAGGCTTTAGGCCCCGTTGAGTTAAAGTTGGCATCAGTGTCAATCATTAGCCACAGCACACACGATCCGTGAATGATTGCGGAAGCTCACAATGGAAGGTAGCGTTCAGTGGAAAGGAGCACGAAAAAACAGAAAAGCCCATTATAGACAACTTCTTGTACTTTCCTCTTACCATAATATATAATCATCTGTAGGCGCGGTTTAATAGAAGGAAGCAGAAGAGTAAGGAATAGGGAAGACCGAGAACATTTCGCCTGGCCATACCGCGATGGTGGTGTACGGAGACCTATGGGCCACCAACCCTACGTCATGTGTGGTATCCTGACCGCGAGGATGTGTCACCACGGGAGCGCCTACCGACAGCGGTCCCAGAGTGTAGGTGGAAAGGAAAGGACAGATATAGAGGTGTTTATAAAAGCTTATCACCGTGCCCTCGGGCGAATTTATCGCCCGACTAGTCGGGGTGTATGCGGCGGTCCCAGGGCGCACCCGACACAAACTTTGTTGGGAGTGATACGCAGCGCGGTAGTCGGTGGTCTTGCTCGGCGGGAGCCCTGCTGTAGTGGGCGAAAAGCTGGATCCTTGTTTATGGAAAACGTGGCTCGGTAGCCTGCAATGATGCCCTGCTGGCTCGCAGAGCGGTCTGGGAGGTGTGATATCTGCCATTATAACACGGGGAAACGATGGTGTTCGAGCCCATCCATGTCGCTCTCATCCATCTTGTGGCCTGCGACTGGGGGCCCACGTTGACCGGGGGATCTTTCACACCCTCCATGAGGTTGTCGAGCTGCTACAACTGAGGTTTGCTTTACCCGTATGATCACAATCTTTTTTCAAGTTCCTTGGATTGCAATCTTTTTCGTTGTGTGTTCGGCACTGTCCCTGTGCTGTTTTGTTTTTGCCTTGGACACCCCCTCGTATTAGTTTGCGATTGGGATTCTGTTTCTTTCTCATTTGTGTTACCTTGGGCTTTTCATGTGTGGGATCTCCCCCACGTTCTTATCTGCGGCCCTTATTAGCACTTGTCAACAGCTAGAATGTGATTCCCTGCAGCGCAGAGGGAACGATACAGACCCCCACCCTTGTTCGCTACCCCCTTAATACTCGCTGCTTTCGCACCTGGTGCGCTGATCCCCAGGCGCCAATTCCTTGTTTTTTCTATGTTTGTTTTTTGTCAAACACCGAGGCCCCCCACGCTGTCAGATGGGGATTTCATAGGTCGCCCTGTGGGATCATCAGATATGGGCACTACCCATCTATTATACTTGTGGTTTGTTCACTTTTAGTGTTTGGATATCCTTCCGTGTGGGAACCCCAATTCCCACAGCGCCTGTCCCTGTGTCTGTTGTCCTGGTGCGTTGCTTGAAGACGTGTTCTTCTGTCTAGGTGGAAGCGGGCCTTTTCTTAGCTTGGTGGTACTATTATGTTGATCTGGGCTTCTCGGCCCCTGCATTGTAGGGATGCCAGATGTGACCACACAAGGGCGGGAAGAAACTGCTGTTATATCTGGGTAGTCAGTGGACTTCACATTTCACGCTTCATCTTCTCTGTCGGCCTGGTATCTCTTTGTTCTCTTTGGGTCTGCTGTTGTTCCCTGTGTCACACGTTTGGCATTTTGGAATATGTTTCCTTTTATCCTTTGTTTTGGCTCGCGTATAGATCACATCTTCTGTTTTGGTATGAAATCGCCCAATATGGTTCGATTCAATGTCTACGGCCCGCTATGGTCTTTCCATTTGCCGTACATTCCACTCTTTTTTTCGCCACACTACGTCAGCAGTTACAATGTGTTGTTACGGTCATTTGGACTGCTGTATGACATTCAGATGCAAGTGGGCAACTTCTACTGTTGCTTCAGTAGGATGTGGGTATATTCCAGTTTCACTGAACATTATTTTTGTATTGGCATGAAGATGTCCTGTCACCCCACCCTGAAGTGTCCCGCATGGGACTGCAAAACCCTTTGGTGCTGATCCTCGCAATTTATGTGCTTATTTAAAACATTCAATCAAATTGTCGGTATGCCTTTTCGATTACTTGCCTCAGTGAGAACCACTGCTGTCTGTATGCGAGACACCGCCTTTCTTCCCCAAATTCCTATATTTTTGTAGGTGAACCCCAGCTGCAGCGTCCTCGAGCGATCACCGTGGCGCTGATTTATTGTGCTGTGATAATGACTCTCAAATAGCAGAGTTAAAGTGACATGTCAATCGGCACTGCAGTTTTTCGGTACTATGTTGTTTATAATCGCCACTCCCCTGTGTTTAAGTGAAAATGGTACAGTCCAGATAACAGTAAAATGGGACTGAGGTCATTGGACATTGAATTATATGAAAGCATATTTGTAAGGAATATCTTTACCTGTGATATTGTAATCGCCAATGAATAGCTGGCGTTCAGTCACACAGGTGGGAAGCCAAGCTCTTGCTCGCTCTGGGAAAATCTCCCCACTATAGCCAGTAGAACCTCCCCCTTATTATATTCTTTATGGGGAGGTGCATTTTTTCTTATATATTGACAATACCTTGTATGTTATTTATAAATAACATGTTGGTCTTCCTCACCCCTTATAGCAGCCAATGGTATGAAACCAGTCATGGTAGGGTGGATGTATTGTGTTGGAATTGAATACAAGGCTATTAGAGCTGTTACCAAGTCATCCATTTGCTTTCCATTTGACAACAGTACACAACACCACGCATTCCACTTGCTAATGAAGCCCATAAATGTGCCTATGGTTGCCACAAACTCACATAAACACTGAAATATAAAAGGTCTTAACTTATTTTTAAGTTGCAATCCAAAGGGACATATTTATTAAGATTCGGCAAGTTGGTAACGCTAGAAGTGGTCATTTTTCCAATGGCGGAAGTGCCTTGTGGGCGGGTCCCCACTGCAGCCATAAAGACAATGCTGACCAGTATTTTGATGTACTGCCAGTATTACCTCATTGATTTGAATGGGCAATTCCAGAAAGTATCCACTCAGCCCATGGAATCGAACATTACTAGCACATTGCTAATTTTCACCATGCCGTAAATCGATTTGTCTTTGGAATAATACAGCTACTTGACATAGAAAGGTGCCGATTCTACCGTACGTCCCTAACACCATATTTCACCAGGGCCTCCAATACTTATAGCGGGCCGGGACCAGATCATCAAAGCTTTAGTCTGGCCATGACCGTGCTAGTTCAAATGTACCACATTGTAGCAACAGGAAATCTTACTGCAGTGTATTGTACCTTTTATTATCTTGATACGTGATATATGTATTTGTTACATCAAAGGGACATCCTGGTTTTGTGGGACATTAAGGAGAACTGTAGTGCGCAGGGTGTGTAACTACCAGGGGAGCAGGAAAATCCACAGTGGATGATGCCCCATCATAGTTTGCAGGGGGCCAGTGATTCCTAGTTATGCACCTTCCTCGATGAACATCCTGTCATTTCTGGAGGAGACCTCTGAACCACTTCTGTCAAAACAGATTGAGGACAGACCCCCAGAAACAGAGCACTCACCATCTTACACATTAAATACAATAAAGATCTCTACAAAATGGATAGCAGACCAAATATATAAAGTACTATTGATAGAGACAGACAGAAGTGTTTGGTTTAAAACCCATCACACTTTAATAACAAAAAAAAATCACTTGTGAAACTTGATGTGAAACTTGACTTTGTGGCCCTGGGGTAGAGGGCTGTGAGGATTGCACCTACTAGCATAAGGCAAATGGTGTGCTTGAGGAACCTTTTTTGGAGTTTGCCCTCCATTTCCTGCATTAGAGGGAATTAGGAACATGTATAACTTATCTCTTCCTGACATAATAAACTGTGTTTGTATTAACAATAGGAAGCAGCCAGTAGAGGAAAGGCTGAACAGCTTTTTGGTTCTTTACCTCTTCTAGCTTGTATAAACTAAACTCTCAGGTGGATCATCAATGGTGTCCAAACAAATTGTTTACCGAAACGAGTTGCCTGATACAGTCAGGTGTTGTGTGTGATATTGCGGGTCTGTTCCTAGCTAAGACATATAGGGGGCGATGCGAATATGGTAAGGCGACGAACCTTACATGCCCGAGTTATGCACAAAAATCCCTGTGAAAGATTTGTAATCGTGGGATCTCTGACAAGGTAACTGCAACGGATTACACACTCCATTCAATGTGTGAAGTCGGTGTTACATAGTAGTGCAAACTTACTAAGGGGAGGTTTTGCATTGCCTGTGCCTCGCTATTTCGAACATTATAAATGAGCAGGCAATGCAGACTCAGTGTAAAATCGATGCAACCCCCAGATAGCGCAGGTTTTACACTGACTTGGGCATTTTGAGTGATATTGCATTGTTCGATTTAAGGCAGGAAGAAAGGAATGTGGGGGGGGTCTATTACAAACAAGGGTGATACCAGGACAGCTGTTGGGGTATGGGGGAGGGGTTTACTATGGTTTTTGGCACCTGAGCAGGTGTGACTTCATCAGGGGAATAGCGTGGCTTGTGGAGGTGGGTGTGGTGGGCCAAACATGGTGAATGGAGGGCTGACTTAACACTGACTGGTTGAATGGAGGGCTGACTTACACGACTGGTGACTGGGGACTGTTAACAGATGGGGAACTGGAGGGCTGACTTAACATGAATGGTGAAACTGGAGGGCTGACTTAACATGACTGGTGAACTGGAGGGCTGATTAACACTGACTGGTGAAACTGGAGGGCTGACCCTAACACTGAGCTGTAATGAAATGCAGTATTGCAGGAAGGAGGATTTTTTTAATTGCCCCCGTCACACTGCAGAATAACCACGCCCCTCCCATCGAGGATTGTACAGGGATTACTGGGACTCTGACCGGGGCAGACCTGGTTGAAAGAAGAAAAAAACCGGTATGTTTGGGGGTATGCAAATTTAATGCATGACGCAGCCTGCGTTAGTTTCAGGTAGCCATACCGACCAACATTTCCCATTAAATAGATACACTATTGAGAAATTGCATGCACAGAGCTGTGCTTGTACCAGGTTCACTTTATATCCCCCTCTGAAGCTCTGCACCCTGTGTATTCTATAAGAAGGGCTTATTTAATAAAGTAAATAGTGTGGTTTTTATAGCTGCTCAGTTTAAGCGGGAAGAGGGCGGTAACCCTAAGTGGACCTGCAGAAGAATGTTTTAGGGGCACGTGCATTTCCAGTCTTGGAGTCTTCAGCTTGAGCAGGAACCACCATTTTCCAGAATCTCCAGGTCATGTCAGCAAGGCTTCCGGTAAACAATGAACAAGCCGGGGTGCTGTCATGCGCATCGCTGTAAGGGCTTTCGTTCCAGGCTGGTCGTTATGACGGAGGTTCTCCCTGCAAAGTGCGGTTGTTTTAGCTATTTCAGTATGAATGAAGCAATTTCAAGTGGGCTAAAAGGGGCAACATTCCCCTAATACATCTCCTGCAGAATGCATGAAACTAGCTAGTGGCGTGTGAACTAGGATAGTTTCAAGTGGCGACAGGAGGGCATAAGTCCCCCAACCTTGTATGCAAGCAGTGGGGTAGAAGATATTCTCACTGCAGAGCAGAGATGGATTAAGATCACATGGGGCTAGGCCATCATTTAGGGACCCCTTTTTTGCTACATATATTTAGTAGACTGTAACTGCTTCTGAAGCTGGGCCCCCAGAAGTTTCCTGGGCCCTTGGCCAGTTACCTAGGTTGCTTGTGGTAGTCCTGCTCGCTGCAGAGTGCAAAATTAGCAGCCCAAGTACTATGTGGCATAGTTTCATTATAGGACAGTTAAGTGTAAGGGCTAGGCCCCACTAGGGCATTTTCGTGTACAGTGTGTTTAGCACAGCTCTCAGCATACACCAATAGAAGAGGATGGGGATGGCCCCACCACCTCCGCTGCGCACCCTTTTGGCAGAGCATGCAAACACCATTTTTGGTGCGTATCACATGCACTGCGATAGGGTTACTTCAAAGTAATCGCAGCACGTCCAGGGTTAGAGCAATGAACATTTCAATTCACTGCGTCGCACGATTTTGCACGCTGCCTAGCCCTTATTTTAACCTTGGCCTTAGGGGATTTATGGTTTTTTTGAAATCAGGGTTTCAGTCATTGATTGAAAATCACCAATCAGTCATGCCAACCCCCTGGGTATATATAAAAGACCAGATGCCATTTTGTTTTGTTGGAATTTTGCAGGGAGGTATCAATGAGATTATCTACTCATCAAAGTTCCTTTGTTTCTCGTAGAGGTTAGATTGGATATCCTAACCAAATTGGATGGGTTAATTTTATAACAATTAATAATTACCCTGACATGATTGGCATGAGTGGAAACTGCCAAACCAGACAAGGGTGATGGTTGCTGCAGGAATTTTCTCTCTGTGGTTGACGTTCCTACTAGGAAAAGAGCTCTGTTGGATTGGTAATATCTAACATCGGGAGCGGATTATACTGTATAAAGGTAAATTGAGGCTTAGGGATAGTGACCATGAAATAGTGTGTTAGCAAATGTTTTCAAAGGAAAAGTGAACTGGGTTAACAAACACTTAATTTCAGGAAAGCAAATTTCCCTGGTTAAAAGATGCTCTTCAGCTGGTTAATGGGATGATAATTATTGGTAAAGGTACTGACGATATAGTTATACTGGTAAAGGTACTGAACGATATATTATATGTAAAGGTATGAACAGAAGTGGACTGTTTTAAGAGGATTTAAAGCCATTTAATCTAAATTTATACCCTGGAAATAAATGTAAAAAAAAAAAAAAAAAAGTCCGCACCCTGTGGCTTAATTCTGATATAAAGAGGGAAATAGAAAAGAAGAAGAAGAAGTCAAGAGGGATGGAATGGGCCTTTAGGAAACATAAAACTGTAACAAGGATTATAAGAAATCAATAAGCTAGCTAAAATAAATATGAATTTACTGTAGGATAGCTGAACAAAAGCATCATAACCTAAAAAAATTTTTATATAATAGTAAAAAATAAAATAAAAAATCTAAATACAGATAGCATAGAGAGTATAGTGGCAATAAAAGCTGGTAAAGATGCAGGTGCACATGGTTAAACAGAGGGATATGGTGCAGAAGAAACAACTAAATAAGGTTAATATTAATAAATCATGGACCGGATTAAAATACATCCTCGGGGCATAGGGAACTAAACAGGGAAATTCAATAAAAGTTCTAACGTTAAAAATGGTGCTAATTTTGCCCCAACTAATCAGATTTTAATAACATTTAAAGCTAACATCTGTTGGTTGGGGCAAAAATTAGCAACATTTTTAAGATGCATTTCCCATATCGAAAAGGGGTAGTGTTCAAAGCGGGTTAATTACGGGCCTGTAAGTTTAACTTCAGTGGTGGGGAAGATACTGGAAAGTTTGATTACAACTTTTTTTTTTTTTTCTTTACAATAAAGCTATAATTAGCAAAAAAATCTTCTCCAAGCTGCCAATGTTCCCAGTGGTATCGGTAAAGTAAAAACAGATTATGATCTCTCCGATTTCAAGGGAAACTAATTGCCAAGAGGTACCAAAAAAGACTGAATTGAATTTGAGATAGAAGTGTGCCAAAACTTGTGCGTCTCTCAGTGCCAACCGGTTTTCACTAAAATACCACTAAAAAAGGAAGTGTGTATTGGCGTTGTGGCATTTTTTTTCTTGTAATTGCACTTGTGCAATGCTTCCCAGTGAGTTAGTTGGTGGCCATCTGTCTGTGTGCACCTACACATATGGCACACCTATTGATTCAGGACAGCGGGGAGATTGACATTTTGTGGGTGGGGGTTTACTGTTTAGGTAGGATCTGAACTTTGAATCATCTATTTTTTAGTTTTTCACAAAAATATCCTAAAAGAACAGAGTTCTATGGATTACAGTGTCTTGGAATTTTTCATGTATGTATTGAAAGCATGGACGGTACATAGGTAAAGGTGTAGTTGAGATTCCCAAAAATACATTTGTGGGGTGGTATTTCAAATGTTTCATGGTGTTTCGTTGAAAAAGAGTATGGTAAGGCTGTTCAAATTATACAGCACTTTGATTTCTTTTGTAATTGCACTTGTGCATGCATTCCAATTTGAGTTAGTGTGGTGGGATGGCTCTGTGTGAACCACAATGAATCTGCAACCTTTGTTTGACATGTAGGATATTGACATTTTAGTGGGTTATTTTACTTGCCAAGTGGGTTTAGATAGGATTTCCACCTTTGAATCATCATATTGTATTTTTTTACAAAATCTTCTGAAAGCATGGAGTTCTATGGATTACTGCTTCGGGAATCTTCATGCATGTTTGAAAGTTATAGCACTGTAGTTTGAAAGCATGGCACTGTTACGTATGTTGAAGATGTGTTGATTCCAAAAATATATAGTTTGTGGGGGTTATATCTAAGGTTTCGGGATGTTTCTTTGAAAAATTGTAGGCTGGTTCAAATTACAAGTTGTAATCGAACTTGCGCAAGGTGTCCCAATTGAGTAGTTGGTGGCATGTCTCGTGTGCACCTATGGCACCATGGCATTACTGTTTGATTCAGGATATTTGGGAGATGACATTTGGATTTTTATTACTTGGGTTTGGCAGGATTTTTAACATTTCAAACTTATTTTTTCATAAAATCTGCTAGAAGTGCAAAGTTCTATGAAGATCTGTGCCAATACCTTGATAGTATTTTGGGGGGTATTCTATTAGAGGGGTGAGGGGTGTTAGTCTGACAAAGCTGAAAAGTTGCGTAATTGGGCAGCTGTGCTCTTCGGATACCCTTGTAAATTGGGCCACTGTGCATTTGCTCACTTGTGGCTAGTCGATTCCATGTCTCCATTGGGAGATTGGTATTTGGTAAGGGTTTTTTTACATTTCTTTGGATTTTGGCATAATTTTACCTTTGAAAGTGTTTTTTTTTTTGTTGTTGTTAATTTGGCAAATCTGCCAAAAGTGTGAACTTTATGAAGAAGCGCCCACACCATGATGGAATGAATGAACAAACTACGCGTTACGTAGCTGAAGGTGTGTAAAACCATAATAGTTTGTGGGGGTTATTTTGTGGAAAAACTGTAGACTGTTCAAATACAGAGGTGGCTATAAATTTTTTCTATGTTACTGCCATTTGACATTGGCCCCTTGGGTTAGTTGGTAGCCAGTTTCAGGTTACACCATGATATGGCATACCATTTTATTCAGGTGGGGTTAGGCTTTCATATTTGAGATGTGTTGAACTTTTTCTCAGTTTTTTAATTGAAATTAATTTTGTGTGATTTACAGTTCAGAAAAAAAGAGAAAAGGTGAAAAAATAACTGGACAATTGGATGAAGAGCTTCGCCGGGTATTTGCATTTTGATCCAAACTTACCTCCATATAATCCTGCGGGTATGTAGTTTTAAAAATACCCCCTTATGTAGTTATAGTTATTTATAGAGCGCCACTGTGGGACGCAAGTGCTAGATATTCTATGAGAACCGTCACAAGTGGTTATAGATTTCCATTAGGTTTAATATTCCTGAAGGTGCAGGTTCAGATTGGGGGGGGTCTCCTGTGCAGGAAAAGTGCGTACCTACATATATCTGGTATCATTGTACTGGGGAGTCTTTTAGAAACCATAAGATTTTTGTGCATAGCCTTAAGGGCTCTAGGCTCCAGGAAAGTGCACGGTCTCGGCTACGGGGGTGTGGGAAAGCGCACGGTCTGGGGGGTGGGTGGGAATGCACACGCCTCGTCTGCGGGGGAAGGCAAATGTGCAGCTGTCTGCGAGGGGAACAGGAAAGCACATGCCTCATCTACGAGGGGGGGCAGGAAAGTGTTGGCCACGGTTAGCGCATGGTGTGTTGCAATGCGGTTTTCAGGTATGTGGGGCACACAGAACACATTGTTAGATGTGTGGAGCACAGGAAGCACATGGTTTTGGCTATGGGGGTTTAGTAGTGTGGGACACAGGTTACCGCATGGTGTTTATAATGGGGGTTAAGGTATGTGGGGCACGAGAAAGCACATGGTGTTGGCTATGGGGTTTTAGGTGTGTGGGGCACAGGGAAGCACATGGTGAAGGTTTGTGGTGCACATGTAATTGGCTATGGGGTTTAATAGTGTTGGGCACAGGTTAGCGCATTGTGTTTCTAATGAGGTTTCAGGTATGTGGCACAGGAAAGCACATTGTGTTGGGCTATGTGGGGTTCAGGTGGTGTGAGGCACAAGGAAGCACATGTTTGGCTATGGGTGTTAAGGTATGGGGCATGGGAAAGCACATAGGGTTAGATAGGGGTTTCAGTGTGTGAGGCATAGGGAAGCACATGGTTTGGCTATGGGGGTTAAGGTGTGGTGCAAAGGGAGCACATGGTGTTGGCTATAGGGGGTTAAGGTGAGTGGTGCAAAGGGAAACACATGATTATGGCTATGGGGGGGGTTAAGGCAAGTGGTGCACAGGAAGCACATGGTGTTGGCAATAGGGTCAGAGGCATGGGGGCATGGAAAGCGAGTTTTGGCTACGGGGGTTCATGGGTGTAGGGAAGCACACGTCTTGGCCACAGGGGTTCAGGTACATGGGGCACAGGGAAGCGCACAGTCTTGGCTATGGAGATTTAGTAGTGTGTTTAGCACAGTAGGTATGAGTGGATGGTTGGTAATGGGGTTCTGTATGTGGGACATGGAAAAGCACATGGTGTTTGCTATGGGGTATAGGTGTTTGTGTGGTGCACAGGGAAGCATATGGTATTAGTTATGGAGGTTCGTGTGTGGGGTTCAGAGAAGTACATGTGTTGGCTATAAGGGTAAAGTGTGTGGTGCACAGGGAAGCACATGGTATTGGCAAAGGGTTCAAGGGAGTGGAGGGCAGGGAAGCGCACGGTATGTGGGGACACGGGAAAGCACAAAGTTTTAGGTGTGTGGGGCACAGGAAAGCACTAGGGTTTCAGGTATGTGGGGCACAGGAAAGCCCATTGTGCTGGCTATGGGGGTTCAGTGTGTGGGGCACAGGGAGGAAGCCACTAGTGTTAGCTATGGAGTTTCAGGAGTGGGAGGAACAGGGAAGCATATGGTTTTGGCTATGGGGGTTGAGGTGTGGTGCACAGAGAAGCACATGGTGTTGGTATGAAAGTTCATGTATGTGTGTGGGGGGATCAGGGAAGCACACGAGTTGGCAATAGGTTTCAGGTATGTGGGGCACATTAAAGCACATACTGTTTGCTATGGATGTTCGTGTGTGGGGCTCAGGGAAACCCTATTGCCAACACATGTGCTTCCCTGATTCCCCCACACAAATACATGAACCTCAATAACCAACACCATGTGCTTCCCTGAGCCCCACATGCCTGAACCCCCATAACCAACACAATGTGCTCCAGTGCCCAACCTTAACCCATAGCCAAACATATGCTTCCCTGTGCCCCACATACCTGAACCCCCATAGCCAGCAAAATGTGCTTTCCTGTGCCCCACATACCTGAAAACCCATGTGCTTTCGTTCCCCACATACCGTGCAATTCCCTTCCCCGTGCCCCTGAACCTCTGCCAAACCATGTGCTTTCCTGTGCACCACACACATAATACCCCATAACCATCTGCAAGTTTACATATCATACACAGTTCTGAATCCCCAATTCAAATGTAACACACTATAAGTTCCTTGTGAACTACACACACTCCTGCATTGGATGTGTTTAGATGTGTGGGGCACAGGAAAGCACATGGTTTTGGCTATGGGGGTTTGTAGTGTGGGACACAGGTTACCACATGGTGTTTATAATGGGGTTAAGTATGTGGGGCACGAGGAAAGCACATGGTGTTGGCTATGGGGTTTGGGTGTGTGGGGCACAGGGAAGCACATGGTGAAGGTTTGTGGTGCACATGGTATTGGCTATGGGGTTAATAGTGTTGGGCACAGGTTAGCGCATTGTGTTTCTAAATACCCCATAACCACCTGCAAGTTTACATATCATACACAGTTCTGAATCCCCAATTCAAATGTAACACACTATAAGTTTCCTTGTGAACTACACACACTCCTGCATTGGATGTATGGATAATACTCCCTGACACTCCTACATTGGATGTATGGATAATACTCCCTGACACTCCTGCATTGAATGTGTGGATAATACTCCCTGACACTCCTACATTGGATGTATGGATAATACTCCCTGACACTCCTGCATTGGATGTATGGATAATACTCCCTGACACTCCTGCATTGGATGTATGGATAATACTCCCTGACACTCCTACATTGGATGTATGGATAATACTCCGACACTCCTGCATGGAATGTCTGGATAATACTCCCTGAACCACTCTGCATTGGATGTATGGAGTTAATACTCCAATGACAATGCTTTCCTGTGCCCCACATACCTGAAAACCATGTGCTTTCGTTCCCCACATACCGTGCACATTCCCTTCCCCGTGCCCCTGAACCTCTGCCAAACCATGTGCTTTCCTGTGCACCACACACATAATACCCCATAACCATCTGCAAGTTTACATATCATACACAGTTCTGAATCCCCAATTCAAATGTAACACACTATAAGTTCCTTGTGAACTACACACACTCCTGCATTGGATGTGTTTAGATGTGTGGGGCACAGGAAAGCACATGGTTTTGGCTATGGGGGTTTGTAGTGTGGGACACAGGTTACCACATGGTGTTTATAATGGGGTTAAGGTATGTGGGGCACGAGGAAAGCACATGGTGTTGGCTATGGGGTTTTGGGTGTGTGGGGCACAGGGAAGCACATGGTGAAGGTTTGTGGTGCACATGGTATTGGCTATGGGGTTAATAGTGTTGGGCACAGGTTAGCGCATTGTGTTTCTAAATACCCCATAACCACCTGCAAGTTTACATATCATACACAGTTCTGATCCCCAATTCAAATGTAACACACTATAAGTTTCCTTGTGAACTACACACACTCCTGCATTGGATGTATGGATAATACTCCCTGACACTCCTACATTGGATGTATGGATAATACTCCCTGACACTTGATTGCAATGTGTGGATAATACTCCCTGACACTCCTACATTGGATGTATGGATAATACTCCCTGACACTCCTGCATTGGATGTATGGATAATACTCCCTGACAATCCTGCATTGGATGTATGGATAATACTCCCTGACACCTCCTACATTGGATGTATGGATAATACTCCGACACTCCTGCATTGAATGTTGGATAATACTCCCTGACAACCACTCTGCATTGGATGTATGGATAATACTCCTGACACTCCTGCATTGGATGTATGGATAATACTCCCTGACACTCCTGCATTGATGTAGGATAATACTCCTGACACTCCTGCATTGAATATATGGATAATACTCCTGGCACTCCTACATTGGATGAATGGATAATACTCCCTGACACTCCTGCATTGGATGTATGTATGGATAATACTACCTGACAATAATGCTGCTGCGGTAATAAGGAGAGACTGTGATCCCCGCCCTTCATGTGACTAATCACATGTCTGAGAAAGCTCCGCCCTCCTTTACTAGCTTTCTCTGTTCCGGGCTTTCACTTCCGCCCTGGGGAAAGGAGGCGGCGAAGTCCGTTATGGAGATGGTGAGTGGATGATCGCTGTCTCACTGCTGTTTGCGGTGAATGCTGGGATAGTAGTCCTGGAAGAACATAGTTTATAGTCTGGGTAACTATCAGCTAGGGTGGCCTTTGGTGGTTGATAAGAAATTGTGATAACAGAACGGATTGACAAGGTCAATGAGACTCCCCCTGTATCCTGAAAAAGATTGTCCGCAAAGAATAGGTATAAGGGGGGGTTACTGGGAAATGTAGTTCCATACAAACTGATGTGTCTGTGTGCATTGGTTAACAGTTGATATGGCCACTGGCCTATTCATGGTCCAACTAAATGAATGGACACAATACCATCACAGAGGAGTCTTTCCCTACACACACGGTATACAGCCAATGGGAAGATTGCTCCTGGGTTGACCGGTGACTGCACATGCTCCGTTGTTAATTAGTTGCTTCACAATAGATGCCTCCCCCCCACATTTAATTGACCAAATATAATGCTATGGTTAAATCTAAAATCAATATACTAGTTCCTGACAGGTTTCTAAAAACCTTTGGCAGAGAATCCCTTTGAGTAGTAGTTTTGGGTATTAGAATCAGAATTGTTTGTTGAAATGTAAGAAAACAGGGCTGACTTTGGAGGGGAACTAATTTGTCTCCACCATTTGTGATTAATTGGACTGTTGTGATAAACTCGCTGGGTTTAACCATTAAAAAATGGGGATTGTATGCGTTACAATAACGGACCAAAGCACAACAGCGATTTCCCCCTGTGACTTACCTCTACTTTGTTACAGCCAGTTGGGCCTGTTACATTGCCCCCCACTGTCACGCAGTGTGCAAATAGCGATTGGATTTCTAAACACTATCCAAATCTTGGGAGTGTGCCTTGCCCTAAGTAAGGGTTTCAATGGTTCCCTTCCGGGAAGAAGACCTTATTTAATGACCCATTGCACTGCTTTTTTGGGGGGGGAACCAACAGTAGCCTTAAGGGTGATTGGTCTCTTGGTAAATTGGTTTAATTACATTTTCCTGGAGTAGGGATGACCAACAGAAATGTCCAACAGGGCATATCACGTGTACACACTATCGGAGATTTACCCAATGGATTTACCCCTGTGGGACTTCAGCTGGCTTTAAATAGTCCTGCAGCAAGAGTCAGTATTGAATAGCTTGTGTGCTCATTTGTCTTATGGGAGACCTGCACTGCGCCACAAGCAAGGGTTACCGAATTTGCCATATAATCTCGGTACACATGGGTTAATTCATCATGGTATTTCCAGCCAACAGATTATACCAGTCAATTGTTTGTTGGTTAAAATGAAATTAGGGGGCACTGATATTTCAACCTGACCAATTGTGTGACCTTTTACACAATTCTGCACAACCGGCCATGATTTTCCAACAAGTTAGGCTATTTTGACTGATCCATTTTGCTGATAAATCATCAGGCAAATGATCCAAACAAATATTAGTCAGTTCAACTTGCACAGGTCATTTGTATGGGACTTGAATCTATTCCCTTTTTCAGACTGCACATTAGCTAAGCACTGAAGCTGATAGCTGCGACATACAGTTGACGTGAACCAAGACATTTCTGGAATGCTCCTGGACGTGGGGCACCCTGTTTTACACACTCTACACTCTAGACATTCTAACCTCCCTCCCAAACAATAACGTCAGAAAGATTTGGAAGCCTATTAAAAGAATCATCCCATACACAAGGTACATTGTGTCCTTTATGTTGCCTGTATATGAAAAACATGGTTTCACCGCTCACACAACTTCTTATTAGTACTATGAGGCCGTCATTGAAAACCATTTAATAACATTGCTAGTCTGTACAGTTTATAATTGAAATGACTCCCTTGAAGTTATCCCTTTGTAGCCAGGAGAAGAGATAATGTCCTGTGGCATATATGGCAATCGGACGTTTGTTCCCTTGCCGTCTAGGCGCCCCTTCTGCTCCTTTTTGAGCTTGTTGCAAGCAAAAAAAAAGGAGCAGGGGACTTCTGGGCTGACAGCCACTTCACTTCCTGGTCTCGGCTGTCAGGCGATTTGGCATGACATCACGTTGCGCCCTAAACTGACAGCCGCAACCAGGAAGTGGAGCAACTGTCAGCAGCAGCCGCAGAGCAGAAAGCAGCGAGGGACCAGGTCAGGTTAGTAAGTTTTGGTGTCTTGAAGTACAAAGCATGGAAAGTGGGGTTTGGGGGGGGTGATAATCATTTTAAAGCAGTTATTTTAGACTGGACATTCCCTTTCAATAACATTTGTATATTGTTGCTGTGTCTTGTTCACAAAGGTAAAGTGATAATACAGTCTTCCAGTTTTACATACCAAACATTTGATATCATCAAAAGTAAATGACCCAGTCGAAGCATAACAAAGCATGAAGTTTAATGCTGGTTATATATATGTGTGTATAATACCAGTAAGGACAGTTTCACCGTTCTCACTGTAAAGAAACCTTTCCTAACCTGGAGATGAAACTTCTTTTCTCCATCCTTAAAGGATGTCCATGGTCCTCTGATATGAACTATTAGTGAATAATGCCCCAGAGAGTTATTGTATGGACCATTAATATATTTGTATAAGGTTTACATATCCCCACGCAATGCCGCTTCTCCAATGAAAACCGCCATAATGCTACATAGTCAAGCCCCTCCAGTCCCCTTATTATTTTAGTTGCCCTTCTCTGAACTTCATTTCCAAGATGTCCCTTTTGTATATGGGATTCCAAAACTGCACCGCATATTCCAACACCAGGCCTTACCAGTGCCTTGTAAAGAAGGAGATTTTTTTAGGGGTGCGAATTTTTTATTTTTGCATGATGAGGTTTCTTTATGCAAAGGACTGGCAAGTGCAATTTATATAATTTAAAGGGGAACTGTGGTCCAAAATGACTTAAGGTACATTGATAGGAATTGCTCCCCTGAGAATTTTTGCAACATATTCCATTGTTTATTTTGCATAGTTTTGAAGATATTTACATTTTTGTGTGTGATATGGCAGCAGCATCACCAGGTCCCCTGACATTCCTGCTCTGAAACGAGTCAATCTATCCTGTGTCTCCTCCTCCCTTTGTAGCCCCCCTGGTCCCTCCACTCATGGACCCCATGGTCCCTCCAGTTGCAGGCCCCCCATGGCCCATATACTAGCCCCATGTGGCCCCTCCTACTCGTGGGTGCCTAAAGCCCCGCCCACTCACGTGTGCCGTAGGTTACTCAATTATATATTAGTTGTTAAGTTAATGACTAGATGGAGGTTTTTGTATATTCTATTTCAAGGGATGGTATTTTGTTTTGACCATGGGGGGTTCTCAAGGCTAAATTTTCATTCTATTGTCTTTCATTTACAGGGGTGATTTAATGGGCATGTCCATCCCAAAAATAACTTCTCTTAAAATGTTATAAAACCCACCCCCCCGCCCAAACCCCACTGTTGCATGTGTGAAGTTTCAAAGATGCCCCAGAATACTTACCTACTTAGGGGGGTTATAAGCATTTTAAAGAGAAGTTATTTTGGGGCTGGATTTGCCCTTAAATTAGGACAAATAGGTTTATGCTTTGCTGTTAATTCTCACTTATTTGCTGTTAATAGGTAGCATTGCTACTGCTACTCATAGGTTCAGTGTACTCCGCAGGGTAGAGACTGCCAAGTGGTACAATTCATCAAAAACTCTGCCAGGGAACTAGGATATCAACATTTTAATTTTGCACATCTAAGAATTGTGGACATAAATGGGTTAATTAGGAAAACAGCACAGATTTGATTTATTTTTCTTCCCAGGCAGCTTCCAATAGGTGTTGCTTCGGTTTCTCTGTTCACACTAGCCTGCTGGGAAATAAATATTAACATGCTGGTATTTTGGATCCAGCTTCTACTATTGATACAACATCCTTCTTTCAACCTTCCGGATATGTAACTGGAAATTTTACAATTACATACAATATTCACTGATAGATTCACCTAGTGATCGAGCCTTAGTTGGATCAGCTATTTTACTCAGATCTCTTTAATGTACCTACATTAGATTAGTATTACTTAGTAGGCCGTTATGTAAATGTTTGCTTGTTGGAAATGTTTGCAATGATTGTCTATCAACTATGCTGTCAATGGCTGCCTAGAAAACTCTAGGAACTAGTCTAGCTTTAGCTAGCCTTATCCATAAGCCATGGGGCTAATGCAAAAAAAAAAAGATGCCAAAGTTTTGCCTGTGCTCATAATGAATAAAAGGCATTGATATAAAATGAGTTCCTGCCAATTGTTGAATGTATTGTCTTATTTTTAATAGGAAGAAATAATACAAAGATGAGGGAAGCAGATAAATTGGACAACATGAAATCACAAGACAGGTAAGTTTGACTGCTTGACTCTAGAAGACATTATGGGGAATCACTAAGAAACAATGCTAGAAAATAAGTTTAAAGCCATGTAACTAATGTAAATAGGGTTGGAATAGTTTTAGACTGCAGCTACCACAAGTGATGCAGTAAATCAAAATTGCACTTTTGCCACACCACCTTATAGCTAGAGTTAAAGGGCATCTTCACATGCCATTTAAAGAGGTGAATGGGGGGATACTTTGTACTTTTGAATGGGGGGATACTTTGCCTGAGGAAAGCAAGTACGAATTGAAGGCATTAACACACACGCACATCTCAAAGTGCTACTTACATGTATTTAATTATTGATTAAGAGGAGGCAAAGTAATTTTTTAGATTACATATCCATGCAAAAGTTAAAACAGGATTCCAGTAAATCTGGTTTATTACTTTATAATGTAATAACTGTCTGGTGGTTTGTCCATAGGTGCTGTGACTGGCTCTCTGGTTTGCATTTAACTTGTGGAATGCTGTTTAAACCTCTTGGAAGCTATGCCTTTTCCTGGAGGGCTACCATGAAGGCATGGAAATTTCTAGAAGTCGTTCCTATATGTGCATTTAACGGAAGGGGATCACTAATGCTCCTTCCTATCTTATTAATGTTATTCATTTGAAGTAAATGCAATAAAGCCTGAAAGAAACTAAGCATAAGATAAAAAAATAATGGAATCTTTGAACAAAATCTAATCTAAATATTGTTTAATCAATATCATATTATTATTTGCTTTGCCATCATCCTTCGTTTAGTTCAAGCCAGACCAATGCGAATTCACTCTGTAGACTTGTTCCCTAATATGATACCTACTATCTTGTGCTTTTAATGGTTGTTTATATGTTGGCCCATAACACTAGGTGTACACCAAAGGGAATTTCATTCAATGCAAAATGCTGTGTTCAGGGTGCATGTCCACACACAAGATCAGCAAAAGAGCCCCAGACCAATTCTCTTCCTTAGGAGCCAGTAAAATGTATGAATGTAATTATTTATAAATATCCATACATACATATACTGTAGTTATGGTTGGTCCAGGGATACTTTTTCATTGCCGTTGGAGTCAGGAAGTAATTTCCTTCCCCCCCCCCTCCTTTTAGCTATTTTTATTTTTTTTGCCTTCCTCTGGACCAACTGTTAGGTAGGATGAAAAGGTTGGACTTGATGGACATATGTCTTTATTCAACCCAATTACTTGTATCCTTCTACTTTTATTTATAAATAGTAGAATAATAATTTGGGAGAAGACAGAAAACATGCAGTTTAACCTAACCATCTGGCATGTTGTATTTATATCTGTACATCTGTATATTTATCTGAATAGCCAATTACAATTTTGTGTCTTTATCGTGAAGGTTTTCAGGCGGGGGGCAAGGAGGTCAGAGAAGGAGATGTGACTCATTTGTTAACAGTCTGTTTGAAGAGGCAGAGAACGCTGGCGCTCTTACTGGCTTCACCTGAAGACAATGACAGCAATGTAAGGTCTCTATCGTTTATTTCCAATTACTGCTGTACTGCTCTTGCTGAACCCTTAATTCAGATATTCCACGTAGCCAGGGCCTCTTCAGAGATGCTCAGGGATGAAGTGTACTTTACAAGTATGCCGGTGTTCAATCTGTGCGTCAGATGTTTCATTAATATTAAATTGACTTGGCTAGAAAAAAATCTTAATTATAGGGTCAAATGTTAAAAATCATTATGGGGCTTCTTAATTAGAGGTAACTATTGTCTCTGGCCATCCTCTCGCCTATAGATGTGAATGCGAATTGAATGCGTGAATTGAACGTAACATTAGGATACCTAGCGGTAGGTGACTGGGCAGAGGCACATTAGTTCCGTTTACTAATCACATCTGTTACCGGTACCAAAGTGGAAAGTATACCATAGATTACCGAGACTCTAACCCAAGAATCTCCAAATCAAGAAATGCCAGGTTATGCTCATAAGCCAAAGCTTTGGGCTTATACTGTATTCATATTTTCTCTAACTTCACTTTGTATCTAAGAGCTGTCCTATGAATTGCCCACCTGTACTCCCATAATCCTCCTCATTTCTTTCCAAAGCTATCCTGCTACCGATCACTTTAATGAAATTAGTGTATGGTGTGGCGTACAAAATGACATTTGCAGCTATGGCAGACTTGCACATCATAGAATCTCAATACATGTAAAAGATTGCATTGCACGTAGCGATGTTAATTAGGAGTGTTGGGTTACATGAATTATCCTCACTTGGAAATCATGCTCTGTTTTGCAGGCAGATGTTATTATCAAAATGTGGAAGAATGGCTTCACAATTAATGATGGAAATCTCAGGGACTACAGTGGTGCTTGAAAACTGTTACTTCATGGATTCTGTAAGGAAAGGGTAAGCTAACTATGTAAATATAGACATTGGAACACTTAAAGGGGGACTCAATCCCCAAGCCCACCCCCTCTTTTTGAAGTGGGAGTGGACAGGAAAAACTGACGATGAAAAATTCTTGTTTAATGTAAGGTAAATTTAAGGGTAAGGACATAGCATTTTAGGTCGTCACCCTGAGAACATTAAAAGGAGGTGGTGGGTTAGATGATTTAGTTCCCCTTAACAATCCTATTGTGTAAGTACAGGAACTCCCAGAGGAACTACAGAAAACATTTCAGAAAGAAGAGATCTCCGTAAACTTTGGGACAGAAAAAGAGTGAAGATTGTTCATACGCAAAACCCCAAATCAATCCATTCTCAGGCCTTGGACACAGGTTGGGAAGGTACCGTATATACTCAGTATAAGTCGAGGTACCTATTTTTACATAAAAATCAGTAAAACATGATTGACTCAAGTATAGGTTGAGGGTAAATATGACCACTATGCCTTCTGATTCTGTATTGTTTTGAGGCTTTAGTTGCAAATCCATTATGGCTAATACTGTATGGGACTACTGTATGGGGATTCTGCTGTCCATTTAAAGGGCAACAAAAGCCCAAAACAATACAGAATCAGAAGGCAGTTTTCAACAATAGATATCATCCTCCTGAATCTGTATTGTTTTAGGGCATTAGTTTGCCTTTTAAATGGAGAGGAATTCCACACCACTAACCCCCAACTCCTGCCACTGAAGATGGTTGGAAACTACAACTCCAGAATGCTTTACTGCTGGGAGTTGTAGTTTTCAAACAACTCCAGTGGCAAGCAATGCACCTCTCCCCCACCCCCAGTGGAGGAGAGGATTGCCTTATATTCTTCCGAATTCCTCTGCACACTGACCTTCCAGTGTTGCTCGTTATACAGTTTCTGATAAAAGTCTTGTCGCTTGTGTACAAATAGACCTGAAATGCCACTTAACAATAATTCTAATGCAGATTTTGTTTCAAGAAATGGTTCATTTACCCACAAACAGCTTTTGTAATATGTTTCAATGCAAAACGAAACTGACAAAAAGTATTCTAATATCACCAGCTTGGTAAGCCCATTGGAGTCAATTTTTGCAAAGACGTAAGTGTGTCGCCTTGTCATATGGGTTCACCTGTGACTAATATTGGATCAATTAGGTTTCTGGTGTGTAATGAAAAGAACCGCAGCACTAGACCTTCATATCAACTGCAAATAGACCTCTGCAAACATGCCTAAGATTCACCCTGAGACTAAGTGTTGATTATCAAGAGGCTGAAGACCAAATCCACTGTGATGTGGCGCACACCTTCAATGTCTCTCAGCGTCAAGTTCAGGGATAAAGAAAAGATTTGAAGAGACTGGAGAGTTTTTGACAAGCCAGGTCAGGCAGAGAAGCTATGTCAAGTCCAGACTCTTCTGGTTGTAATACTATAGCGGGATGCACGCTATAGTTAGTTAAAGCTAGAAGCAGTCGGACCTGTCGGGAGCCAGTGGTAGATTGCGCTTGCGGGGAATTTTTCTATCTTCGTTTCTGGCTCCTCAAATTTTTCAGCTGGCCCAATTTCAAGCTGGAATCTATGGAAGTTTGGCGGCACAAGGTGGGAATTTTCAGTCGGGCTTCCAATTGAATATTAGACTGAAACAAATGTTTCTGTATGGCTAGCTTTAGTTCCCACCATCCGCTCAGAGCAATGTGCTCTTCTCATCTGATACAATGAATGGGAGCATCTTGAATTTAATGTGTTATTGTTCGATTAATTTACCACCCTTGCTCCCCCACCCCATCCGCAGTCTTCCTCCACAACGTGGCTTACCACTACAGTTGCTAACCAAACAACTCATTACCAAGATTATGAGGACATGCTGCTTCCCTGTGCCCCACATACCTGAACCCCCATAGCCAGCAAAATGTGCTTTCCTGTGCCCCACATACCTGAAACCCATGTGCTTTCCCGTTCCCCACATATCAGTGTAGCCATACCGACAACACACCCTCCCCATTAAATAGATACACTATTGGAAATGCATGCACAGACTGTTGCTGTACAGGTTCACTGATATCCTCCCTCTGTCGGAAGCTCTGCCCCTGTGTATTCTATAAAGGATAGGGCTTATGTAATAAGTAAGACGGTTGTAGGTTTTTATAGCTGCTCAGTTTAAGCAGGAAAGAGGGCGGTAACCCTACGTCGGCTTGCAGAAGAATGTTTTAGGGGCACGTGCATTTCAGTCTTGGAGTCTTCATTGAGCAGTGAACCACATTTCCAGGAAATCCGCCAGGTCAATGTCAGCAACAAGGCTTCGGTAGAAACAATGACAAGCCTGGGTGCTGTCAATGCGCATATCGCGGTTAAAGGGCTTTCGTTCCATGGCTGTCGGACTAGGAGGTTCTCCCTGCAAGTGGCGTGTGTAGCTATGTCAGTATGAATAAGCAATTTTCAAGGGGCTAAAAGAGGGGCAACATGCCCCTAATACCTATTCTCACCTGCAGATGCTGACTAGCTAGTGTGCTGTGTGAATAGGCTAGTTTCCCAAGTGGTCTCCAGGAGGGCATAAGTCCCACCACAGTGTATGCAGAGCAGTGGGGTAGAATATCTCCCTTGCAGAGCACTGAGAGGGATTGAGTCACATGGGGCCCTGGCATCATTTAGGACCCCTTTTTTGTTCTACATATATATTAGTGACTGTAACTGCTTCTGAACTGGGGCCCCCAGAAGTTTCCTGGGCCCTTGGCAGTACTAGGTTGCCTTGTTGATAGTCTGCCTGCTGCAGAGTGCAAAATCTAGCCAGTACTTATGTGTCATAGTTTCTGATAGGACAGTTAAGTGTAAGGGCTAGGCCCCCACTAGGCTATTGTTAACCGTGTACAGTGTTTTGAACACTCTCTCACATACACCATATGAAAGATATTGGATGGCCCCACCACCTCCGCTGTCGCACCCTTTTGCAGAGCATGCAAAAACACCATTTTTGGTGCGCTATCATCGCACTCGCAGTAGGGGGTTACTTCAAAGAATCGCCACGTCCAGGGAGTAGAGCAATTGAACATTGCAATTTCAACTGTTTCGCTCTGTCGAACGATTTTCTTGCACGCTGGCCTAGCCTTATTTAACCTTGGACTCTTAGGAGTTTGTTAGGTTTTTATTAATCAGGGTTTCAGTCACGTGAATTGAAAATCACCAATCATCGTGCCAACCCCCTTGGTTTATAAAAGACCAGATGGGCCATTTTTTTGTTTTGTTGGATTCTGCAGGGAGGGTATCAATGAGATATCTAGTCATCAAAGTTCCTTTGTCTTCTCGTAGGAGGTTAGATTGGATATCCTAACAAATTGGATGGGTAATTTATATAACAATTAATATTCACTGGACATGATTGCATAGTGGAGGAACTGTCGCTAACCAGGACAAGGGGATGGGTTTTTCTATGGATAATTTTCTCTCTCTGTGGTTAGAAAACGTTCCTCCTAGGAAAAGAGCTCTTGGTCTCGTATATCTAACGATCGAGGAGCGAATTATTATACTGTATAAAGGTAAATTGGGCTTAGGGCACAGGACCATAAATAGGTGTCGTTAGATCAAATGTTTTCAAAAGGAAAAGTGCGCTGGGTTAACAAACACTTAGATTTCAGCGGTGAAAGAAATTTTCCCTGGTTAAAAGATCCTTTCAGCTGGTTAACCTGGGACTGATATATATCTGGTAAAGGTACGAATACGATATATTATCTGGTAAGGTTACTGAACGCAGATCTTATCTTGTTAAGGAACTGAACAGAGTGGACGTTTTTTAAGAAGGTTAATTAAGCATTTTACATCTCAAATTTATGACACGTGGGACTAAATGTAAAAAAAAAAAAAAAAAGTCCGCAACCCCATGTGGCTTAATTGATATAAAGAGGGAAATAGAAAAAAAGAAGAAGAAGATCATGAGGGAATGGAATGGGCTGTTAGAAACATAAAAAACTGTAACCAGGTTATAAGAAATCCAAATTATTTTTAAAGCTAGACAAAATAAATAATGAATAGTTACTGTAGGATAGCTGAAACAAAGCATCACTAACCCTACAAATTTTTGTAATTAATAGTAAGGAAAAAAAATAAAAAATCTAAATACAGATAGCATAGAGTATAGTGGCAAAAAAGTGTAAAAGATAAGCAGGTGCACAATGGTTACCCGAGGATATGGTGCAGAAAACAACTAAAAGGTGAATATTAATAATCCTTTGAGCCGGATAAAAATACACTACCTCGGGTCCATATGGACTAACAGGGAATTCAATAAACGTTCTTAACTTTAATGGTGCTAATTTTCCCAACTAACAGATTTTAATTACATTAAAAAAGGTCACATTGATTGGTTGGGGACAAAATTAGACATTTTTGTAAGATGCACTTTCCAATATTCGAAAGGGTATGTTCACAGCCGGGTCATTACAGGCCTGTAAGTTTAACTTCAGTGGTGGGGGAGATACTGGAAGTTTGATACAGGAAATATTCTTTAGTATATTTCAAGGGACTGACCTTATAGGAACTAATCAACATAGATCTTATCAAATAATTGCTTGGCTTTTATGAGAAAGTGAGTAGGAATTAGACTCTTGCATACCAGAGATGTTATTTTGACTTGGTTTGCAACGGCTTTTGATTCAGTCCCCCATAGGCGAACTAAGTAAGCCAAGTTCTGTGTGGGATGGGGTGACATCTTGACATGATGTGTACATGGGATAGAAAGTTGTTTGATGGATGCCGAGAGTAGTTAATGGGGTTTCATCAATAGGGACTAAAAGTTCAAAGTGGGGTTTGCCACAGGGTTCGTGTTGGGGTCAATTAATAATTAGATTATTAATGATTGGAAGTGGGGTAATGTCAGCAAGGTGATTCTGGTGTTTGCTGAGGACACAACTTTGTCGACCATTAAAAAACTTCCCATCTAGATAGATTGTCAATTGTGCTGCTAAGTGGCAGATGAGATTCAATGTGATAAATGTAAGGTGATGCATTTTGGACTTCTTAAAAAGCCTTCTTGTGCTACTTATGACTATAAAATGGCTTCTGGTTAAGTACAAAAAGGACATCTTTGAAATGGAAAGGTCCGAGAAGGGCCACTCTAAAATTAATAAGGAGTATTTGGGGGAGCTTGAATATGAAGAGAAGACGGATATAAAGTTACAATTATGTACGCTGGAGGAAAAGGCGCTGTCGTGGGGTAATGATTACTGTGTATAAATACAATAACGGCATGTCCACCTCCAAAAACTATAATTTAAACCCCACTAATGGCCCACTCGTAGTTAAACTAAACCCTTACCTGTACATATCGGCCTCCTATGTTCTCCAATATGCCCCTTTTCAAAGTCCAGGAAACTGAAGACTCCAAGCTGTCTGTAAAGGGCAAATCCGGTCCTTGCTTATCATTGTCCAACAAGGCTGTGACATGCCAAGACTCTGCCTGCCCCCAAACGCAGCGCATATTTCTTTAAAAGAAAATCACCAGATCAGTACTACAGAGACTCTCTCTCCACGGGGTGTTCCAGTTACGTCAGAAGCATGAGAGGCAAAGCCAATCACAGACATGGCTGACGGTCCGGTACCTCGAAGCAGGAGACCAGATGATTGCTGCAGAGAAGGGGGGGCTCTGTAAGATGAAATCCTGGGGGATTTTTTTTAAAGAAATATTGAGGCGGGTTGGGGGTGGTAGGGGGTTACCTACATTACCCCCAAAGTTCACTTTGTTGGTGGACATGCCCTTTAATGGGACCATTAAAAAACTATCTGGGGGATTGTTCCACGAATAGATCTGTCAGAGGAACACACGGACATCCCTAAGACTTGAAGAAAAAAGGTTTAGGGCTTCAATTCAAAGTTGGGAAAGGGTTTTCACTGTGAGAATGGTAAAGTATGGGAACTGTCTTCCAGTGGCCGTTGTAATGGCAGGTTCATTGGTTCAGTTTTAGTTAAAAAAACAAAGCTGGATGAGTTTTTCCAAAACAAGGAATGTTGCAAAAGATTACAATGGTATGATTGAGTACAATACTTGCAAGTAGAGTTGGATCAAGGGAATTCTTTTGATTTGCACTTGGGTCAGGAGGAATTTTTCCCAGCTTCATGAATCTGGTGTTTTTTGTTTTTTTCCTTCCTTTGGACAACAGTTAGACAGGGAAATGTGGATAGTGCTGAATAGTGATGGAACATATGTATTTTATTCAACCCCAAATACTATACTTTTGTGATGTTGTAGACGAGTTAATCCTGTGTTTACAATTAATAACATAACAGATAATTTACAAACGATAGAGGAAAAAGAAAAAGGGAATAAGGAGTAAGAGTAACCCAGGTCAGTATAGGGATGAAAAGAGCTTCCACTTGAATCCTGATGGGTAGCTCCCGCACCACTTATTCAACCTGCATCAGCAAGTCCCCAAGGGGGTCCAAATTTGACAAACTGACCCATATCTCATAAAACCATTGCAGTTTTCAAAGGACACTAGTTAAGAGATCTCCATCATTGCAGAGTCTGTTTCTCTTCCGCCGTCTAGTGCAGGTTTGTATATGGCCGCCAGAGTTCAACTGGAAGAATCTACGCATTCCTTTACATGCAAAACAGAGGACCCAATGTGGATGGGCAGAATGCCCTCTTACGATCGTCCCACCGGTATCTTAATAAAAATCCAATGGGAGGGGGAGTGGGATCGGCAGCAGCAACCTGAAAAGTTGTGGTCGGGAAGGCAATATGCCGATCAATGCTAAGCAGAAGGAGATCGCAGCAGTAAGGGAGACCCTGGTGATATCACAGAACTTCCTCCTTCCCTGGGGTCATCCCTTAGACAGCTACTATGGTCTAGTTGAGGTTACTGCGACTGAGATCTCCATTCCAGATCGCAGTTGCAGTTACAGACTATGGTAAGCTGTCAGTGAATGACAGGTTACTATAGTATTGTGAAATGTAAAGTTAGAGTTCCATTCACAAATGGATTTCTTTTTGCTAAATAGCAAAAGACTTAGAAAAATGGGGGCAGAGATCATATAGTTTTAGTCTGATCACCTTAAGTAGTGTACACACCTAGCGATTTTTAATCTGACCGACGTCCGTCCCTTCCCAGCCCTGCCCTCCTCCGGAGTACACTTTTCTCTCGCTAGCCCGTTCGATACTTTCGACCCGGTCAGCAGGCGGCGGCCGGTACTGTTCTGTGGTCGCAAGACAAAAAGCGCCGTGTCCGATGTCACCCGCCGACCACCGCGCATAGAGGGACCTTCGTCACGCATGGCGCCTCGCCGCACGAATCGGACAAGGTTTTCCACCATGTCCGATCGTCCGTTCGTATGATTTGGAGAAAGTACGGTTCGGGACATGGGAGCATTCGGATGCGATAATTTTGCGTCGATCGACGATTACACTGAACTATCGTCGATCGGAACGAAATATCTCATGTGTGTAACCCAGCTTTCTTATTGATCTTGCCAAGAATGCAAAAAAAAATCCGATTCCTGATTTTTCAATAGGACTGGACTTGGAGAACGCCCATATTCCAAGTTCGGTTATCATTTCCTAAGATGATTCAAATGATTCTTGTGAATGTGAACGATAAAAAAAAACGCGATACAACTTTTTTTTTGTGTTTACAATAAACTAGAATTAGCAAAAAAATCTTCTCCAGCTAGCCAAATGTTACCAGTGGTATCGGTACAGTAAAAAACAGATTTATTATCTCTCCTATTCAAGGGAAACTAATTTTCAGGAGGTACAAAAAAGACTGAATTGAATTTTTAGGATCAGTAATGTGTGCAAAACCCCAAAAATTGTGCGTCTTCAGTGCCAGACGGTTTTCACTAAAATACCACGTAAAAAACGAATGTGTGTATTGGGTTGGGCATTTATTTGTTTGTTTGAATTGCACTGGGCATGCTTCCCATTGAGTTAGTTGGTGGCCATCTGTCTGTGTGACACCTACACATATGGATACCAGGTGACAGGACATGCGGGAGATTGGACCATTTTGTGGGGGCGGGGTTTACTGTTCGTAGGATCTGAACCTTTGAGATAATCTTATTGCTCATTTTTCAACAAAATCCTAAAGATCATTAATCCAGGTTAATGGTCTAGCTGTAATATTCAATCCAGGTCATGGTATGATCTGTAGTATTCATTCATCCAGGTCACGTATTCGGGAATATTCATTCTCCAGGTCATGGTATATCCGTAATATTCATTCAATCCCGGTCACGGTATATCTGTAATATTCATCCCACAAGGTCATTGTATATCTGTAATAATTTAATTCATCCAGGTCATGTTATATATGTAAAGTATGGTATATCTGTTAATATCATTCATCCAGGTCACGGTATTTATATCTGTACTATTCATTAATCAGGTCATGGTATATCCTGTAATAATTCATTCATCCAGGTCACTGGTCTATCTGTAGATATTCATTCATTCCAGGTCATGGTGTCACATATCCGTAACAGATTTCATTCATCCAGGCCACGGGGGTATTCTGTAATATTATTCATCCAGGTCATGGTAGTATTGTAATATTCATTCATCCAGGTCATGGGCTGATAATCTGTACTATCATTCATCCAGGTCACAGCCAGCCCCCCCACACGAGACACCATACACCTGTAATATTCATTCATGCAGGTCATGGTATAATCCGAATCTTCCATCACCTTAGGTTTGTTTATGGTGCCATCCCTGGTATATCTGTAATATTCATGCATCCAGGTTCATGGTATATCTGTAATATTCATTCACCGAGGATCCGGTGTTATGTAATATTTATTCATCCAGGTCATGGTTATTGTTGTATTCAATTAGATCAACTGGACTTGAAGTTAGTTCTGAAGACGTTTCGTAGTCATCAAATGGCTTTCCATTCAGAAGGAATCAAAGAAATTCAATTCAGACTTCGAATGAGGAAGAAAGCCAGTGGCAAGACTAGCGAAACGTCTTCAAGAACTAAACTTCAAGTCCAGTTGACTAATTGAATACAACAAGATATTCTTCCGTTTTTAATTTCTTCTGCTTTTTGCCTGTTATTTCCTCCCACCAGTTTTTGAGGTTTGAGCTAGCGGGACATTGAAATTTCAGTACAGAGTGCGGGGGCATATAGGAGAAGTCGGCTATCTTCTAGCTAAGGAATCCGCCGACATGTGTTACGGCGTTATCGGCGACTGTCGGGCCATTTTTGCCCCATAGATATAATGAACATAGAAGACATCCTCCCCAAGTGTCGTGATTTTTATTTCAAAATCACGCTCTTTGCTGCATTGCCATTGCGTTCATTAATACAAACAGTAAACCCCCCTCTTTTTTGTTTTCTCCCTTCCCCTTCAGTTTTCTTTGTGCGTCCCCCCCCCCTCACGTGGAGACAGCGTTTATGCACGCCATACGTAACGGCGACTACCTTTCCATTCCCCATGGAAGCCCAGTATTAGAGGGCTGATACGGGAAGTAACCTATAGTCAACCGAACCAGCAGGCCGCTTAACGCGCCTTGATCCCATCATGCACTGGTTAAAAGGCGCGTGGACCGGTCTTTAGCTCATTCCTATTCCTGCGCGACTAGCTCTGGACCAGACCGCACTACGACTCCCGACTCCCAACGCCTCTAGGCGCGAGGCGGTCACTCCACTCAGGAGTAACTCTGAGTCTACCTTTTCATTTTCCTGTGGCAGGCCATACTTGCAAAGCGCGTACAATTCACCTGCAAGTGGTCAAAAAACAAGAACTCTATCACTCTCGGATTTGTCCATTCATTTAGTGTAAAATCCACGTCTCCCCCCCTCACTAGAGGTGTAACCTAAATCCAGACTGCATACACGATATGGTACCCACTCTCCCCCCTTGTTCCTGTGTGTACCAGTCCCTAACCCGACCAGGTACTACATCGCCGCTATGATCTACTTAGTCTCTGCCTGGTTCATTCACAGTGGGGTCCTTCCTTCGTGGATCATCGCAGCATCTCCTTACCAAACCGTGTGTGTGAAATCGCTAAGGAGCTGGACATAAGTTTAATAGCAAATTTTGATGCAATAATTCAAAAGAGTTTGTTTTTAATTCCCATGTGATACAGGATACACAGTTTATGTACTCGTACCCCGCGCACACACCCCCTCATTCCGTGTATTGCAGCTTACTGCTGTAAAGGCTGGTAGAACCCAAAATGGTATGGTGTGCATTTTTGAAGGAAAGGAGGCCATAGACTAATTTTGACTAACTCATCAAAACCAAGGTGCCCTTAAGGTGTAACTTCCTTTATCCCCCAACACCTGATACCTCGGAGAACACATCAGCCCAACTGAGCCTACCTTTTAATGCATGTGACAGTTATTAAAAGGGTAAGTATAAACTAAACGAAACAAGTACCTCTCAGTGGCAATATTGAGTTTTAAAATCGGCAGCACCTGGCTGAACACACAAATCGTACCACGGCTTTCGCGTCAATATATTGCAGTTCTCGCTTTGTCAAACCAAAAATTTATACTGTTAAACTTTACCTTCTAGTTGTCCTTGATAACACCTGTTGTTCCCAGGTTGCTGTGTTTTACACTATTATCTTGACAGATCCCCAGTCCCGGAAACCGTCACGCTGAGTTCATCACAGAGTGATGCCAGGCGCTTTCAAGACTGCTTTATTTTTTTCCCTTTATTTCTTATATATTTTTAGAGTGGGTAATTATTCACAATTCATACACTGGTATTATAATATAAGTTCCTAATGGGCTGGCTAATTCATAGTGTACAGAATCCCACTTCTGCCTGGACTTGTCAAGGAGTAGGCGTTCTGGAGGACGGAAATTTCTTCAAGTAGTTTTGGGCTCGCGGGCGAGTGTTGAGGGGGGGTCTTGTTGGGCGTGCGGGAGATCCCAGGGTGAATCCACAACTCCGGGAAGGGGTGGTATACTGTGTGTTATACATAGGAACTCTATTGTAGTGTTTGACATCTCCGTATACCTATTATTTAATCTAAGCACCCTATTTTTGGTGCATTACCAACAGAGTGCAGTCTGATATCACTCGGTGAGCTGAAACCTCTTTACCTACCCAGTCCCGTAACTTCCACGTTCTGTCTGGGAGGGTGCGCAGAGCTGTTCACGTCAACTCTTAGCTCAGGATCCGGTTTACCAGTCATCATGCGGTATGCCCAGCCCTATCGGCTTGATCGACACATTTTTACCGCAGGTTCACTTTGCGTCTCCCATCGTTAATCTGTGCCTCCCCGTTGCTCACCTTACGACCCCCAAGGGACACACCCAATAGCCGACGCGCACGGATCGGTGTAAATAAGCACATCACAGAAATGTCGGAAAATCAAGCCCACGTCAACACTGCCACTGGGTTTCTCGCTGTCTCGTCGTACCCCCCTGCCCTAAGAATCGGTGCTAACTTTGTCCCAACCAATCAGATGTTAGCTGGCATTGTTTTAATAAGAATCCTGATGGGATGGGGAAACGCATATTTAAATTCACATTTTGAATGTAAAGGTGGGCGGCAGGACCCAAAAGAAACCCTTGTCACTTCCTGGTAGTGTGGGAGTTTCGGGCTTCTAGGTAATTTTGTGCTTCAGCGTGTTTCCTATAGCCCGCAGACCGGAAATGACATCAAAGGAATAGGAAATGTGTGCAGTAGTGTGGACACCAAAACCAAACTCAAAAACCCAAGACCGAATTTTATGAGTTTGGACGAACTTGAATTATTCGAACTAGTTAGTTTTCAGACTCGGGGCGGTATTGATTCGCAATAATTATCGAATTTTAAACCCCCCCCAAAGCCATTCACTAACCCTAGAATGTATGTTCGCTAACCTCGAAAGGAATTGTTTATTTTCGGTAACCCTCAAAGTACGGATCATTTTGCAACCCTAGATGTATCATTCGCTAAACCCTCAAATGTAGCCTTCGATTTGCGTTAATCGCGAAAGTTCATCATGTTCGGTAACTTGAAGTTGGCCGTAAATCCTTAAACGTAGTCTTGTGCAAGACCGACCAATTGCTCTCGACTTGGTTTAAGAAGTGTTTTGGGTGATTCGGTGAATCGAGTTCCCCGATATTTCAGTCAGGTGCCCACAGCCATTACAGTAAGGTAGCTTATGAAAAAATCACCGGACTTTTCAACAACTATCCGACTCCCCATTGACGTTTAGTGGGTCCGACATTCAAAACTTGTCTAATTGTTTACTGAAGTGTTTCACAACACACCGGTTTGAAAAACGGACACAAATTGATGTTAAAGGGAGATCGCAATAAAAGGTTATGATCGTTAAAATAGGGCTAAAGTTGCGTGCGCTGTCTCACCCAATCCAGCAATCAGATTGGTAGCTTTTTCAAAATGTTGTTAAATTAAGGTTCTGATGGTTGGGGCAATTAGCACCATTTTTAAACAATAAAAACTTGTATGAATTCCTGGCTAATCGTGATCATAGCCCTAATCCAATTCACGGCTTCAGTGGTTTTGTCAGCCCAGTTTCCACCAAGTTCTATAATGATTAGGGTCCCCGAAGGGCTGGGAAAAAACTTTACTATGGGTGAGGCTATATAAGGTTAGGCTAGCGTGAGGAGTGAGGCAGTTGTAGGGGTAAGGTTGTCCATACACATACATACAATTGAACATGCGCTAACCACAATGTAGCTGGAAAAATGTTGGTTTCGTCCCGTCAGCTGAGGTGTACCACGACAGGGACAGGATTGTTTGAAAAATGACAGGCGACAGGATCTGCAAGATACAGGTTAGACAAGTCCCCAGCCTTTCGCCTATGCACCATCACATAGACAGGCATGAGGGAGAAGAACCTTCGGGACTGAGTGTTCCCTCGACCATGTCTGCCTCCTTCTATAAGGAAATCTACCATGGCAAAGGTACTAGGAACGTTCGGGCGGCTGTGAGCTCATCGGGAAGCGGCACACTCAGTGCCGACTAAAAGCCGGACACCCTCAGATCCGACAGTCTCATCGGAGCTTATCAGTACTGTAGCACATTCCATAGCTTTTATTCATTTGTGTGTGTACCCACCTTTACTGCAACATACACAGACTTTATCTGTACAAGCAACAAATACAAATTTCAAAGTGAGGCGAGGAGGAAAACGAAAAGTCCAGACACCACACTAGGATTTTTATTTTATTTATTTAAATGATTAATTTATCGATTCCTATATTTCTGATTATTCTATTATATTCCATTTAAGGCTGGGTACACATGGAAGGACTTTTTGTGTTTCGTTCGGGACCGGATTATGGGCCGATACGAGCCACCGACCCCTTCGGATGACGGTCGTGGCCTCCCCGCCCCAACCGCCAATATTTTCGCCGATCGACCGAAAGTGCGGGAATCGGGTCGGGCGGCCGGAAAATATGGCTGGTGGTACCAGCCTAATTATTTGATCCAGAGGAAGGCGAAAAAAAAAAACCCTTTGAGGACATATGCCATGGGAAGGAAAATGCCTTCCTGAACTCAGTAGTGGCAATGGATTAGTCGCTGGATCATTGTGGCACTTCCACACACGTTCCATGGAAGCTCCTGCCAGGAGGCCCGGCACTTCATATGGGACAATCTGGTGACCGCAGGTTACCATGACCGGGGGGGGGGGCACCAGCCAGGAGTCTTAGGTCATGGACTTCTAGGTCGTTTCTTACTCACGCCAGGCTTTAGGCCCCGTTGAGTTAAAGTTGGCATCAGTGTCAATCATTAGCCACAGCACACACGATCCGTGAATGATTGCGGAAGCTCACAATGGAAGGTAGCGTTCAGTGGAAAGGAGCACGAAAAAACAGAAAAGCCCATTATAGACAACTTCTTGTACTTTCCTCTTACCATAATATATAATCATCTGTAGGCGCGGTTTAATAGAAGGAAGCAGAAGAGTAAGGAATAGGGAAGACCGAGAACATTTCGCCTGGCCATACCGCGATGGTGGTGTACGGAGACCTATGGGCCACCAACCCTACGTCATGTGTGGTATCCTGACCGCGAGGATGTGTCACCACGGGAGCGCCTACCGACAGCGGTCCCAGAGTGTAGGTGGAAAGGAAAGGACAGATATAGAGGTGTTTATAAAAGCTTATCACCGTGCCCTCGGGCGAATTTATCGCCCGACTAGTCGGGGTGTATGCGGCGGTCCCAGGGCGCACCCGACACAAACTTTGTTGGGAGTGATACGCAGCGCGGTAGTCGGTGGTCTTGCTCGGCGGGAGCCCTGCTGTAGTGGGCGAAAAGCTGGATCCTTGTTTATGGAAAACGTGGCTCGGTAGCCTGCAATGATGCCCTGCTGGCTCGCAGAGCGGTCTGGGAGGTGTGATATCTGCCATTATAACACGGGGAAACGATGGTGTTCGAGCCCATCCATGTCGCTCTCATCCATCTTGTGGCCTGCGACTGGGGGCCCACGTTGACCGGGGGATCTTTCACACCCTCCATGAGGTTGTCGAGCTGCTACAACTGAGGTTTGCTTTACCCGTATGATCACAATCTTTTTTCAAGTTCCTTGGATTGCAATCTTTTTCGTTGTGTGTTCGGCACTGTCCCTGTGCTGTTTTGTTTTTGCCTTGGACACCCCCTCGTATTAGTTTGCGATTGGGATTCTGTTTCTTTCTCATTTGTGTTACCTTGGGCTTTTCATGTGTGGGATCTCCCCCACGTTCTTATCTGCGGCCCTTATTAGCACTTGTCAACAGCTAGAATGTGATTCCCTGCAGCGCAGAGGGAACGATACAGACCCCCACCCTTGTTCGCTACCCCCTTAATACTCGCTGCTTTCGCACCTGGTGCGCTGATCCCCAGGCGCCAATTCCTTGTTTTTTCTATGTTTGTTTTTTGTCAAACACCGAGGCCCCCCACGCTGTCAGATGGGGATTTCATAGGTCGCCCTGTGGGATCATCAGATATGGGCACTACCCATCTATTATACTTGTGGTTTGTTCACTTTTAGTGTTTGGATATCCTTCCGTGTGGGAACCCCAATTCCCACAGCGCCTGTCCCTGTGTCTGTTGTCCTGGTGCGTTGCTTGAAGACGTGTTCTTCTGTCTAGGTGGAAGCGGGCCTTTTCTTAGCTTGGTGGTACTATTATGTTGATCTGGGCTTCTCGGCCCCTGCATTGTAGGGATGCCAGATGTGACCACACAAGGGCGGGAAGAAACTGCTGTTATATCTGGGTAGTCAGTGGACTTCACATTTCACGCTTCATCTTCTCTGTCGGCCTGGTATCTCTTTGTTCTCTTTGGGTCTGCTGTTGTTCCCTGTGTCACACGTTTGGCATTTTGGAATATGTTTCCTTTTATCCTTTGTTTTGGCTCGCGTATAGATCACATCTTCTGTTTTGGTATGAAATCGCCCAATATGGTTCGATTCAATGTCTACGGCCCGCTATGGTCTTTCCATTTGCCGTACATTCCACTCTTTTTTTCGCCACACTACGTCAGCAGTTACAATGTGTTGTTACGGTCATTTGGACTGCTGTATGACATTCAGATGCAAGTGGGCAACTTCTACTGTTGCTTCAGTAGGATGTGGGTATATTCCAGTTTCACTGAACATTATTTTTGTATTGGCATGAAGATGTCCTGTCACCCCACCCTGAAGTGTCCCGCATGGGACTGCAAAACCCTTTGGTGCTGATCCTCGCAATTTATGTGCTTATTTAAAACATTCAATCAAATTGTCGGTATGCCTTTTCGATTACTTGCCTCAGTGAGAACCACTGCTGTCTGTATGCGAGACACCGCCTTTCTTCCCCAAATTCCTATATTTTTGTAGGTGAACCCCAGCTGCAGCGTCCTCGAGCGATCACCGTGGCGCTGATTTATTTGATGCTGTGATAATGACTCTCAATAGCAGAGTTTAAGTGGACAGTCAATGGCACCTGCAGTTTTTCGGTATATGTTGTTTATAATCGCCACTCCCCTGTGTTTAAGTGAAAATGGTACAGTCCAGATAACAGTAAAATGGGATTGAGGTCATTGGACATTGAATTATATGAAAGCATATTTGTAAGGAATATCTTTACCTGTGAATTGTAATCGCCAATGAATAGCTGGCGTTCAGTCACACAGGTGGGAAGCCAAGCTCTTGCTCGCTCTGGGAAAATCTCCCCACTATAGCCAGTAGAACCTCCCCCTTATTATATTCTTTATGGGGAGGTGCATTTTTTCTTATATATTGACAATACCTTGTATGTTATTTATAAATAACATGTTGGTCTTCCTCACCCCTTATAGCAGCCAATGGTATGAAACCAGTCATGGTAGGGTGGATGTATTGTGTTGGAATTGAATACAAGGCTATTAGAGCTGTTACCAAGTCATCCATTTGCTTTCCATTTGACAACAGTACACAACACCACGCATTCCACTTGCTAATAAAGCCCATAAATGTGCCTATGGTTGCCACAAACTCACATAAACACTGAAATATAAAAGGTCTTAACTTATTTTTAAGTTGCAATCCAAAGGGACATATTTATTAAGATTCGGCAAGTTGGTAACGCTAGAAGTGGTCATTTTTCCAATGGCGGAAGTGCCTTGTGGGCGTGGTCCCCACTGCAGCCATAAAGACAATGCTGACCAGTATTTTGATGTACTGCCAGTATTACCTCATTGATTTGAATGGGCAATTCCAGAAAGTATCCACTCAGCCCATGGAATCGAACATTACTAGCACATTGCTAATTTTCACCATGCCGTAAATCGATTTGTCTTTGGAATAATACAGCTACTTGACATAGAAAGGTGCCGATTCTACCGTACGTCCCTAACACCATATTTCACCAGGGCCTCCAATACTTATAGCGGGCCGGGACCAGATCATCAAAGCTTTAGTCTGGCCATGACCGTGCTAGTTCAAATGTACCACATTGTAGCAACAGGAAATCTTACTTGCAGTGTATTGTACCTTTTATTATCTTGATACGTGAATATATGTATTTGTTACATCAAAGGGACATCCTGGTTTTAGTGTGGACATTAAGGAGAACTGTAGTGCGCAGGGTGTGTAACTACCAGGGGAGCAGGAAATCCACAGTGGATGATGCCCCATCTAGTTTGCAGGGGGCCCAGTGATTCCTAGTTATGCACCTTCCTCGATGAACATCCTGTCATTTCTGGAGGAGACCTCTGAACCACTTCTGTCCAAAACAGATTGAGGACAGACCCCCAGAAACAGAGCACTCACCATCTTACACATTAAATACAATAAAGATCTCTACAAAATGGATAGCAGACCAAATATATAAAGTACTATTGATAGAGACAGACAGAAGTGTTTGGTTTAAAACCCATCACACTTTAATAACAAAAAAAAATCACTTGTGAAACTTGATGTGAAACTTGACTTTGTGGCCCTGGGGTAGAGGGCTGTGAGGATTGCACCTACTAGCATAAGGCAAATGGTGTGCTTGAGGAACCTTTTTTGGATGTTTGCCCTCCATTTCCTGCATTAGAGGGAATTAGGAACATGTATAACTTATCTCTTCCTGACATAATAAACTGTGTTTGTATTAACAATAGGAAGCAGCCAGTAGAGGAAAGGCTGAACAGCTTTTTGGTTCTTTACCTCTTCTAGCTTGTATAAACTAAACTCTCAGGTGGATCATCAATGGTGTCCAAACAAATTGTTTACCGAAACGAGTTGCCTGATACAGTCAGGTGTTGTGTGTGATATTGCGGGTCTGTTCCTAGCTAAGACATATAGGGGGCGATGCGAATATGGTAAGGCGACGAACCTTACATGCCCGAGTTATGCACAAAAATCCCTGTGAAAGATTTGTAATCGTGGGATCTCTGACAAGGTAACTGCAACGGATTACACACTCCATTCAATGTGTGAAGTCGGTGTTACATAGTAGTGCAAACTTACTAAGGGGAGGTTTTGCATTGCCTGTGCCTCGCTATTTCGAACATTATAAATGAGCAGGCAATGCAGACTCAGTGTAAAATCGATGCAACCCCCAGATAGCGCAGGTTTTACACTGACTTGGGCATTTTGAGTGATATTGCATTGTTCGATTTAAGGCAGGAAGAAAGGAATGTGGGGGGGGTCTATTACAAACAAGGGTGATACCAGGACAGCTGTTGGGGTATGGGGGAGGGGTTTACTATGGTTTTTGGCACCTGAGCAGGTGTGACTTCATCAGGGGAATAGCGTGGCTTGTGGAGGTGGGTGTGGTGGGCCAAACATGGTGAATGGAGGGCTGACTTAACACTGACTGGTTGAATGGAGGGCTGACTTACACGACTGGTGACTGGGGACTGTTAACAGATGGGGAACTGGAGGGCTGACTTAACATGAATGGTGAAACTGGAGGGCTGACTTAACATGACTGGTGAACTGGAGGGCTGATTAACACTGACTGGTGAAACTGGAGGGCTGACCCTAACACTGAGCTGTAATGAAATGCAGTATTGCAGGAAGGAGGATTTTTTTAATTGCCCCCGTCACACTGCAGAATAACCACGCCCCTCCCATCGAGGATTGTACAGGGATTACTGGGACTCTGACCGGG
This sequence comes from Hymenochirus boettgeri, assembly GCA_019447015.1. NCBI lineage: Eukaryota > Metazoa > Chordata > Amphibia > Anura > Pipidae > Hymenochirus > Hymenochirus boettgeri. Next base: position 273,127,280 of record CM033473.1, on the reverse strand, counting down.
GCAGACCTGGTTGAAAGAAGAAAAAAACCGGTATGTTTGGGGGTATGCAAATTTAATGCATGACGCAGCCTGCGTTAGTTTCAGGTAGCCATACCGACCAACATTTCCCATTAAATAGATACACTATTGAGAAATTGCATGCACAGAGCTGTGCTTGTACCAGGTTCACTTTATATCCCCCTCTGAAGCTCTGCACCCTGTGTATTCTATAAGAAGGGCTTATTTAATAAAGTAAATAGTGTGGTTTTTATAGCTGCTCAGTTTAAGCGGGAAGAGGGCGGTAACCCTAAGTGGATCTGCAGAAGAATGTTTTAGGGGCACGTGCATTTCCAGTCTTGGAGTCTTCAGCTTGAGCAGGAACCACCATTTTCCAGAATCTCCAGGTCATGTCAGCAAGGCTTCCGGTAAACAATGAACAAGCCGGGGTGCTGTCATGCGCATCGCTGTAAGGGCTTTCGTTCCAGGCTGGTCGTTATGACGGAGGTTCTCCCTGCAAAGTGCGGTTGTTTTAGCTATTTCAGTATGAATGAAGCAATTTCAAGTGGGCTAAAAGGGGCAACATTCCCCTAATACATCTCCTGCAGAATGCATGAAACTAGCTAGTGGCGTGTGAACTAGGATAGTTTCAAGTGGCGACAGGAGGGCATAAGTCCCCCAACCTTGTATGCAAGCAGTGGGGTAGAAGATATTCTACACTGCAGAGCAGAGATGGATTAAGATCACATGGGGCTAGGCCATCATTTAGGGACCCCTTTTTTGCTACATATATTTAGTAGACTGTAACTGCTTCTGAAGCTGGGCCCCCAGAAGTTTCCTGGGCCCTTGGCCAGTTACCTAGGTTGCTTGTGGTAGTCCTGCTCGCTGCAGAGTGCAAAATTAGCAGCCCAAGTACTATGTGGCATAGTTTCATTATAGGACAGTTAAGTGTAAGGGCTAGGCCCCACTAGGGCATTTTCGTGTACAGTGTGTTTAGCACAGCTCTCAGCATACACCAATAGAAGAGGATGGGGATGGCCCCACCACCTCCGCTGCGCACCCTTTTGGCAGAGCATGCAAACACCATTTTTGGTGCGTATCACATGCACTGCGATAGGGTTACTTCAAAGTAATCGCAGCACGTCCAGGGTTAGAGCAAGTGAACATTTCAATTCACTGCGTCGCACGATTTTGCACGCTGCCTAGCCCTTATTTTAACCTTGGCCTTAGGGGATTTATGGTTTTTTTGAAATCAGGGTTTCAGTCATTGATTGAAAATCACCAATCAGTCATGCCAACCCCCTGGGTATATATAAAAGACCAGATGCCATTTTGTTTTGTTGGAATTTTGCAGGGAGGTATCAATGAGATTATCTACTCATCAAAGTTCCTTTGTTTCTCGTAGAGGTTAGATTGGATATCCTAACCAAATTGGATGGGTTAATTTTATAACAATTAATAATTACCCTGACATGATTGGCATGAGTGGAAACTGCCAAACCAGACAAGGGTGATGGTTGCTGCAGGAATTTTCTCTCTGTGGTTGACGTTCCTACTAGGAAAAGAGCTCTGTTGGATTGGTAATATCTAACATCGAGGAGCGGATTATACTGTATAAAGGTAAATTGAGGCTTAGGGATAGTGACCATGAAATAGTGTGTTAGCAAATGTTTTCAAAGGAAAAGTGAACTGGGTTAACAAACACTTAATTTCAGGAAAGCAAATTTCCCTGGTTAAAAGATGCTCTTCAGCTGGTTAATGGGATGATAATTATTGGTAAAGGTACTGACGATATATTTATACTGGTAAAGGTACTGAACGATATATTATATGTAAAGGTATGAACAGAAGTGGACTGTTTTAAGAGGATTTAAAGCCATTTAATCTAAATTTATACCCTGGAAATAAATGTAAAAAAAAAAAAAAAAAAGTCCGCACCCTGTGGCTTAATTCTGATATAAAGAGGGAAATAGAAAAGAAGAAGAAGAAGTCAAGAGGGATGGAATGGGCCTTTAGGAAACATAAAACTGTAACAAGGATTATAAGAAATCAATAAGCTAGCTAAAATAAATATGAATTTACTGTAGGATAGCTGAACAAAAGCATCATAACCTAAAAAAATTTTTATATAATAGTAAAAAATAAAATAAAAAATCTAAATACAGATAGCATAGAGAGTATAGTGGCAATAAAAGTGGTAAAGATGCAGGTGCACATGGTTAAACAGAGGGATATGGTGCAGAAGAAACAACTAAATAAGGTTAATATTAATAAATCATGGACCGGATTAAAATACATCCTCGGGGCATAGGGAACTAAACAGGGAAATTCAATAAAAGTTCTAACGTTAAAAATGGTGCTAATTTTGCCCCAACTAATCAGATTTTAATAACATTTAAAGCTAACATCTGTTGGTTGGGGCAAAAATTAGCAACATTTTTAAGATGCATTTCCCATATCGAAAAGGGGTAGTGTTCAAAGCGGGTTAATTACAGGCCTGTAAGTTTAACTTCAGTGGTGGGGAAGATACTGGAAAGTTTGATTACAACTTTTTTTTTTTTTTCTTTACAATAGCTATAATTAGCAAAAAAATCTTCTCCAAGCTGCCAATGTTCCCAGTGGTATCGGTAAAGTAAAAACAGATTATGATCTCTCCGATTTCAAGGGAAACTAATTGCCAAGAGGTACCAAAAAAGACTGAATTGAATTTGAGATAGAAGTGTGCCAAAACTTGTGCGTCTCTCAGTGCCAACCGGTTTTCACTAAAATACCACTAAAAAAGGAAGTGTGTATTGGCGTTGTGGCATTTTTTTTCTTGTAATTGCACTTGTGCAATGCTTCCCAGTGAGTTAGTTGGTGGCCATCTGTCTGTGTGCACCTACACATATGGCACACCATTGATTCAGGACAGCGGGGAGATTGACATTTTGTGGGTGGGGGTTTACTGTTTAGGTAGGATCTGAACTTTGAATCATCTATTTTTTAGTTTTTCACAAAAATATCCTAAAAGAACAGAGTTCTATGGATTACAGTGTCTTGGAATTTTTCATGTATGTATTGAAAGCATGGACGGTACATAGGTAAAGGTGTAGTTGAGATTCCCAAAAATACATTTGTGGGGTGGTATTTCAAACGTTTCATGGTGTTTCGTTGAAAAAGAGTATGGTAAGGCTGTTCAAATTATACAGCACTTTGATTTCTTTTGTAATTGCACTTGTGCATGCATTCCAATTTGAGTTAGTGTGGTGGGATGGCTCTGTGTGACCCACAATGAATCTGCAACCTTTGTTTGACATGTAGGATATTGACACTTTAGTGGGTTATTTTACTTGCCAAGTGGGTTTAGATAGGATTTCCACCTTTGAATCATCATATTGTATTTTTTTACAAAATCTTCTGAAAGCATGGAGTTCTATGGAGTTACTGCTTCTGGGAATCTTCATGCATGTTTGAAAGTTATAGCACTGTAGTTGAAAGCATGGCACTGTTACGTAGTTGAAGATGTGTTGATTCAAAAATATATAGTTTGTGGGGGTTATATCTAAGGTTTCGGGATGTTTCCTTTGAAAAATTGTAGGCGGTTCAAATTACAAGTTGTAATCGAACTTGCGCAAGTGTCCCAATGAGTAGTTGGTGGCAATGTCTCTGTGCACCTATGCCACATGGCATTTACTGTTTGATTCAGGATATTTGGGAGATGACATTTGGATTTTTATTACTTGGGTTTTGCAGGATTTTTAACATTTCAAACTTATTTTTTCATAAAATCTGCTAGAAGTGCAAAGTTTATGAAGATCTGTGCCAATACCTTGATAGTATTTTGGGGGGTATTCATTAGAGGGGTGAGGGGTGTTAGTCTGACAAAGCTGAAAAGTTGCGTAATTGGGCAGCTGTGCTCTTCGGATACCCTTGTAAATTGGGCCACTGTGCATTTGCTCACTTGTGGCTAGTCGATTCCATGTCTCCATTGGGAGATTGGTATTTGGTCAAGGGTTTTTTTACATTTCTTTGGATTTTGGCATAATTTTACCTTTGAAAGTGTTTTTTTTTTTGTTGTTGTTAATTTGGCAAATCTGCCAAAAGTGTGAACTTTATGAAGAAGCGCCCACACCATGATGGAATGAATGAACAAACTACGCGTTACGTAGCTGAAGGTGTGTAAAACCATAATAGTTTGTGGGGGTTATTTTGTGGAAAAAACTGTAGACTGTTCAAATACAGAGGTGGCTATAAATTTTTTCTATGTTACTGCCATTTGACATTGGCCCCTTGGGTTAGTTGGTAGCCAGTTTCAGGTTACACCATGAATATGGCATACCATTTTATTCAGGTGGGGTTAGGCTTTCATATTTGAGAGTGTTGAACTTTTTCTACAGTTTTTTAATTGAAATTTAAATTTTTGTGATTTACAGTTCAGAAAAAAAGAGAAAAGGTGAAAAAATAACTGGACAATTGGATGAAGAGCTTCGCCGGGTATTTGCATTTTGATCCAAACTTACCTCCATAATAATCCTGCGGGTATGTAGTTTTAAAAATACCCCCTTATGTAGTATAGTTATTTATAGAGCGCCACTGTGGGACGCAAGTGCTAGATTTCTATGAGAACCGTCACAAGTGGTTATAGATTTCCATTAGGTTTAATATTCCTGAAGGTGCAGGTTCAGATTGGGGGGGGTCTCCTGTGCAGGAAAAGTGCGTACCTACATATATCTGGTATCATTGTACTGGGGAGTCTTTTAGAAACCATAAGATTTTTGTGCATAGCCTTAAGGGCTCTAGGCTCCAGGAAAGTGCACGGTCTCGGCTACGGGGTGTGGGAAAGCGCACGGTCTGGGGGGTGGGTGGGAATGCACACGCCTCGTCTGCGGGGGAAGGCAAATGTGCAGCTGTCTGCGAGGGGAACAGGAAAGCACATGCCTCATCTACGAGGGGGGGCAGGAAAGTGTTGGCCACGGTTAGCGCATGTGTGTTGCAATGCGGTTTCAGGTATGTGGGGCACACAGAAACACATTGTTAGATGTGTGGAGCACAGGAAGCACATGGTTTTGGCTATGGGGGTTTAGTAGTGTGGGACACAGGTTACCGCATGGTGTTTATAATGGGGGTTAAGGTATGTGGGGCACGAGAAAGCACATGGTGTTGGCTATGGGGTTTTAGGTGTGTGGGGCACAGGGAAGCACATGGTGAAGGTTTGTGGTGCACATGAATTGGCTATGGGGTTTATAGTGTTGGGCACAGGTTAGCGCATTGTGTTTCTAATGAGGTTTCAGGTATGTGGCACAGGAAAGCACATTGTGTTGGGCTATGTGGGGTTCAGGTGGTGTGAGGCACAAGGAAGCACATGTTTGGCTAGGGTGTTAAGGTATGGGGCATGGGAAAGCACATAGGGTTAGATAGGGGTTTCAGTGTGTGAGGCATAGGAAGCACATGGTTTGGCTATGGGGGTTAAGGTGTGGTGCAAAGGGAGCACATGGTGTTGGCTATAGGGGGTTAAGGTGAGTGGTGCAAAGGGAAACACATGATTATGGCTATGGGGGGGGTTAAGGCAAGTGGTGCACAGGAAGCACATGGTGTTGGCAATTAGGGTCAGAGGCATGGGGGCATGGAAAGCGAGTTTTGGCTACGGGGGTTCATGGTGTAGGGAAGCACACGTCTTGGCCACAGGGGTTCAGGTACATGGGGCACAGGGAAGCGCACAGTCTTGGCTATGGAGATTTAGTAGTGTGTTTAGCACAGTAGGTATGGAGTGATGAGTTGGTAATGGGGTTCTGTATGTGGGACATGGAAAAGCACATGGTGTTTGCTATGGGGTATAGGTGTTTGTGTGGTGCACAGGGAAGCATATGGTATTAGTTATGGAGGTTCGTGTGTGGGGTTCAGAGAAGTACATGTGTTGGCTATAAGGGTAAAGTGTGTGGTGCACAGGGAAGCACATGGTATTGGCAAAGGGTTCAAGGGAGTGGAGGGCAGGGAAGCGCACGGTATGTGGGACACGGGAAAGCACAAAGTTTAGGTGTGTGGGGCACAGGAAAGCACTAGGGTTTCAGGTATGTGGGGCACAGGAAAGCCCATTGTGCTGCTATGGGGGTTCAGTGTGTGGGGCACAGGGAGGAAGCACTAGTGTTAGCTATGGAGTTTCAGGAGTGGGAGGAACAGGGAAGCATATGGTTTTGGCTATGGGGGTTGAGGTGTGGTGCACAGAGAAGCACATGGTGTTGGTTATGAAAGTTCAGTATGTGTGTGGGGGGATCAGGGAAGCACACGAGTTGGCAATAGGGTTTCAGGTATGTGGGGCACATTAAAGCACATACTGTTTGCTATGGATGTTCGTGTGTGGGGCTCAGGGAAACCCTATTGCCAACACATGTGCTTCCCTGATTCCCCCACACAAATACATGAACCTCAATAACCAACACCATGTGCTTCCCTGAGCCCCACATGCCTGAACCCCCATTAACCAACACAATGTGCTCCCAGTGCCCAACCTTAACCCATAGCCAAACATATGCGTTCCTGTGCCCCACATACCTGAACCCCCATAGCCAGCAAAATGTGCTTTCCTGTGCCCCACATACCTGAAAACCCATGTGCTTTCGTTCCCCACATACCGTGCATTCCCTTCCCCGTGCCCCTGAACCTCTGCCAAACCATGTGCTTTCCTGTGCACCACACACATAATACCCCATAACCATCTGCAAGTTTACATATCATACACAGTTCTGAATCCCCAATTCAAATGTAACACACTATAAGTTCCTTGTGAACTACACACACTCCTGCATTGGATGTATGTTTAGATGTGTGGGGCACAGGAAAGCACATGGTTTTGGCTATGGGGGTTTAGTAGTGTGGGACACAGGTTACCACATGGTGTTTATAATGGGGTTAAGGTATGTGGGGCACGAGAAAGCACATGGTGTTGGCTATGGGGTTTTGGGTGTGTGGGGCACAGGGAAGCACATGGTGAAGGTTTGTGGTGCACATGGTATTGGCTATGGGGTTAATAGTGTTGGGCACAGGTTAGCGCATTGTGTTTCTAAATACCCCATAACCACCTGCAGTTTACATATCATACACAGTTCTGATCCCCAATTCAAATGTAACACACTATAAGTTTCCTTGTGAACTACACACACTCCTGCATTGGATGTATGGATAATATCCCTGACACTCCTACATTGGATGTATGGATAATACTCCCTGACACTATCCTGCAATGTGTGGATAATACTCCCTGACACTCCTACATTGGATGTATGGATAATACTCCTGACACTCCTGCATTGGATGTATGGATAATACTCCCTGACACTCCTGCATTGGATGTATGGATAATACTCCCTGACACTCCTACATTGGATGTATGGATAATACTCCGACACTCCTGCATGAATGTATGGATAATACTCCCTGACACTCCTGCATTGGATGTATGGATAATACTCCCTGACACTCCTGCATTGGATGTATGGATAATACTCCCTGACACTCCTGCATTGAATATATGGATAATACTCCCTGGCACTCCTACATTGGATGAATGGATAATACTCCCTGACACTCCTGCATTGGATGTATGTATGGATAATACTACCTGACAATAATGCTGCTGCGGTAATAAGGAGAGACTGCTGATTCCCCGCCCCTTCATGTGACTAATCACATGTCTGAGAAAGCTCCGCCCTCCTTTACTAGCTTTCTCTGTTCCGGGCTTTCACTTCCGCCCTGGGGAAAGGAGGCGGCGAAGCTCCGTTATGGAGATGGTGAGTGGATGATCGCTGTCTCACTGCTGTTTGCGGTGAATGCTGGGATATGTAGTCCTGGAAGAACATGTTTATAGTCTGGGTAACTATCAGCTAGGGTGGCCTTTGGTGGTTGATAAGAAATTGTGATAACAGAACGGATTGACAAGGTCAATTGAGACTCCCCCTGTATCCTGAAAAAGATGTCAGCAAAGAATAGCGTATAAGGGGGGGTTACTGGGAAATGTAGTTCCATACAAACTGATGTGTCTGTGTGCATTGGTTATACAGTTGATATGGCCACTGGCCTATTTCATGGTCCAACTAAATGAAATGGACACAATACCATCACAGAGGAGTCTTTCCCTACACACACGGTATACAGCCAATGGGAAGATTGCTCCTGGGTTGACCGGTGACCCTGCACATGCTCCGTTGTTTAATTTAGTTGCTTCACAATAGATGCCTCCCCCCCACATTTAATTGACCAAATATAATGCTATGGTTAAATCTAAAATCAATTATACTAGTTCCTGACAGGTTTCTAAAACCCTTTGGCAGAGAATCCCTTTTGAGTAGTAGTTTTGGGTATTAGAATCAGAATTGTTTGTTGAAATGTAAGAAAACAGGGCTGACTTTGGAGGGGAACTAATTTGTCTCCACCATTTGTGAGTTAATTGGACTGTTGTGATAAACTCGCTGGGTTTAACCATTTAAAACATGGGGATTGTATGCGTTACAATAACGGACCAAAGCACAACAGCGATTTCCCCCTGTGACTTACCTCTACTTTGTTACAGCCAGTTGGGCCTGTTACATTGCCCCCCACTGTCACGCAGTGTGCAAATAGCGATTGGATTTCTAAACACTATCCAAATCTTGGGAGTGTGGCCTTGCCCTAAGTAAGGGGTTTCAATGGTTCCCTTCCGGGAAGAGACATTATTTAATGACCCATTGCACTGCTTTTTTGGGGGGGGAACCCAACAGTAGCCTTAAGGCGTGATTGTGTCTCTTGGTAAATTTGGTTTAATTACATTTTCCTGGTAACTGTAGGGATGACCAACAGAAATGTCCAAACAGGGCATATCACGTGTACACACTATCGGAGATTTACCCAATGGATTTACCCCTGTGGGACTTCAGCTGGCTTTAAATAGTCCTGCAGCAAGAGTCAGTATTGAATAGCTTGTGTGCTCATTTGTCTTATGGGAGACCTGCACTGCCGCCACAAGCAAGGGGTTACCGAATTTGCCTATATATCTCGGTACACATGGGTTAATTTCATCATGGTATTTCCAGCCAACAGATTATACCAGTCAATTGTTTGTTGGTTAAAATGAAATTAGGGGGCACTGATATTTCAACCTGACCAATTGTGTGACCTTTTACACAATTCTGCACAACCGGCCATGATTTTCCAACAAGTTAGGCTATTTTGACTGATCCATTTTGCTGATAAATCATCAGGCAAATGATCCAAACAAAATATTAGTCAGTTCAACTTTGCACAGGTCATTTGTATGGGACTTGAATCTATTCCCTTTTTCAGACTGCACATTAGCTAAGCACTGAAGCTGATAGCTGCGACATACAGTTGACGTGAACCAAGACATTTCTGGAATGCTCCTGGACGTGGGGCACCCTGTTTTACACACTCTACACTCTAGACATTCTAACCTCCCTCCCAAACAATCAACGTCAGAAAGATTTGGAAGCCTATTAAAAGAATCATCCCCATACACAAGGTACATTGTGTCCTTTATGTTGCCTGTATATGAAAAACATGGTTTCACCGCTCACACAACTTCTTATTAGTACCTATGAGGCCGTCATTGAAAACCATTTAATAACATTGCTAGTCTGTACAGTTTATAATTGAAATGACTCCCTTGAAGTTATCCTTTATGTAGCCAGAGAGAAGGATAATGTCCTTGTGCATATATGGCAATCGGACGTTTGTTTCCCTTGCCGTCTAGGCGCCCCCCTTCTGCTCCTTTTCTGAGCTTGTTGCAAGCAAAAACAGGAGCAGGGGACTTCTGGGCTGACAGCCACTTCACTTCCTGGTCTCGGCTGTCAGGCGATTTGGCATGACATCACGTTGCGCCCTAACTGACAGCCGCAACCAGGAAGTGGAGCAACTGTCAGCAGCAGCCGCAGAGCAGAAGCAGCGAGGGACCAGGTCAGGTTAGTAAGTTTTGGTGGATCTTTGAAATGTACAAAGCATGCGAAAGTGGGGTTTGGGGGGGGTGATAATCATTTTAAAGCAGTTATTTTTAGACTGGACATTCCCTTTCAATAACATTTGTATATTGTTGCTGTGTCTTGTTCACAAAGGTATAAAGTGATAATACAGTCTTCCAGTTTTACATACCAAACATTTGATATCATCAAAAGTAAATGACCCAGTCGAAGCATAACAAAGCATGAAGTTTAATGCTCGGTTATATATATGTGTGTATTAATACCAGTAAGGACAGTTTCACCGTTCTCACTGTAAAGAAACCTTTCCTAACCTGGAGATGAAACTTCTTTTCTTCCATCCTTAAAGGATGTCCATGTGTCCTCTGATATGAACTATTAGTGAATAATGCCCCAGAGAGTTTATTGTATGGACCATTAATATATTTGTATAAGGTTATCATATCCCCACGCAAATGCCGCTTCTCCAATGAAAACCGCCCTAATCTGCCTACATAGTCAAGCCCCTCCAGTCCCCTTATTATTTTAGTTGCCCTTCTCTGAACTTCATTTCCAAGATGTCCCTTTTGTATATGGGATTCCAAAACTGCACCGCATATTCCAAACCAGGCCTTACCAGTGCCTTGTAAAGAAGGAGATTTTTTTTAAGGGGTGCTGAATTTTTTTTATTTTTGCATGATGAGGTTTCTTTATGCAAAGGACTGGCAAGTGCAATTTATATAATTTAAAGGGGAACTGTGGTCCAAAAATGACTTAAGGTACATTGATAGGAATTGCTCCCCTGAGAATTTTTGCAACATATTTCCATTGTTTATTTTGCATAGTTTTGAAGATATTTACATTTTTGTGTGTGATATGGCAGCAGCATCACCAGGTCCCCTGCACTTCCTGCTCTGAAACTGTCAGTCAATCTATCCTGTGTCTCCTCCTCCCCTTTGTAGCCCCCCTGGTCCCTCCCACTCATGGACCCCATGGTCCCTCCAGTTGCAGGCCCCCCATTGGCCCATTATCTTACAGCCCCATGTGGCCCCTCCTACTCGTGGGTGCCTAAGCCCCGCCCACTCACGTGTGCCGTAGGTTACTCAATTATTAATTAGTTGTTAAGTTAATGACTAGATGGAGGTTTTTGTATATTCTATTTCAAGGGATGGATATTTTGTTTTGACCATGGGGGGTTCTCAAGGCTAAATTTTCATTCTATTGTCTTTCATTTACAGGGGGTGATTTTAATGGGCATGTCCATCCCAAAAATAACTTCTCTTTAAAATGTTTATAAACCCCCCCCCCCCGCCCAAACGCCCCACTGTTGCATGTGTGAAAGTTTTCAAAGATGCCCCAGAACTTACTTACCTTACTTAGGGGGGTTATAAGCATTTTAAAGAGAAGTTATTTTGGGGCTGGATTTGCCCTTTAAATTAGGACAAATAGGTTTATGCTTTGCTGTTAATTTCTCACTTATTTGCTGTTAATAGGTAGCATTGCTACTGCTACTCATAGGTTCAGTGTACTCCGCAGGGTAGAGACTGCCAAGTGGTACAATTCATCAAAAACTCTGCCAGGGAACTAGGGATATCAACATTTTAATCTTTGCACATCTCTAAGAATTGTGGACATAAATGGGTTAATTAGGAAAACAGCACAGATTTGATTTATTTTTCTTCCCAGGCAGCTTCCAATATGGTTGCTTGGCTTCGGTTTCTCTGTTCACACTAGCCTGCTGGGAAATAAATATTAACATGCTGGTATTTTGGATCCAGCTTCTACTTATTGTATACAACATCCTTCTTTCAACCTTCCGGATATGTAACTGGAAATTTTACAATTACATACAATATTCACTGATAGATTCCACCTAGGATCGAGCCTTTAGTTGGATCAGCTATTTTACTCAGATCTCTTTAATGTACCTACATTAGATTAGTATTACTTAGTAGGCCGTTATGTAAAATGTTTGCTTGTTGGAAATGTTTGCAATGATTGTCTATCAACTATGCTGTCTAATGGCTGCCTAGAAAACTCTAGGAACTAGTCTAGCTTTAGCTAGCCTTATCCATAAGCCATGGGGCTAATGCAAAAAAAAAAGATGCCAAAGTTTGCCTGTGCTCATAATGAATAAAAGGCATTGATATAAAATGAGTTCCTGCCAATTGTTGAATGTATTGTCTTATTTTTAATAGGAAGAAATAATACAAAGATGAGGGAAGCAGATAAATTGGACAACATGAAATCACAAGACAGGTAAGTTTGACTGTCTCTGACTCTAGAAGACATTATGGGGAATCACTAAGAAACAATGCTAGAAAATAACGTTTTAAAGCCATGTTAACTAATGTAAATAGTGTTGGAATAGTTTTAGACTGCAGCTACCACAAGTGATGCAGTAAATCTAAAATTGCACTTTTGCCACACCACCTTATAGCTAGAGTTAAAGGGCATCTTCACATGCCATTTAAAGAGTGAATGGGGGGATACTTTGATACTTTTGAATGGGGGGATACTTTGCCTGAGGAAAGCAAGTACTGAATTGAAGGCATTAACACACACGCACATCTCAAAGTGCTACTTACATGTATTTAATTATTGATTAAGAGGAGGCAAAGTAATTTTTTAGTATACATATCCATGCAAAAGTTAAAACAGGATTCCAGTAAATCTGGTTTATTACATTTATAATGTAATAACTGTCTTGGTGACGTTTGTCCATAGGTGCTGTGACTGGCTCTCTGGTTTTGCATTTAACTTGTGGAATGCTGTTTAAACCTCTTGGAAGCTATGCCTTTTCCTGGAGGGCTACCATGAAGGCATGGAAATTACCTAGAAGTCGTTCCTATATGTGCATTTAACTGAAGGGGATCACTAATGCTCCTTCCTATCTTATTTAATGTTATTCATTTGAAGTAAATGCAATTAAAGCCTGAAAGAAACTAAGCATAAGATAAAAAATAATGGAATCTTTTGAACAAAATCTAATCTAAATATTTGTTTAATCAATATCATATTATTATTTGCTTTGCCATCATCCTTCTGTTTAGTTCAAGCCAGACCAATGCGAATTCACTCTGTAGACTTGTTCCCTAATATGATACCTACTATCTTGTGCTTTTAATGGTTGTTCATATGTTGGCCCATAACCAACTAGGTGTACACCAAAGGGAATTTCATTCAATGCAAAATGCTGTGTTCAGGGTGCATGTCACCTACACAAGATCCAGCAAAAGAGCCCCAGACCAATTCTCTTCCTTAGGAGCCAGTAAAATTGTATGAATGTAATTTATATAAATATCCATACATACATATACTGTAGTTATGGTTGGTCCAGGGATACTTTTTCATTGCCGCTTGGAGTCAGGAAGTAATTTCCTTTTTCCCCCCCCCCTCCTTTTTAGCTATTTTTATTTTTTTTTGCCTTCCTCTGGACCAACTGTTAGGTAGGATGAAAAGGTTGGACTTGATGGACATATGTCTTTATTCAACCTCAATTACTTTGTATCCTTCTACTTTTTATTTATAAATAGTAGAATAGTAATTTGGGAGAAGACAGAAAACATGCAGTTTAACCTAACCATCTGGCATGTTTGTATTTATATCTGTACATCTGTATATTTATCTGAATAGCCAATTACAATTTTGTGTCTTTATCGTGAAGGGTTTTCAGGTCGGGGGGGCAAGGAGGTCAGAGAAGGAGATGTGACTCATTTGTTAACAGTCTGTTTGAAGAGGCAGAGAACGCTGGCGCTCTTACTGCTTCACCTGAAGACAATGACAGCAATGTAAGAATGTCTCTATCGTTTATTCCAATTACTGCTGTACCTGCTCTTGCTGAACCCTTAATTCAGATATTCCACGTAGCCAGGGCCTCTTCAGAGATGCTCAGGGATGAAGTGTACTTTACAATGTATGCCGGTGTTCAATTCTGTGCGTCAGATGTTTCATTTAATATTAAATTGACTTGGCTAGAAAAAAATCTTAATTATAGGGTCAAATGTTAAAAATCATTATGGGGCTTCTTATATTAGAGGTAACTATTGTCTCTGGCCATCCTCTCGCCTATAGATGTGAATGCGAATTGAATGCGTGAATTGAACGTAACATTAGGATACCTTTAGCGGTAGGTGACTGGGCAGAGGCACATTAGTTCCGTTTACTAATCACATCTTGTACCGGTACCAAAGTGGAAAGTATACCATAGATTACCGAGACTCTAACCCAAGAATCTCCAAATCAAGAAATGCCAGGTTATGCTCATACAGGCCAAAGCTTTGGGCTTATACTGTATTCATATTTTCTCTAACTTCACTTTTGTATCTAAGAGCTGTCCTATGAATGCCCACCTGTAGCTCCCATAATCCTCCTCATTTCTTTCCAAAGCTATCCTGCTACCGATCACTTTAATGAAATTAGTGTATGGTGTGGCGTACAAAATGAACATTTGCAGCTATGCAGACTTGCACATCATAGAATCTCAATACATGTAAAAGATTGCATTGCACGTAGCGATGTTAATTAGGAGTGTTGGGTTACATGAATTATCCTCACTTGGAAATCATTGCTCTGTTTTGCAGGCAGATGTTATTATCAAAATGTGGAAGAATGGCTTCACAATTAATGATGGAAATCTCAGGGACTACAGTGGTGCTGAAAACTGTTACTTCATGGATTCTGTAAGGAAAGGGTAAGCTAACTATGTAAATATAGACATTGGAACACTTAAAGGGGGACTCAATCCCCAAGCCCACCCCCTCTTTTTGAAGTGGGAGTGGACAGGAAAAACTGACAGATGAAAATTCTTGTTTAATGTAAGGTAAATTTAAGGGTAAGGACATAGCATTTTAGGTCGTCACCCTGAGAACATTAAAAAGGAGGTGGTGGGTTAGATGATTTAGTTCCCCTTTAACAATCCCTATTTGTGTAATTACAGGGAACTCCCAGAGGAACTACAGAAAACATTTCAGAAAGAAGAGATCTCCGTAAACTTTGAGGACAGAAAGAGTGAAGATTGTTCATACCGAAAACCCCAAATCAATCCATTCTCAGGCCTTGGACACAGATTGGGAAGGTACCGTATATACTCGAGTATAAGTCGAGGTACCTATTTTTACCTAAAAAATCAGTAAAACATGATTGACTCAAGTATAGGTTGAGGGTAAATTATGACCACTACTGCCTTCTGATTCTGTATTGTTTTGAGGCTTTAGTTGCCAAATCCATTATGGCTAATACTGTATGGGACTACTGTATGGGGATTCTGCTGTCCATTTAAAGGGCAACAAAAGCCTCAAAACAATACAGAATCAGAAGGCAGTCTTTTCAACAATAGATATCATCCTCCTGAATCTGTATTGTTTTAGGGCATTAGTTGCCTTTTAAATGGAGAGGAATTCCACACACTAACCCCCAACTCCTTGCCACTGAAGATGGTTGGAAACTACAACTCCCAGAATGCTTTACTTGCTGGGAGTTGTAGTTTTCAAACAACTCCAGTGGCAAGCACTGCACCTCTCCCCCACCCCCAGTGGAGGAGAGGACTTGCCTTTATATTCTTCAGGAATTCCTCTGCACACTGACCTTCCAGTGTTGCTCCGTTATACAGTTTCTGATAAAAGTCTTGTCGCTTGTGTACAAATAGACCTGAAATGCCACTTAACAATAATTCTAATGCAGATTTTGTTTCAAGAAATGGTTCATTTTACCCCAAACAGCTTTTGTAATAATGTTTCAATGCAAAACGAAACTGACAAAAAGTATTCTAATATTCACAGCTTGGTAAAGCCCATTGAGTCAATTTTTGCAAAGACGTAAGTGTTGTCGCCTTGTCATATGGGCTTCACCTGTGACTAATATTGGATCAATTAGGTTTCTGGTGTGTAATGAAAAGAACCGCAGTACACTAGACCTTCATATCAACTGCAAATAGACCTCTGCAAACATGCCTAAGATTCACCCTGAGACTAAAGTGTTGATTATCAAGAGGCTGAAGACCAAATCCACTGCTGATGTGGCGCACACCTTCAATGTCTCTCAGCGTCAAGTTCAGAGGATAAAGAAAAGATTTGAAGAGACTGGAGAAGTTTTTGACAAGCCCAGGTCAGGCAGAGAAGCTATGTCAAGTCCAGACTCTTTCTGGTTGTAATTACTATAGCGGGCATGCACGCTATAGTTTAGTTAAAGCTAGAAGCAGTCGGACCTGTCGGAGGAGCCAGTGGTAGATTGCGCTTGCGGGGAATTTTTCTATCTTCGTTTCTGGCTCCTCAAATTTTTCAGCTGGCCCCAATTTCAAGCTGGAATCTATGGAAGTTTGGCGGCACAAGGTGGGAATTTTCAGTCGGTCCTTCCAATTGAATATTAGACTGAAACAAATGTTTCTGTATGGCTAGCTTTAGTCCCACCTATCCGCTCAGAGCAATGTGCTCTTCTCATCTGATACAATGAAATGGGAGCATCTTGAATTTATTGTAGATTAATAATCATGTTTTCCACTTCCCACTACAGTGCTACACCAAAAATCATTACCAAAGATTCTGAGAAATGCAATGAACTGATTCTTCCTGTTGTTGACCTAAATAATCTGGAACCTTTAACAACTATAAAGATCTGGATGGCTGATGGGAAGAGGATTGTGCAGAAATTCAACATATCTCATAGGTATGAACAGACTATGTTCTTTTTATATTGCCAAGTGCAAAGCCTTGTGTAAAATGTAATCTAACCAACCCAATCTACAATAAAATAAAAACTACACCGTAAAGTTTTTTTGTATGCCACTGTATATTTTATTGTGGGGGGGGGGGGACAGATTACCTGGTGGTTTATTCCATATAGGGGATGATTACTTATTAATGATACTCTATTTGGCCAAAAAAAGGACAGATTTTTTTCAGCCCCATATATCTTCCATAAACTTCTTTCCGTTCGCTTGCAGTTTATATTGCTGTTATCACTAGTGGTGGATGCAATAAGAGAGGCAAAACTTTAGACCAGGTAGTTAATTTGCAGCAACCAATCAGGTGTTAGGTGCAGTCTGATTGGTTGATGCAGAATAATAGCACAGGCAAACTTTTGCAGCTTTTATTGCATCAGCCCATAAATATGTCCATAAACAGTCATAACTGAATGATCCAGATGGGAACTTGCTAGGTTATCTTCCTGGCCAATTAGAGAATTGAGGTATTGGTCAGGACAGTCGGTGTATGGAAAATTACCAACACATTATGCTGTGTTCTCTCTGTGACTGCTGATGGAAATTTACTGAGAGACAAAATTGAAAACATTACATGAAACAACGCAAATAAATATTAAATGGCTCTTGTGCATTTTGATATGATTGCCTTTGTGGGTATTCAATTGAGAACTATACTTACCTCCTCCCAGTTACACCGGCCCAGCATTCTGTAGAACCCAGGGTGAGAACCTAAACTGCCAGGTCCTCACTGCTGGGATCACCTTCTATCCTCTGTTACACTTACCTGGAAGTTCGCTTCGCGGCTCAGGCTCCACTTCCGCATTTGCGATTCCGGTCAATAAGAAGACACGCTTCTACAAAGCGTGTCTTCTCATTGGCTGAAGTTGATGACTGAGTGGAGGAATGAGCCACGAAGCAAACTTCAAGTAAATGTAACAGAGGATAGAAGGTGATCCCAGTGGTGAGGACCTGGCTTTTTAGTTGGGTTCTTCACATCAGTGGACAGTGGTTTAAGTGAATATAGTTGTCCTTTAAGGTAAATCTTTGCTGATATAAATAACTTATCCCCTCACCATATTATGCTACATGTCTAATGCTAGGGTCACACTGCGTGCCTTAATGCTCAATTCCTATTTACTGCTTAGGTCTTAATTTTTGACTTCACTGTTTACATTGTTGTTAAATGTGACCTGTATCTGATATCCTTGTGAACAGTTTGTGGTCCCAAAGTTACCAGCGTGTGCACAAGAACAAAGCAAACGTCAAAGGGTGTTGATTTCTTTATAGAACATGGTGGTTTCTAAAATTATTTCAGTATATCGTTTTATTCCTAATATGTAGAAAGAAATACAAATATTTAAAGGTCATGTCCACCCCCAAAATAAAAATTGCCATGCAGGTAGAGGACCCCAAAACAGCTAAAACTGCTATACTCTCCTTTCTCATACTTGCTTTCACATTGAGAGATATCCTTTCCAGTCTCTTCCGCCCCCCTCCTCTTCTGTGCGCTGTGAAAATTCAGAGCCTAACTGCACAATGAACTTTCACGGTGCTCAGAAAACAAGCCTCCATGAATACTCTACAGTCATTGACCTTGACATCAGCCATCAGAGAACGCAAAAAAACACTGACACATGCACAAACAGACAAACTTATTTTTTTATATATATATTTTTCCGAATACCGGAATGTGAACAAAATGCATTGTCCTAAACGCACACAAAACCGAAAGCACAATGACACGTTTATTGGAATAACAGCATAATATTTGGAATATATGGTACCTCTTTACTGCTTCTCATCTTCTTCCCAAGCTCCTTTGCTTTTGGTAGACCTTTTATGCTGGCCACATATTTTACCAGCCACAAATGCGCATGGGAAGCAGGAAGTGGTATAAAATAAACAATGGTATTGATGGGGTGTTTACAAGTTAACCTTTATTATATGGGGAAGCACTTAAAGCAGGGGTGCCTAACCCATTTTACCTCAAGGGCCTTGTGCAGCCCCTTACCACCTTTTGAGTGCTGCACAATAGATTTATAGGCCTATATATGTTCTAATCAAAATGTGGAACAGGCTGAGAGACTCATTGTCACTAATTACAAACTGACTCACAATGAATGCAGGTAACTTCAATTAGTTTGCAATCAGACCAGTGCAGACCTAAACACTGGTTTGTGAACTGGACGGCTAACCATAACATTGGTTTGTAACCTGGAGGGATGACCTTAAATATTTTTCTCCCACGTGTCCTCAATAAAATAGTACCCCACTTACCGTATATACTCGAGTATAAGCCGAGGTACCCATTTTTGCCTCCAAAATCAGGAAACCATGATTGACTCGAGTATAAGCCGAGGGTAGATAGTTGCCCTTTAAATGTACAGTAATCCCATACAGTAACCCTAATACCTTTCCACTGTAGATGTTTGGAAACTACAACTCCCAGCATGCTTTCGTTGCTGGGAGTTGTAGTTTCCAAACACCTATAGTAGAAAGTTATTGGGTGTTACTGTAAGTTGGGACACTGGTCATGTGCTTACACGATGCTTCTGATTTCTCGCTAGAGGCAGCAAAACTGACAAACTATGCAAAGTACCAGCGGTTATGTGACTTTCTTCTTGTTCTTCGCACTCGTGTTTGTAACCACACGACATGTAACATGGGGAAAGCGGTCCCTGCCCCTTAGAGCTTACAATCTACTTAGGTGGGTAACATACAGATACATAGGAAAGGGTGGAAGTGCTAAAGTAATAGCTGGTGCAGTATCAACAGTCCTATGCTGTGCTGTGCTCCGAGAGACAGGTTAGATATAAACTTGTTTATTAAGGTTTCTTGACATAGAGAGAGAGAGGGATAGAATTCCAGAGACCAGGAGCTAAAAGAGAGGTTTAAGGTGAGAGGAAGCAGTGTGAGTGGGGGGGGGTCTATATAAGAGATGGTTCTGCAATGAGCGGAGGGTACGGGCAGGAACATATGGGGACACGAGAAGAAATATAAGAAGGAGCAGCAGAGCGAAGGGATTTAAATGTTAAGAGAAGGATTTTGTAGATAATGCGCTGTTTAACGGGGAACTAGGTAGATGTGCGGCACAGAGGAGATATCATTTCCTGATTGTTAGAGAGCGAGACAATGCGTGCGGCAGAGTTAAGTATCAACTGAAGGGGAGAACGATGGGAAGCAGGAAGACCAGAAAGCAGAAGGTTACAATAATCCAGATGTGATAGGATGAGAGCACTGATAAGCATTGCAGTAGTTGGAAGAGAAAGGAATCTACGGATCTTTGCAATGTTACGAAGAAAAAAGCTACAGGTTTTAGCAATATAGTTCATGTGACTGGAAAAGGAGAGAGAGGAGTCCATAATAACCCCTAAGCAACGTGCCGACTGAATATGGTAAATGGGGGTGTTGTCCACAGAAATGGAAAAAGGTGGGATAGGACCAGGTTTAGGTGGGAAAATTTGTTAGGTTTTAATCAGGTTTAGTCTGAGGCATCAGTGCCCCATCCATCAGGAGACAGCACGGAGACAGTCGGAGATGCGTGTTAGGACTAAGCGCTGGAGTGGAAAAATATATTTGCATATCATCAGCATACAGATTTCTTTCTCAACAAGAGTAATTCTGTGTTTTTGGTTTCCTACAGAATTAGTGATGTGAGACATTTCCTGGAGAGGATTCCATCCAAGTCGGAGAAAGTGCCATTCATCTTTGCAACCTCCTTCCCCCTGTGTGAGATTATGGACGAGACAGTCACTATTCAGGAAGCAAATCTACAGAAATCTGTTCTTGTCCAAAAACTTTTAAAGTGCACTGAAACTTTTGGAAAATCTTAGCAGAATCAAGCACAACCTGTGAGCTGTACCACAGGGAAAGGCAATCAGCTGGACACCAATGGCTGCAGAACTACAATTCCTATTATGTGAATATGGGGCATGGTGAGAGCTGTAGTTTCATAACAACTTATGTGCCAAATATTGCCTAGCTCCGGTATTAGCTCCTCCTTTTTGTGTGATGTGAGAAGCACTGTGACTGGCCTGTGCACATCCGCTAGTTTTAGTAGTTTATCATAAATGCCTGATTGCATTTTTGAGGGCATGTGTGAAGGACCTGATTGACTTATTTTTACCCTTGTACACTGTGAGATTGAACACTGCTTCACATAGTAAGGGAGCTCCCTCAGCCAGCCAATCAAAATGCCTTATATACTGTATTAATTATAATATTCTTTGTGACAAGGAAGTATTCTGATGTGCATGTCGCCTGCATTTAAAAAAAAAAAAAGGATCAATGATTTAATAATAGTAGTAGGCCACACTAGTGCATTTCTCATGCACTTGCAATCGCGTTTTGTGATCTGTTAGTGCATGAGAAAACATGCCAAGCTAACACAATGTGGATGGCCACACTTTGCTGCGATCCATTTTTGGAGAGCATGTGATCAGTTTCTTTTGCGAGTCACGTTTGCATATTTTACATGAGTTGTAGTGTGGCCACAGACTGTATGTCCTTTCTTCCTGTTTTTCTCACAAACTGAAATATATTCGATTATTCCTGTTTTAGAAACACCGAACCCCCGGGTATCAAAACTGATTTGTCATCCAAAGAGCTGGCTATGGTTTTGTCCCTTGTGATATAGTAGCACTAAATGAATCATGAGGCAATCTATATTAAAATACCCCACCTTATTGTTTGACAGTATCTGAAAAGGGCATATAAGCTTGTTTAAGGACACATCCTACTCTGTTTGGCAGATACTAGCAGGTGATACATGCAATTTATTCCACCAATACAGTAATTAATGATGTTCCCCTGACTATTAACTCATTCAGCAGGGATTTCCTATAAACCTTAAACAGCATGTTGTCTTGCAGTATTGCAGTGTGTTCAGCAAAAGTGAATTCTCTGCAGCATTTGTTTACATAAATAAAGGGACTTTTCAGCATATTGTTGGCTTTCTTTAATTAGACCATTTTATCCTCTGTTGGAAGTTGTTTAAATTGTGGCCTGAGAAAAAAAAAATGGACAAGGAATTATATAATGTGGGCTTGTATGAAATATATACTCCTGCAGTAACTGACTTCTATCAAGCTCCTCCCATAGTCATTGTCACTGACAATTCTTCCATCTGTCAGTTAATTGAGTGAGGGGGTATACCGAGTCTGAGCAAATCAAGTACTGGATTGAAGACATGCAGAAACAAACACTTCAGAGTATGGCTACTTAGTAATTTTTTTCTGTATAAGTACCCTTTAAGGACCCTCCACATAATCTGAACTTTGTTCTTATGGTCCCTGATGCCCAGATCTCCACCAGATCAGTCAAAGTAATAATAAAAGGGATAGTAAGACAAGGTGGGTGAAGGAAGAAGAGATGGGATACCAAAGTCCAGAAAAATAAGAGGAAGTGGGGAAAAAAGGCCAGGTAGTACAAGGACACAAAGTCAAAGAGCACACCACCAGTATATAACAACCCAAAAATAAATATAGGGGAGGGCAAACGCACCTCGTATATGAATAACAGGCTGGAGGTGGACACTAATCCAAAAATAAATAGTTACACTTTATTCAGAAACCAACATACATATTACATATAGATAAAACCAATGCGCTAACCGACTCCATAATAAATAAGTAGAATGCGAGCGTGAATGAGCAGCAGTAGTCAATAATGGACAATAGGATGTCAATGGGCTGTATCATAAGTGTCTCTCAAACAGTTATAGGGTGGGCAAAATAGGAAGGCTCCACCAGATCAGTACTGACCAGTTCTTGAAAACATTACAAGCTCAATGAGTAATGGTTAGCGGCTGTAATTCATTGGCCGTGACTGGCAGCTGATACCAGGAAGAAGGACCAGCACACACAGGGCACTTAAGATTAAGTGGGATATCAAAGGTAAGTTTAATGATGTCGGGGTTCAATAGGTCATTAAAGGAATAGTTCACTGCAATAGTGAACTATCCCTTTTCTACATTGATTGTAGCCCGGGAGGTTAAGGAGCTATGCCTTACCTCCCGTTCTTCAATCAATGTTTAGATAGCCAGGAACGAACTTCTGAAAATCTTTTCTTTCACGCGATCCAGCGGGGCCGCTCTGACAGTCGGGACTGCTTCTGTTACGTTATAACGCACTTGCCCGATAATGCGCGTTATAGCGTAACAAGAAGCAGGAAGCATTGATTGAAGAACGGGAGGTAAGGCATAGCTCCTTAACCTCCCGGGCTTCAATCAATGTAGAAAAGGGATAGTTCACTATTGAAGTGAACTATTCCTTTAACTATGAATTAGGCTTAATTAGTACCCAGGGTAAGGACCTACAATATTAGGTATCCTGTCGCACAGCTGGCACTTGAAAAACTTCCTTCAAGGTGCTGTCATCACTCTTGTTCCAGCTTTGCCCTGGCCTCACCACAGGGGGTGTTTGAAATGGTAGGACACTCATTTAAAGTTAATCTGATGAATAGGCAGCTCCAGAAAGGAGGGCAGGTCTAATGAAGGAGTCAAGAAGGTAAGTACCTACAAGAGGATGGGGGGTGTTCTGCTCTACTTCCTCTTTAATAAGGCAGACTCTTTATTAGAAGTTTTTAAATGTGTCTGAGTTAGGCCCTGACGAACGGCAATTGTACATATATGGAGGCTTATGTCTGTCATTCATTAATCTGGCAGGACGGAGCACAAGCTATCCTTACTTCGCAAGATAGTTGGCCAAAGCTATCTGTCTTTCAACGTTCGTCCACAGGCAAAGTCTTGTTAAGCCTTATGCTTAGAAAACTAAAGATACGAGTAGTAAGATGGGTCTTCAGGGGGATACATATAGTGACAGCTGGCTAAATACAGTGAGTTATGGAACTACGGGGAATGCGGTGAGTACTTGCACCATACACGGTAAAAAGTGAGTTCTGGCGCCACTCAGTGTGAGCAGTATGTACTGAGAGGGCGGCAATGACTGATGTTACAGGCCAAGGAAACTGTCAATATGAATTGATAGCACTGACTACGGACATTATACAAACAGAGATGTGAGTTTTGGCACCATATAGTGAGGGACATTAGTGTCTGAAGATGCTACAGAGGGTATAGTGACTACAATGAATGTCTAAGAATGTAAAATGGGAGGTAGGAATACTCGACCTTACCTCCACTATTATAAAATCATTTTGGCAGCCCAGATAACTATTTTTCTGTCTTTCCTTAGTACATTTAGGGCAGCTCTTTCCCTAAATGTACTAAGGAAAGACAGAAAATGATATGTGACTTCAACAAAGACGAAGGGAAGATCAGAAAAATTATAAAAAAACACTGGTCAGTATTACTCGAAGATAAGGAGTTGATAGAAATAGTGGGAACTACCCCCAATATTATCTTTAGGAAACCGAATAATTTCAAAAATTTACTATCTCCAAGTCTTTTACCAATGGACAACCCCCTTAATGTTAGGGGAATATCAAAAAATATGTTGAAAGGGATGTTTAAATGTGGGAGTTGTATTGAATGTAAATATGTATTATTAAAAAGGGGCGATGTGATAATAAATGATGTACACACAGGTGGCAGAATTTTTATAATCGTAAGTCTAAGGGAGTGGTATATGGGGTTAAATGTACGTGTGAATTATGGTATATTGGGAAGACTAAGAGAAAACTGCACGTGAGAATCGGTGAGCACAGAAGAGCTATTATAAAAACGAAACAAGGGGGGAAAGATGAATCTCAACATTGCCCATATTTTTATAGACACTTTGCAGAGAAACATGGATCATCTTTTGAGGGGAGCACTTTTGTGGCACTGGGAGGGTTGAGCCATAAGACTATAATGAGAGGTGGGGATTTGGATAAGGTATACTGGATGAGATATATTTTTGAATATGAAAGTAGAAGCTCCATTTCTTTAATAAGTATACTCACCACGATTTAACGCAGTAAAGACACATCTCTGAAGTATAAGAGTATGAGACCAAAGAGGTCAAACTGACCAAAGCATACTGGCCTTAGTTCCTTTAGGGATATATCCTCCTTCCCATATAGAATATTTCTCTGGAATATTCCAGAAAGTATAAGTTTATAAATGGAGGGTCAATTTAAGAATAACAAAAGAGCCGGATGACTAATGTCAGTATATGGCCAAATGGCCAATAGCATAGATAATAGAAAGTCTGGTTGTTATAACTATTGGAGGAGAATGTCTAATTGCTACTAAATTAAACCCAATATGTAACGGAATTGTAGATGTGTATTGAACTGTGTAGCAATTTTTTCCTGTGTGGATGCAATGGCACTAAATTCCAATGGAATAGAGATGCCCTATGATATAGGTCCACAGAGCTGAACTGGAGAGCAGAATTGTACGATATAGGTTTATAGAGCAGAATTGTGTATAAATGATCGGTCTTAATGCAGAGTTATATGACCGGTCTTATTACGGAACTGTGTAACATAATGATGGGGAGCTCATCCCTGGGGCCGGAATAGACAAGAAACCATATGGAAAATAAAATCAAAAGGTAATTAAGTAAAGGACCAATGAGAACTGAAAGTGGGGTCCATTTAAGCGACCGGTGTAAGGTGGATGTCACTATCTGATGAAGCTCTGAGGAGTGAAACGCGTCATAGTGACAGACACCGAAAGAAGGAGGTGGTCTAGCGTTAGCAAGATTGGAATTCAAACCTGTACTACACACCGCCACGAGTCTCCAGCGTTCATTGGTACACGATACATAATACCCATTTCGGATCCGCTGAAAGTCCCGGAGGTAAACAGGCTACGGACACTGTAAATGTACTAAGTGTCCGGGGGATTACAGAATCTACAGAACGTGGAGATAGACATCCTGAGAGGATCGGTGATGTATATTACAATCTTGTGCTAATTATACCACCTCATCAGATTTATGTGTGCACACTAATATTGACTTTTATATTGTCTAACGGACTCCAAAGGAATCATAAGGATTTACCGTTTTCTACATATCCTAAGATGGACTGATTATGAAACATTATTGCTCTGCTTGATATTGTTACATATCTTAGTGACTGCTCTTCACCCGTGCTGTACTGGACGAGTTATTTTAGATCTTTTTAGTTATTTATATCGGTTTAGATACTTTAGGTATCAGGTAGGAGTATGGTTGTAGCCGGCCAGCTATAGATACTGTTTATGTGCATTTTACTGATAATAAATTGTTTTTTATGTTTTTAGCTATATTGTTGTGGTGTACCCAGGTTGTATCTATTCTAAAAGAACTCAGTTAGCCTCTGATAAGTTTATATGTGGTTGAGTGTTTGGCAGTGTAAATGCTAATTAACTCTGTGACTGCTTGTGATGGACTGATGCTAATTAACCAGTTAGTTGCTGGAGTGAATGGTGTAGTGTTAACCATTTAGCTGCCAGGACAGGGGTGTGCATAGTCAGTGAAAGTCGAGTGTTTTTTGGGGCGTCTTTAAGGCCGTTACTTAAAGTGGTGGCAGCGAGTACCGATTGATTGGTTAGATCACGTGCCCAGCGAACTGGAGTTCGTAACAAGCTGTGTGTCATCTGTGGAGATAAAAATGGTGGACTGTTGTGTGTGCAGTACACCTTAAAGGGAACAAACATTGTGACAGAAATGACTAAAATTCATTCTAATAGAGGTCTGCCCAATTTGGGCACTGTATGACTTAGAATATCATATAAGAATTTATTTCCTACTGAAAAAAATAAAGGTTACTGGCAGTGGGGGACACATAAACACAGTTTCAATATTTTACTATGTAAGTTACAGGCCAGTGTCCTAAAATACTAACATGGTAAAAAAAAAACAGCTTGATAATCGACCAGTGGCATAACTAGAAATCACTAGGCCCCCCTGCAAAACTATGATGGGGCCCCTATCAGTGCTTCATCCACTGTGGATTTCCTGCTCCCCTGGTAGTTACACCCCTGCGCACTACAGTTCTCCTTTAATGTCCACACTAAAAACCCGGAATGTCCCTCTGTTTCAAACAAATACATAAGTTCAAGTATCAAGAATAAAATACAATACACTGCAAATAAGATTCCGGTTTCTAAAATGAGGTACATTTGACATAGCACGGTCAGGACCAGACTTAAGCTGTGTAATCACCATGCAATATTTTGGCCCGATCGACTGATTGTTCAGTGTATTGGTTGATTGGGCAGAAATAAAAACGTGGGTTTTCGGACACAACTGACCGATCATTTGGACAATTGGACACATCCAAAAACATGCCCACTATTGCCGCAACTGACAGTCCTTCCTCCTGGCCAACTGGTCGGAAGTGCCAAACGGTCAGCCAGGAGAACCTAACCGTTTGTACCATGCTTTAAGCATTTGATAATCTGGTGCCTGGCCGGTTTAAAGTCTGTGGAGGTCCCTGGGCTAATAAGGTGTTAATTTCGGTACAAGGCAAAATCGATTTACTGCACGGCGTGAATCGGCAATGCGCTAGTAATATCGATTCTGTGGGATAGATCGATACTTTCTGGTATCGCCCCTTCAAAACTATAAGGTAATACCGGGCAGTATCAAAATACTGGTCAGCATTGGCATTATGGCTGCAGTGGGGACACGCCCACAAAGCACTTCTATGGCTATATTGGGGAGATTTTCCCAGAGCGAGCAAGACCTTGGCTTCCATTGATTTTAGGCAGACCTGGGCAAAGTAAGGCCTGGGGGCCACATGTGGCCCTTTGGCTGCCCCTGACTGGCCCCTCAATACTAGATGTGAACCCAAAGAAATCTTAATATGAATTGATTGTCTCAGGCTGGATAATTTATTAATTCTTATTATTGTTTATTCTATATAAAGATGACCTGATCAATTAATTAATTGAATGTGATGGAATGGATATAAAATATTACACACCAATTAAAAATTACAACTAATTAAAAAAAACATCCAATGAACCAGGAATATTAATTAAATCTTTTTATAAAATCCAGTTTTGCAATCTCTATAATGAGAAGTGGGTTGAACCTATTGGTCTGGCCCTTCACGATGATCCAGGTTAATGTGTCCCTCACTCACGGTATCTCTTTATGGGACTCTACTCCCCTCTGCCCCATCCCAGAGCAATTCAGGTTTCTCACCCGCCCCCTGTGAAATTGAATTGCCCACCCTGATTTAAGGTCTGGTAAACCCTGACCAGGTCTTTTCACCTGTGTGAGCTATTAAATAGCATTAAATGTCTGGGTAAAGATATTCCCTACAATATGCTTCAATATAATTCAATGTCACATGACCTCATCACATCTTACTGTTATCTGGACTGTACCATTTTCACTTAAACACAGGGGAGGAATTCGGGAGGCAGACATCAGGGAGCGGATCGCTCCGAAACTATGAGTCAGTCATAGCGGGTAGTGTCATCATCTCTTTTATTCAATCCACACATATGTATATAAACAGGCTGTGCCAACAATACAACGGAGGTGCAACTAAACAGTAGTCTGACGCGTTTCACGGCGTCATTGCCACTTCATCAGAGACTCACTGAGGGAGAGGAATTCAACTACAACTAGTACAAGAAACTGCAGGTGCAATGATGTCACCTTAACTCTGCTATTGATGATGTCATTATGACAGCAGAGTAAATAAATAGCCACTGGTGAGTCACAACTCATTTCATCTTAGGAATTTGGAGAAAGCAGAAGCAAAATTTGTCTCAGAGCAGAGATTTAAGATTGATATCATTAACATTTAAAGGGCATGTCCACCCTCCTAGGAAAATTTTTACCTAAACCTGAGGCATCTTTGAAAGGTTTAAGTAAAACAAAAATGGGGTTTGTGGCACTGAACAACTTGATGTAAATTTGTTTCTTAGGAGAGTGGACACTATTATTATTGTGGATATAAATAGCGCCAGTATTTTCCGTAGCGCTTTACAGTTACATGTATACATTCACATCAGGCCCTGACCTGAAGAGCTTACAATCTAAGCACATTTATCTGACACATACAACCTATCAATACTATCGATTGTGGGGGAAACCGGAGTGCCCTAAGGCAACCCACGCAAGCACAGGGAGAACATACAAACTCCATACAGATGTCCAAGGATGGATTTGAACTCAGGACTTCAGTGCTGCAAGTCAACCTGCTACAGTTGCTATAGAGATCCCTACGCCCCTGTTTCGGTGCAGTTCCATACCTCCCAACATTTGAAAATCCAAAAGAGGGTCAGGTGGATTGAGGGATAGCTGTATGCAAAGCATGCCATGCCCAAAATGTAACCATACCCACTTTTCAAATCACACCAATTTAGAAATGCAACCCAGCTGATAATAGTAAACTGGCTGGAAAATTGGAACTGACTGACAAACTGAGACTGGTGAAATGGATGACAAACTGAGACTGGTGAAATGGATGACAAACTGAGACTGGTGAAATGGGTGACCAACTGAGACAGTGAAATGGCTTACCTGCATCCATTGTCCAGTTACTTACCTGCATCCAGTATCCAGTTACTCACCTGCATCCTGTGTACAGTTACCCAGCTGCATCCAGTATCCAGTTTATTACCTGCATCCAGTAACCTGTTACTTACCATCATCCAGTGTCCAGTTACTTACCTGCAACTAGTATCCAGTTACTCATCTTGTTCCAGTGTCCAGTTACTTACCTGCATCCAGTGGCCAGTTACTTATCTGCATCCAGTGTCTAGTTACTTACCTGCATCCAGTAACCAGTTACTCACCTGCATCCAGTATTCAGTTATTCACCTGCATAGTGTCCAGTTACTCACCTGCATCCAGTGTCCAGTTACTCACCTGCATCCTGTATCCAGTTACTCACCTGCAAACAGTATCTAGTTAGTCACCTGCATCGAGTGTCCAGTTACTTACCTGCATCAAGTAACCAGTTACTTACCTGCAAACAGTATCTAGTTACTCACCTGCATCCAGTGTCTAGTAACTCACCTGTAAACAGTATCTAGTTACTCACCTGCATCCAGTATCTAGTTACTCACCTGTAAACAGAATCTAGTTACTTACCTGTATCCGGTGTCCAGTTACTCACCTGCATCCAGTAATCAGTTACTCACCTGCATCCAGTGCCCAGTTACTTACCTGCATCCAGTGCCCAGTTACTCGCCTGCATCCAGTATCCAGTTACTCACCTGCATCCATTATTCAGTTACACACCTGCATCCAGTGTCCAGTTACTCACCTGCATCCAGTATCCAGTTACTCACCTGTATACAATGTCCAGTTACTCACCTGCATCCAGTGTCCAGTTACTCACCTGCATCCAGTGTCCAGTTACTCACGCATCAGTATCCAAGTTACTCACCTGCAATCCAGTTCTCAGTTACTACACTGCATCCTCCAGGTCCCTAGTTAGCACCATGCATCCAGTATCAGTTACTCACCTGCAATCCAGTATATAGGTACTCACCTGTATCCAGTACTCACTGCATCCAGTACAGTTACTCACCTTTGTATCCAATTACTCACCGCATCCAGTATCCAGTTACTCACCTGCATACAATGATTCAGTACTCACCTGCACCAGTGTACGTTACTCACTGCATCAGTATCCAGTTACTCACTGCATCCAGTATACAGTTACTCACTGCATCCAGTATCCGTTACTCACCTGATCCAGTATCAGTATCACAGCATCCAGTATCAAGTACTTACCTGCATCCAGTGTCCAGTTACTCACCTGCATCCAGTATCCAGTTACTCACCTGCATCCAGTATCCAGTTACTCACCTGTATCCAGTTACTCACCTGCATCCAGTATCCAGTTACTCACCTGCATCCATTATTCAGTTACTCACCTGCATCCAGTGTCCAGTTACTCACCTGCATCCAGTATCCAGTTACTCACCTGCATCCAGTATCCGGTTACTCACCTGCATCCAGTATCCAGTTACTCACCTGCATCCAGTATCAAGTTACTTACCTGCATCCAGTGTCCACTTACTCACCTGCATACAGTGTCCTGTTACTCACCTGCATCCAGTATCCAGTTACTCACCTGCATCCAGTATCCAGTTACTCACCTGCATCCAGTATCAAGTTACTTACCTGCATCCAGTGTCCACTTACTCACCTGCATACAGTGTCCTGTTACTCACCTGCATCCAGTATCCAGTTACTCACCTGCATCCAGTATCAAGTTACTTACCTGCATCCAGTGTCCACTTACTCACCTGCATACAGTGTCCTGTTACTCACCTGCATCCAGCGTCCAGTAAGGCCGAGGCCACACTACAACGCACAAAATCGCACACGCAATCGCGAGCATAATCGAACATGCATTGTTGAGCGTTTGCGCATGCATTTGTGCAATTTAACATTATTAAAATGCATGCGTTTGTGTAAAAAATTGGTGTATTCAAAAACGCAATGCACGGCATCGGAAATCGCGGGAATTTTTGCATTCCTGTTTTTTCCATTTTACACCAAATTGCACGCCAATCGCGCTAAAAAACATGTTATTGTGGCCTAGCCCTAACTTACCTGCAACCTGTTCCAGTGTCCAGTTATTCACCTGCATCTAGTAACCTAGGCCTGGGCAAAGTAAGGCCTGGGGGCCACATACCTGTCTGGCCCCTCAATTCTAGACCTGTTACCCAAAAATATCTTAATAAGAATTGATTGTCTCAGGCTGGATAAATAAATTATTTTTAATAAGTTTATTTTTTGAAAGAAGAGGACATGATCAATTGATAATTGAATGGAATGGAGCTAAAATATTACACACCTTCTATTAAAAATGTTATTCGACACTGGAACAGGATGCTGGTGAGTAACTGGATACGGAGGCAGGTGAGTAACTGGACACTGATGCAGGTGAGTTACTGGACACTGAAACAGCTGCAGGTGAGTAACTGGATGTAGGTAGTAACTGGACACTGGAACAGGATGCGTGAGTAACTGGAAATTGGAAAAGGATGCAGGTGAGTAACTGGATGCAGGTAACTAACCAGACAAAGGATGCAGGTAAGTAACTGGAGAGTGTATGCAGGTGAGTAACTGGATAATGGAGGCAGGTAATAACTGGACACTGGGCAGGTAAGTAACTGGATATTGATGCAGGTGAGTAACTGGACACTGGATGCAGGTAAGTAACACAACACTGGATGCAGGTGAGTAACTGGACACTGGAAAGGATGCAGGTGAGGAACTGGACACTGGAACAGGATGCGTAAGTAACAGGACACAGGATGCAGGTAACTGGATACTGGAGCAGGTAAGTAACTGGACACTGGATGCAGGTGAGTACTGGACACTGGATGCAGGGAGTAATGGACACTGGAGGCAGGTGAGTAATTGGACACTGGAACAGGATGCTGGTGAGAAACTGGATACTGGAGGCAGGTGAGTTACTGGACACTGAAACAGGCTGCAGGTGAGTACTAATGCAGGAAAGTAACTGGACACTGGAACAGGATGCAGGTGAGTAACTGGACCTGGAAAAGGATGCAGGTGAGTAACTGGATGCAGGTAACTAACCAGACAAAGGATGCAGGTAAGTAACTGGAGAGTGGATGCAAGTGAGTAACTGATACCTGGAGGCAGGTAAATACTGGACACTGATGCAGGTAGTAACTGGACATTGGATGCAGGTGAGTAACTGGACACTGAATGCAGCGAGTAACTGGACACTGGAGGCAGTTAATTAACGGACACTGGATGCAGGTAAGTAACTGGACACTGGATGCAGGTAAGTAACTGGACACTGTAACAGGATGCAGGTGAGTAACTGGTCACTAGAACAGGATGCAGTGAGTAACTGATGCAGGTAAGTAACGGACACAGGATGCAGGTGAGTAACTGGATACTGGATGCAGGTAAATGAGTGGACACTGGATCAGGTGAGTAACTGGATACTAAATTGCAGGTAAGTAACTGGACACTGGTGCAGGTGAGTAACTGGACACTGGATGCAGGTAAGTAACAGGGCATAGGATGCGGTGAGAAACTGGATACTGGAGGCAGTTAAGTAACTGGACACTGGATCAGGTGAGTAAATACCCTGGATGCAGGTAGTAACTGGACAATGGAACAGGCTGCAGGTGAGTAACTGGACACTGGAACAGGATGCAGGTGAGTAACTGGATACTGTTGCAGGTAAGTAACGGGACACTGGATGCAGGTGAGTAATTGGACACTGAACACGATGCAGGTAAGTAACAGTACACAGATGCAGGTGATGTAACTGGATAGTGGAGGCAGGTGAGTAACTGGATTACTGGAGGCAGGTAAGTAACTGGACACTGGATGCAGGTGAGTAACTGGACACTGGATACGGTGAGTAACTGGACACTGGAACAGGATGCAGGTGAGTAATTGGACACTGGAACGTATGCAGGTGAGTAACTGGATACTGGATGCAGGTAAGTAACAGGACACTGAATGCAGGTGAGTAACTAGACACTGGAATATGATGTAGGTAAGTAACAGGACCAGAATGCAGGTAAGTAACTGGATACTGGAGGCAGGTAAGTAACTGGACACTGGATGCAGGAGAGTAACTGGACCTGGATGCAGGTAAGTAACAGGACACTGAATGCAGGTGAGTAACTAGACACTGGAATATGATGTAGGTAAGTAACAGGACACAGAAATGCAGGTAAGTAACTGGATACTGGAGGCAGGTAAGTAACTTGACACTGGATGCAGGTGAGTAACTGGACACTGGATGCAGGTAAGTAACTGGACACTGGATGCAGGTGAGTAACCGGATACTGGTAAGTGACAGGGACACTAGATTCAGGTAAGTAACTGGATGCAGGTAAGTGACAGGACACTGGATACAGGTGAGTAACTGGATACAGGTAAGTGACAGGACACTGGATACAGGTGAGTAACTGGATGCAGGTAAGTGACAGAACACTGGATACAGGTAAGTGACAGGACACTGGATACAGGTGAGTAACTGGATGCAGTTAAGTGACAGAACACTGGATACAGGTAAGTGACAGGACACTGGATACTGGTGAGCAACTGGATACAGGTAAGTGACAGGACACTGGATACAGGTAAGTGACCGGACACTGGATACAGGTGATTAACTGGATAAAGGTAAGTGACAGGACACTGGATACAGGTGAGTAACTGGATACAGGTAAGTGACAGGACACTGGATACAGGATGAGGGTGAGTAACTGGATATTGGTACTGGATGCACGTGAGTAACTGGACACTGGAACAGTATGCAGGTAAGTAAAAATACACAGGATGCAGGTAAGTAACTGGACACTGGATGCAGGTGAGTAACTGGACACTGGATGCAGGTGAGTAACTGGACACTGGATGCAGGTGAGTAACTGGACACTGGAACAGGATGCAGGTGAGTAACTGGACACTGGAACAGGATGCAGGTGAGTAACGGATCAGGTAGTACAGACACAATGCAGGTGAGTAACTGGATACTGGATGCAGGTAAGTAACTGGACACTGGATGCAGGTGATTAACTGGACACTGGAGCAGGTGAGTAACTGAATACTGGATTGCAGGTGAATAACTGGATACTGGATGCAGGTGAGTAACTGGATACTGGAACAGGATGCAGGTAAGTAACAGGGCACAGGAAGCAGGTGAGTAACTGGATACTGGAGGCAGGTAAGTAACTCGATACTGGATGCAGGTGAGTAACTGGATGCAGGTAAGTGACAGGACACTGGATGCAGGTGAGTAACTGGATGCAGGTAAGTGACAGGACACTGGATGCAGGTGAGTAACTTGATGCAGGTAAGTGACAGAACACTGGATACAGGTGAGTAACTGGATACAGGTGACAGGAAACTGGATACAGGTGAGTAACTGGATGCAGGTAAGTGACAGAACACTGGATACAGGTGAGTAACTGGATACAGGTAAGTGACAAGACCAGACTGATATCAGGTGAGGCAACTGGATACAGTAAGTGAAAGGACACTGATACGGTAAGTGACTGGCCATTGGATACGATGTGATTACTTGATAAACGTAAGTTCCGGACACTGGATACAGGTGTAGTAACTGATGCAAGGTACGTGACAGGACCTCATACAGGTAAGTGACAGCACACGGGATACAGTGAGTACTGATATCAGGTAAGTGACCGGACCGTAGATACAGTGAGGTGACTGGTCAGGTAGGACAGGACCCTAGCACAGGTGATAACTGGACACGGTAATGACCAATACAGGTTAAGTGACGGAGGACACTGGAAGAGTAAGTATCTGGATAATAGTGACCAGGACACTGGAATACAGGTGAGTAGCTGGAATACAGGTCGTGACAGGACACTGGATACAGGTATTGTAAGTGGACGAGACACTTGATACGGGGAGGTACTGGATACGGTAAGTGCATGACCACTGGGTACAGTGAGTAATGTATACAGGTAGTTAGACTGAATCGTAAGCATGGGATCGTGTACGCACTGGGACTACAGGTGAGTACTGGTGCGTAAGTGACAGAACACTGGATACGTGTGCAGCTATACTAGGTCAGTAAGTGACAAGACACTGGAACAGTGAGCAACTGGATACAGTTACAGTTACAGACACTGATAACAGTAAGGACCGGACACCGGATAGCAGGTGATTAATGATATAAGGAGAAGTGACAGGACACTGGATACAGTGAGTAACTGAATACTGTAAGTGACCGGACATGGATACGGTGAGTACTGGATCCTGGTAAGTGACAGAATTTGATATAGGTTAAGTGACGCACACTGGATTACAGTGATATCTGGATGCAGGTTAAGTGACAGGAACTAATACACGGCTGAGTAACTGGATAGCATGTAAGTAACAGGAAACCTGACCAGTGTAGATTAACTGGACACAGGTAAATGATAGGACATTGGATGCAGGTAAGTGACAGGACACTGGATACAGTTAATTGGATACAGGTATGTGACTGGACACTGGATACAGGTGAGTAGTTGGATGCAGGTAAGTGACAGGACACAGGATACAGGTGAGTACTGGATACAGCTAGTGACAGGACATGATACAGGTGAGTAACTGGAGTACAGGTAAGTGATAGGACACTGGACTAGCAGGTAGTAACTGATACAGGTAAGTGACAACACTGGTAGAGGTAAGTAGCTGGATACAAGTTAAGTGACATGACACTGGATCCAGGATGAGAGCTGAATAGAGGTACAGTGCAGACACTGGATACAGGTTAGTAACTGATACAGGTACTGTAAGTGACAACACCTTGAATACAGGTGAGTAACTGGATACAGGTAAGTACGCGACTCTGGTATACAAGTAAGTGACATGACAATGGTGATACAGGTGAGTACTGGATACAGGTAAGTGACAGACACGGATACAGGTAAGTGACAGCACACTGGACACAGGTGAAGTAACTGGATCAGGTAAGTGACAGGACACTCGGACAGCCCTATCAGGTAAACGTGCAGTTGCAGCACTGGATCAGTATTACTGGATACAGGTGTGAAGTGACACGACAGTTGAGTAACTGCACAGGTAATGACAGGACGACTGATACAGTGAGTAATAACTGGTAGTGACAGACACTGAACGTTACATGGTGGTTACTGCAGACCTGACAGGTGAGTAACTGAGCCAGGTAATGACAGGAACACATGGATACAGGTGAGTAATGATAATGTGCAGCACGTACATGTGACACGGAACGGCAGCACTGATACGGAGTGACCGGATGGATATGATTAATGATAAAGGTAAGTTGAGTAGGACCCTGGATCAGGTAAGTACCGGATCAGTGTAGTGACAGAACCACTGATACGAGTATTGATAAGTAGGATCAAGAGCTAAGGTGCCCACTGGAATACGTAGATCCACACGGATAGGGTAAGTGACAACTGGATACAGTAACTTTAAGGAGTTAGGCATGATAAGTGATAGACTGGAAACAGTAAGTGACAGGACACTGGATACATTGGTATGATAGCAGTCTACGCTTACGGTAGTGCCAGCATTGTACGTTAGAACTGACAGGAGCAGACTGGAGAGTAGTATGATGTAAGTGACAGTAATGGATACATATGACCCGGTATGTGACTGGGCCACGGATACCAGGTGAGTATATGGATGCAGGTAAGTGACAGGACCAGGATACAGGTGAGTAACTGGATACAGCTAAGTGACAGACTACTGATACAGTTAGTAACTGGATACAGGTAAGTGACAGGACACTGGATACAGGGAGTAAACTGGATACAGGTAAGTGACAGTACACTGGATAAGTAAGTATCGGATACCAGTAAGTGACAGGACCACTGGATCCAGGGTGAGTAGCTGAATAGCGGTATGAGCAGGACACTTGGATACAGGGAGTAACTGTCAGTATTGTATGATTGACAGGACCACTGGATACCGGTGAGTAACTGGATACATGGTAAGTGAAAGGCGACTGGGTACCGGTAAGTGCACACACTGGATAACAGTTGATACTGGATGGTAGTAAGTGACAGGACACTGGATACGAGTGAGTAACCTGGATACAGGGTAAGTGACAGGACACCAACACGAGTGAGTAACTGGACAAGGTAAATGACATGACCACTGATACAGGTAGATATTGGGATGCAGTATAGTGACCGCACACCTGGATACAGTTTAATTGTAATAAGGTCATGACTGGACACTGGATACAGGTGAGGTAATTTGATGCAGGTAAGTGACATGAGGCACAGAGACAGGTGAGTAACTGGATACAGTCTAAGTGACAGGACACTGCTACAGGTGGAGTAACTGATACGGTATTGACAGAACAGGTCTGGATACAGGTGAGAACTGGCATCACAGGTAAGTGACAGGACACGTACGTTGAGTGATAGCTGAATACCAGTAAGTACGACGAATTGGTTACCGGTGGTACTGGATAAGGTACTGTAAGTGATAGGACACTTGATACAGGTGCGTATACTGGATACACCGGTGACTGTAAGTGACAGGACACTTGAATACAGTGAGTCACTGTCATGTAGACTACCATGGTCTAATTGACTGACCTGGATACATGAGTAATGGTGTAGACGGCTGGATACAACTGATACAGGTTGCAGCATGATCTGGGATAACTGTAGTGAACAGAAGCATGGATCACTGGAACTGCACAGGTACGTGACAGACACTGGATCCGGTAGTAACTGATCAGTGTAAGTGAAACAGGCCTTGGTACAGTAAGTGACAGGTACACTGGAGTAGAGGTACTAGTAACATGTACAGTGTGACCGGACACTTGGTACAGGATTGACAGACCTGTAGAGGTAAACTGGAACCGGAGCGTACGTAACAGGAGTAATACGTAATAACATAATGCGAGATATAACATAACGTGCATGCTAATGATATAGTAATATACACACATTCCATGGCTAATGAGTATTAATATACCACACCGGCCATGCTAATGGAGCGAATCCAGTAGTGTAGAATCCCGCATGACAGGAAGGTAGTAATTACACACAGTCCCATGCTAATGAGGTAATAAATACAACACAGTCCATGGCTATAGAGGTAGTAATATACACACATCCACGCCTCATAAGGGTATATATACACACACGTCCCACGCCAATAAGAGTTACATATACACGCAGTCCACGGCTAATGAATATAGTAATATACACAGTCCATGGCTAATGGAGTAGTAATTACACACAGTCCAGCTAATGGAGATAGTAGATATACCACAGTCCACGGTCTAATGGATGTAATAATAGTACACACAGTCCACTGCGAATGGAGGTAATAAATACACACAGTACATGGCTAATGGGGTAATAATATACACCCCGTCCATGGCTAATGGAGGTATAATATACACAACAGTTTCATGTGCTATGGAGTACATATATCCACATCATCCCGGCTAATGGGAGGTAATAATATACACACAGTCCCCGGCCAATGAAGGTAATATAACAAACGCAGTCCACTGGCTAATGGATTAGTAATATCACAGTCCATGGCTAATGAAAGTAGTACATATACCCAACAGTCCCATGCTAATGGTTAGTAATATACAACAGTCCCCGTCTATGGAGGTAATAACATTACCACACAGTCCAGCGGCTAATGGTGGTAATAAAACACACAGTCCATGGCTACATTGAGGTAATAAATACACCAGTCCACTGCTAGTATGGAGATATATACACACAGTCCAGCGCTAATAGAGGTAATAAGTACACAAGTCCACGGCCATAAGGTAATAATAAGCATCGCGCAGATCATACACGTCATTAATGACGGTATAGTAAATATACACAGCCAGCTAATGGTATTATATAATGGACACACAGCCATGCTATTGGATAGTTAATATAACCACGCACGCTAAGAATCACGACCACGCCCTACAATGGAAGGTAATAATTATAGTACCCAGTCCACGGCCAATGGGATAATAATATACCACAGTCCATCGCTAATGGAGGAAAGATATATAACACAGTCCATCACGGCGAATATATCCGGAGATGTAATGGGAGATAACACACCACGCATTCGATGGCTAATAATGAGCACCACCGTAATGTAGAATATACACCCGTCCATGGCTAATATATCCAGCGGTATGGAGGTAATAATAACGTCACGGTAATATTTCACATATCGCTAATGGAGGTAATACTATACACGCGTACGGCATGTATCCATCGATGCTAATGGGGGTATAATATACACACATGTCCACAGCATACTGGGGAGTAAGTGTAATATAACACGCAGTCCCACGGCGATGGAGGTATATAATATACACCAGTCCATGGCTATGGGTGGTATAATATCACACTCCACAGGATGGGGTTATCCCAGCCACTGCATTCGGTAATAATATACCCAGTCCACGGCTCTAAATGGGTATCATATATCACACAGTCCACGGCCATGTGGTAATAATATACACAGCAGTCCCACGTGTAATGAGTAAGATACCGTCACAAATAGTAATCACAGTCCCACGCTAATTGAGGAATAATAATACACACAGTCCACCAATTGGGATCAGGTCAATGGATATAGTAATATACACACAGTCCACCGGCTAATGGAGGTAATAATATCATCACAGTCCATGGCTAATGGATGGTAATATACACACAGTCCACCGGTCATGGAGGTAATAATATACTACACGTCCACGGCTACATGGGGATACTATATCAATACACACAGTCCATGCTTATGGAATTACACCAAGTATTGAGTAAATTCCGTACGATGAATATGAATACACACAGGTCCACGGCCTATGGGGATAATTATACACACATGTCGCCATCTAAGAGGTTATAACCCGTCATGCATG
This sequence comes from Hymenochirus boettgeri, assembly GCA_019447015.1. NCBI lineage: Eukaryota > Metazoa > Chordata > Amphibia > Anura > Pipidae > Hymenochirus > Hymenochirus boettgeri. The sequence goes on along the minus strand of CM033473.1, from coordinate 273,087,422 downwards.
GAGGTAATAATATAAACACTGTCCAGCGCTAATGGAGATAGAGTAATATACACACAGTTCGTTTGATACACATGCAACTGAAGGATATAAGTCAATGGAGTATAACTCACCACAGTCCCAGGCTAATGGATGGTAGATATAACACAAGTCCATGAGAGGAAAATCACAATCCTGGAAATGGGAGGTAATAATTACACACGTCACCTGTAAGGATATATTAATATACACCAGTCCACTGGTTATGGAGGTAGTACATATACACACATCATGGCTATTGAGGTAAAATATACACACAGTCCACGCTTAATAGAGTTAGTAATTACACACAGTCCATGTCTACATATGTGAGGAATATATACACACATCTGGCTAATGGAGTATATATATACACACATCCATGGCTAATGGATGTGTATATTATACCACATGTCCATGGTCTAATGGAGGTGAATATAACACAAGTCCACGGCTTATGGAGGTACATAATTAAACCAGTCCCAATGGTCTAGAATATACACATTGGCTCTGGATTATAATATACACACAGTCCCCACGTATAATGGAAGTAAGTAATATCACACCAGTCCATCAGACTATGGAGATAATATAACACATCCATGGTCTAATGGAGTATATTATACACACAATACAGGCTTAATGAGGAGTAATATACACACATCCAGGCTATGGAGTAATAATAACATCCACGTTAATGGTCGTATAACAAGTCCATGGCTAAGGGATATCTAATTACACACAGTCCATTCTATGGATATAGTAATGAGTACACACAGCCACGGTATGAAGTAGTTAATTACCAACACGTCCCACGACGTTCAATGAGAGTATAATCTATACACACATGTCCATGGCTAATGAAGTAAATAAACCCGTCGCATGAGTTATATACACACAAGTCCCATGGCTAATAATGAGGTAGTAAACTATACACACAGTCCATGGTCTGAATGAGTATACTATAAATAAGCACCGAGTACCCCGACGGTTAATGGAGGTAAGTAATATAACCTCGGCTAATCGGAGTAATAATAACACACGATCGACGCAATGTTTATAGCCCGTAAGATATGTAACCAAGCCCGACTCATGGTAAAATACAACAGCCCTCAATGGAGTATTCACCGTCCGCTAATGGAGGAAACTAATATACCGCCAGCAGGAGTAGTTACGACACAGCTGCAATGATATATATACAGCGGTAGGTAGATTTGCCCGGAGATATATCACAGTCCGGCTAGGAGAAGTATAAATCGGCTATGGTTAAGGGGAGTTTGATAAGGTTTCCTCAAAATGCGCTTGCGCTTCCAAGGAGTCATTCCGTGCCCACTCCGGCATTTAACTACCATAGAGTTGGATTCAGCGCCACCTGCGGCTAGATAGAACATCGGCGCGTCTGGTTTAAACGATAAAGGGAATGGCGGCGTGCTGCTGTCTCTGGCTGAACTGTGAGGGGGCGAGAAAAGGAGCTTTAGAGCGGCCGCTGGCTGCTGCTCTACCTTGGAACCATTGTAGACTGACCAGGGGCGCGCATGGAGTGGGTGGGACACGGCCGTAAAGCCGCACGCGGAAAAGCACTGACGGGAGGTTTATTCTCCCGCACCCGCTCCAGCCAACAGCCGGCCCCATTCCCAGGGAGAAGCCGTGTCAAGGTGAGAGGGAACTCGGGGAAGGGTTTCGGGTAACTGTCAACTCAACATTCACTGACCCGAACATGGAGTCCCAAGGGGCATGCTGGGTAGATGTTAGTTCAGCCACAGCTGGAATGCCCCCAATTGGATTTTATTGTCATGGTTCAATACATGTATCAGACACCCCCACATTTGTCCTGCTGTTTAGTCTAACTACCGTTCCTTGAGCCTCTATAATGCTAATAGCTTTGGGGGGGTCACAAATTGGCATAGGACTGCACCTATCCTTTTTTATTTTCGACTTTGAACTTAATAGCTACAAACTACAGCTTTGTGTTAATGGGATTTCCATCCAATGTAGGTTAGCCAAGTCCTCAATAGGCAAATATTCCCACTCCCTGGCAACCGACGAGTCTCGGGGGTCACGTTCTGTGTTTACAGGGCTTTCAGTGGAACCAACATATATGTACAATGTAAAAGTATGTAAACTACAACCCTTAGTAATGTCAGTTAATGCACATTACTACCAAGAAGCCACTCATTGCGAAAGTACAACTCTTATAATGTCCCGTAAGTGCACATTACTACCAAGAAGCTATACATTGCAGAATAGTACAACCTCTTAGTATGTCATTTAATGCACATTCTACCGACGAATCATTACATTCCAGAATAGTACAACCTCTTAGTAATGATTCAGTCCTAATTCACAGCTACTACCAGAAGCCATACTGTTGGCCAGATAGTACAAACCGTCTGTAGTAATGTCAGTTAATGCACACCACTATCAAGAAGTCCATACATTGTCAAAATAGTGCAAAACATAAGCAACTCCAAAACAAAAGCACACAAAGCACCAAGAACACCACAAAAACCTTTCACCGCCTTCTACCCACCAACCCAAATTGGCCACCATAACCTGCACCGCAAAATACACCTCCACCCTAATTCCCTCTGTAATGGGAATCACAGGCCACAGAAGCAGTAATGTTTTGAAGAGTAAAACATTTTTACCTCCTGTGAAAGTTTAGACAGTTCAGCACGCTTTTAAAGGAATGAGAAGCAGAACACTGTACTGTTGGGCCATACACAAGACTGTGCGTGTGTGTGGTTTACCTTTATATGTATTTACCTTCTGCAACGCTGGGGTCTAGTGTCGCAATCGATTCAGTGTGGGATTGATTTTTGGCCTGCCACTGCCATGCAGTATAGTGAAAAGGCAAGTTGAAATGCTTGGTCTTTCTATTCCTTTAAATCCTGCACCTTCTGTCCCTGGGCTAGAGAAAATCAACTCAAGGAGTGGGTGTGTGCATTATGCACCTTTGTGGGCACACGCATGTTATTTATGGATTTTTGCACATGGGCGATACGTGGAGGAGTTTCTTTTTAATGCCAGGAGAGACCAAAAGTTACTTGTTTGTGTCTGTGTAAGACAAACGGTAAAGCGCCCTCTCTGGCGAAACTGGGTATATAAACGTTCTGATTCTAAAGTGATTATGAATTACACTTGTGTTTAAAATCCACTTGCTTCACAATACTAGTGGTGTAGGTCTCCTCCTATTATTACCCAAGGCTAGAATTACTACTCCCAATTATGGATGGGTGCCCTCTAGGAAAAAACTGTATACAGACAATGCTGCCAACCTTTCCAAAGAGTGCATATGGTCTGCCAGTTCCTATAAAAAAGGCACACACTAAATACCCATGGATGAAAAGGCAAAAGTATATCTTTCAAACTACTTATTTGCTGTGGACACTCTTGATGCAATTATACATTACAAAGCATATTTTTATCTTACTTCCCCTATACACACAAATCTAAATGTATTGTATAATGATACATATCTCTATATACCATAAAACAATTGAGGCTGAGGGCCATGGACATACATGGTCCGTACGTTCTTACCACTCACTTAACTTGTACATACATAGTTCATGACAACATTATGGTTATCATCAGAGTCCAGATCAGACTACTACATTTAGTAAGTAACTACCATCAGATAATTCACTCGTACACCCCTGAATTACCAGTGCATTTCGGATCCAAACCTTAAGCGGTGAGAATCTGTAGGCAGGCCATACACGTAATCATATGGTTTACTTTTAACGACGATCTATTTATGGTACAAAATTATTATCCTCCACCCAACCTTTATTCAGGAGGGGTAATCGGACTTGTTACATTATCAAATTACGGAGTAGCACCTCTCCCGTTTACCTAGTCCAAGATCCTCTTCCACTAAACATTTAGGGTTCCTTCGCCTGTCCCGAATCCACCAAACTTTCAGTGGACCGGTAATTCAGTCTTCTAACACCTCCCAGCAGAACACTCTGGTTACACGTGTATCAGATTCTTACTCCGTCCCACCTCACACAAAATTTCCTTCCCGGATTACTGCACACACAACCAATTTAAAATGTACATATGACCTTACCTACTAACCTCTTCAATAGACGCCGCTATAGTTCAATCACAGCAATTTCATGTCCAAGCTTGGGCTCCCTCCGCATTAGCCCCTATGCCTCAAACCAACACCGACCGCCGTTTCGCGCCCTAAACCGAGCGCTTCGTCGGGTTAAAATCACATGCCTTGGTTTTTAAGCATGAACACTCCTGTTTTCTCTTTCTCCAGGTCTCTCCCTCTCAGGCTTAACACTTTAGTTTCTTGTTACTATCCAACGCTATGTCCCAAAAACCCCACAAACACAACACTGCACTTAAATTAAAGCTGCACAGTTTTAAAAAAAAGTTAGATGGCATCGTTCATCTGCTTTTTTTTTTTTTTTTTAAAGATGTGATTTACACGTGCAATTCATCAGGTCCCTTATAAACCTGGCTGTGATAACTAAGTGGGATTTTCCAGGGTACATAATTGCCTACTCATCCTTGTTACAGTCATTCTAATTTGAGAAATCAGTCGATGACTAGTCAAAACTTTTCAGACCTAAACTAAGCCCAGTTTGATCTAACTGGTCATTGGTGAAAAACCAAAGCTTTAATGTTTGGTTTCTCCTACACCAAGTGTATACCCAATGAATAATATGGTTAATCGATAGGATACATTGTGCCTGGTTTTATGCTCTTAACTTAATTATATCAAATCTTTTTGCTGTCAGCGATTCTGCATTGTGTTTTATCTCAAATCTAACATGCTTGCAAAGTTTAAATTTCTCACTTACAAACACACAGTTTGGGTAGGCGTGGCCTACGGCAAGTAATCTAAAGTGACTGTGCCCCATTTTAACTCATTTGCCACAGCTTTGAGTACTTGTTTTCGTCATTAGGATTATGTGTTTTATTAGTATTTATAATCTCTCTGTCGCACAGGTTCGCGTGTATCATTCTACCTGTTGCTCACATTGAAAGGGATGAGACAGTTTTGCTTTTTCCATCTGAAGGTGGGATGCATTTTTTGATACTATTTCAAGAACAAGTCTTGCATGGAGTGTTTAGTGGTTGCATACTATTCTAGGTTTAAATGCTATTTATGTTCATCTGGGGCAGAAAGAATTTTAACTTCCCAATGCAACCAAGAGCTTTCTGCGAACAGAGCTATACAGCGGCGCCTAGTGTGGAACTTCCTATAAGTTGTTTCTGGAAACTGCCTTTCTACAGGACTCTTTTAGCCATAACTATATCGAATTAAGGTCCTGAACCTTTCAGGGATAATGCGTTAGGAGCCCGTTGACTGATTATTTAGTTTTTAATTTACGCTTTTTCTTCCTTGGTTTAGGGACAGAACAGACATGTTCTGGAATGGTGAAACTCCCTGAAACGAATACAAAAGGCATGATTTGTGGAAGGTTCTCATTCATTCCATGTCACTGGTATATCTGTTGTATTAGTTAGGTCACCAGGACTTAATAGTTCCTTGAAGATGGTTTCGCCTATTCATCTGACGGATCCTCTCAATTCAGATGACTTGTACAGAAGCGTTGTTGTCAATTATGTACCCAGTATCAAGGGTTCACTATCTCAAACAACATTAATCTGAACACTACAATTTGAGGAATAAAGTGATGGTACTCGCCATAGTTATCTGTGCTTGTCCTAGTGAGTGCTCCTAATTCCTTCCCCACCCTCCCTTACTCCACTGCCTTCTTGTTGGTTCCTTGCGACACTTGTAATCTCTGCACACCTCCCCATGGACACGGCTCTGCTTTCACATCTCCCGCCTCCCTTCTTTCTGCTTCTCTCTGCTGAATTCTCATAATTTTGAGAAACTGTGCTGGCAGGCAAAGTCCTAGTTAGGTGTCGAACATAGGACACATATAATGCTTGTGACGGTTCTCATTCATCCAGTCATGGTAATATCTGTTGTATTCAATTAGCATCAACTGTGACTTTAAATGTATTCGTGAAGACTTTCGCTAAGTCATATCCGACTGGCTTTCCTCAACACGAGTCATTCTGATTGAGAAAGCCGTCGGATGACTACGAAACGTCTTCAAGAACTACTTCACAGTCCAGTTGATCTAATGAATACAACAATAGGCACACATAGTAAATTTCCTGTATAGGACCATAGTATAAGTGACCGGTCTTTCCTGTAAAGGCTGTGATTTCAATGAAGATTTCTCATGGATCTATAGCTCAGATTTAAAATCTGAAAAAATTTTGGAGCAGTCAGTGGGATCTTCTGTATCTAATCTGACGATTGATTATTTAGAGTATAGATACTCTTTAATCCCATTAGCATATCACAGCCAGCGTTCGGACCTTCTGAATGCCAAGGGCTGATTGCATTTGTGGGCAAAGAGGTGTTATAGGAACGCCCAGGTAAGGTGCAAAACAGCATGGTACATGGCAGACAGTTGGTGACGAACCCCCACCCCTCTATTCACACTATGGTTGCCGGATATATTAGGTCTTCTCTTGCTGTACCTTTCAGCAGTTTAGATGCATATTCTGAGGTTAAACTGCATCATATTCTCTGTTTTTGAGCTACTCCCAGTTTTGACCTTCTAATTCTATTGTCAATGTTATATGGAGTCTGTTGCACTGCAATGCGTCTTATCGAAGCAATCGCCATTTTTTGTTCCATTTGGCATGCCCAGGCGATCCCCGAACATTTACAGGGATCGCAGTGGCATGCAGACGGTAACACTCATGTATTGTCCGCTCTAGTGAAACTATTTTATGTTACACTAAACATTGTTGTGTGCCCTGTTAGCCTTTAAGGGTATCATGTTTTACAAAGAAGATTAAATGAATATAAGATTACTGGATTTCTGTCTTCCTTTTACTTAATGAGGGAAGTACCTGTGTTGGCCTGTGGTAGAAGCGCATGGCCTACCGATTCCGAAACCACTTAGTGGTTGGTGCACTGGCCAGTGTTCCCTTCTAGATGCTGTTACGCTCCTGCATGCTGCACAAATATGCTCGAATATAAGCACTTCTGTATGGTCCGTGCACAAACTTCATTTTGTATGCAACACCAGAAAGATTTAAATGAACATGGTCTTGTTATGTGATACCACTGCATGTTTCCAACAGTATTTAATTGAAAATCTTTTGCCGCATAAGTCGGTGGGTTAGAGCATAGTGTTACTTGATACTTATTCTTTATTAACCATAACCTAGGAAAAGGTGGTGTACCGTGTGTAAGCCAGTCAAATGTTTACAGTGATAACCCTTTTTGAAATAAAAAACCAAAGATGGTATAAAGGTGATGCCCTTTATTGCTAACTACGAAATCATAGTCAGCTTGCCGAACATTCTAGTTCCTTTTTCAAAGCTGATTAGATGCACTAGATGTTCTTATCTTGCTATGATTCTCTTTTTATTAAACACACCTCGTAATAACTGTACTATCTAATGTAACTGTTATACAGACCATTATGGGTAGTGTATAAGGTTGGACTATATGGACTATGTCTTTATACACCCCAATACGTGTTGCTATGGTAACTGTTATGCGACATTATGGGTAGGGTAATAGGTTGACTATATTGACGTATATCTTATAGCACACCTCCATACGATGTTGCTTGTCTGTTTAGAACAACATTATGGGTAGGGTCATAAAGGTTGGACCTAGACGGCGTAGGTCCTTTATACAACCTCATCTATGTTACTTGTCACTTGTTATACCGACATTATGGGTAGGGTCTAAAGGTTGGAGTAGATAGAGATGTATGTCTGTATTCACCTCCATACTATGTTACTACTTTAACTCTTTACGACAGACATATGGGTAGGTAAAGGTTGGACTAGATGGACCATGTCTTATTTAAACCTCTAATGTCTGTGTAACTTTGTATTTGAAGCAATTTGCAGTTAATTTGACCAGCTGACTTTGGGTCTCTACAGTGAAATCCTGTTTTGTTTTTGTTTTTCTTTCTTTTGAAGCCCGTGTACAGTTTATAAATCCTATTCAATTTGTGTTACTGGCCTTACTAATCTGTAGGTTGTTTATTTACAGTGTTTTATTCGGATACTAGTATTTGTAATGTTATTGTATATATCATTTGTATGTTTATAGCTGTGATGTGTATGTTTTATCTGAAGAGACTTTTGCTTGGGTGGTTAAACATTCTTAGCAAAAAGTTGTCCATCTGGTTCTCAATTGCTAAAGGCAATAATTGTGTATGGGTCTTTAAAAGAAAAAGAATAGTTTTATATTTGCTCTTCTGATACGGTAATCTTTTTAGGAGAATCCTGATATTCAACAACTACAATTCTTATCGGTACCGAAAACTAAGCAAAGGAAAGCACAGTAACACAGTACTACGTAATTCCAAAGGAAACTCGATCCAGTCTTGTACTTAGCCTGTCAGGTCATGTAGGAGGTTTTGATCGTATCTCCACGCCTTTTTTCTTACCTAGTCCCCTATCACCAGCACTTGTACAGAAAGGTCTGTTACATACACTGACAAAATAAATAAATCCTCTCTATTTGATGTACTTAAGAATAAGCTTTAAACTGCACTGTCCTCACTCCTTGGATTCGGCTGGCACTGCAATTCTATTCTTTTTTAAAAATCCTGGGTAAGATTGCTGTAATTTCCAATAATTCCAACATGCAAAACTTACTATATCAAAGTAACCTTAAATGGGAGAAGGCTTCTCACCTACATTATGGGAATAATCTTAAAAAGGGGAACTATAGCGAGATAATATTAGTTGAAAAACGTTAAAATGAAAAGTAGGATTGGTACGTTTTTACCTCCCAGTAACACTTCTATGACAGTGGCAGAATGAAGATAACTGCTTCTTTCAGGTTTCCTGACTTCTGCAATCAACGCTATCTTTCTTTAATACAGGAGGCTCAGGGCACTAGCAACTTACATGCGAAGACTGTACATGCCTGTAGCTCCTTATGAAACTAATTTTGGTAGGTAGGAATTATCATCCTACCTCCCACTTCCACCTCCTTCCCCCAGGGAAGGAAATGTTGCACCCACAGCTTTCATCCCCATGTATTATCCCTTTATTATGTTTTTGAAAATGAAACTTCCTCACGAGGAGCCTTAAAACTTGTGGTTATCCAACAGAACTGGGCCTTTGTCAAGAAGTAGAAGGAACGAAAGAACAACAAATACCAAGCAGTGAAGGGTAAAGCAAGACCAAGGAGGAAGAACTGGTCATCCCATCTGTAGCAGGTGTCTCCGTAAAATGAAGAAGAATTTCAAATACACTATCCTTTCTTCTGATAACCGAACACACACGAGGCAAGCAATTGGTACATCAGAAAGACCCAATACTGAAACAGAAACCTCATATGCGCATTGCAGTGAAGAGTGCTCTGATTGTATCGGGGGACACCAACAGCACTGCACCAACATATGGCCCAGCACGAAGAGCCCATTCCTCAGTTTCAGGACTCAGCCGGTAACCAGCATCTTACGGAAAAAGGACATCCTTTGAAGATTGTAATGTCAACATATACTTTCAAGGAAGCAGGAACTGGTTTTAAGAGAGGTGTCAAGAGGCAATTGAATGTGAAATAATGAGACAACCTGAATAGAGGTGGTGTTTTGTTGTGTGTGTGGTGGGGGGGGGGGGGTTGACCCCAACTGTCTGCCATGTACACTGCTGTTTTGACACCTTACCGTGGGCGTTCCTATAACACTCTTAGCCACACTGCAATCACGCCTGCATTCATAATGGTCCCTTACGCCTGGCTTGAATATTCACTTGGGACTTTCCAGAGTACATAAATTGCCAACAGATTTCTTGTACAATTCATTTCTGATTGAGAAAATCCAAGTCGGATGACTAGCAAACATCTTTAAGAGCTACACTTTAATGTCCCGTTGATCTAAACTGAATACAACATTACATAGTAACATAGTATTTGGAGGGTGTAAAAGACCTAACCTCCATCTCATCCAACTGTGTACCCACCAATAATGTCTGCCATAACATTACTATACCTAGTATTGGATGGTTAAATAGAATACATCCATTGTATCAACCTTTATCCTCCCATAATGTCTGGTTTTATTGTTTATATAGTAACATAGTATTGGAGGTTGTATAAAGACATAGTCCATCTTTAAGTCCAACCTTTATACCCTTTCATAATGTCTGCCAGTTACATATTACCATAGTATAAAACTTAATAAAGAAATCCAATGTAGTCAACCTGTATACCCTACTCACACGGTCTGTTTTAAGTGGGGCCCCCCCCTTTTAAAAAGACTTTAACTTAACCGATCACGACATTAGACTGATCCTCTGAAATCGCCTTTCCATTCTTTCTGGGACCGGCATGCAATTGCAACCCCAAATTATTTTGTGATCACATGCCCGGTCGCAAAGAAGAAAGGGGAAAGATGGTTCCGGCAGGATCGTCTATGTCGTGGGTCGCTCTGGGGCACCGTATGTGAAATCTCCTAAGTATGGCCCCCTTAACAGTTACAATGTAACATAGTATTAGGATGTATGAAAAAGACTTGCCCGTCCATCTATCCCTAGTCCACCCTTTATAACCTTCCCATAATGTCCTCATGGCTACATAGTACATATATTGGTATAAAAGACATAACGTCCATCTATCCAACCTTTATACCCTATAACCCATAATATCTGTATAACCGTTACATAGTTACATAGTATTGAAGGTTGTATAAAGACTAGTCCCATCTAGTCCAACCTTTTCTATACCACCCATATGTCCTGTATAAACAGTTTACGTAGTAACAAGTATTGGAGGTTGTATCAAGACATACCGTCCATCTATCCAACCTTTATACCTTACCCCTAATGTCTGGATAACAGTTTACGTAGTAACATAGTATTGGAGGTGTATAAAGAGAGACATCCATCTAGTCCAAACCTTATATACCCTACCCATAACTGTCTGTATAACAGTTACATAGTAACATAGTATTGGAGGTTGTATAGAGATATCCTCCCTCTAGGTCCCAACCTTTATCCCTACCACCCATAATGTCTGTATAACAGTTACATAGTAACCTAGTTTGGAGGCTGTATAAGACAAGTACATCCATCTAGTCCAACCTTTATACCCCCCAAATGTCTAACAGTTTACATGTAACGAGTAATTGGATGTGAATAAAGACATACATCATCTAGTCCTAGTCCAACTTTTTATAACCTTCCCTAATGTCTAAATGGCTACATAGTAACATCGTATTGGTATAAAGACATACGTCCATCTAGTCCCAACTCTTTATACCCTCACCCATAATGTCTGTATAACAGATTACATCTAACCATAGTATTGTAGGTGGTATAAGAGATACATCCATCTCGCCACCTGTATACCCCACCCATAATGTCCTGTAAACAGTTACATCGTAACAAAGTATTGGAGGTTGTATAAAGACATAATGTCCATCTAGTCCAACCTTTATACCCTACCCAATAATGTCGTATAACAGTTACAATAGTAAAACATATTATTTGGAGGTTGGTAATAAGAGATACCGTCCATCAGTCCAACCTTTATACCCCACCCATAATGGTGTCTAACAGTACATAGTAACCTGTATTGGAGGTTGTAGAAAGAGATACGTCTAAACCTTTATACCATACTTAGTACAGTTGGAGAGTGAAGTTACAACCAAAACTCGTTTTATTATATACACTAGGTTCCCGTTTAATTAGTTTGTAAACTATGTTAATTAGCCAAATGTAATGAGCTCTATGAGGTTTCTTTAAATAAAATTTATTAGAATGCTATGGGCAAGTTAGATCAAGACTTCCTTCGTACTATTGCAATATTAAATGGGAGGGAACTTAATTTGACGTTATAAATTGAAATTATAATAGCCCCGTGCTTGGACTCTGCCTTCCTAATATTTTTTGCAGGTCAGAATCAAGCAGTGAATTGGCCCACCTTGGCCTGTAAACAAATCGCGATAGTTGACAGATTTCACTGAAGCAATACATGTCAAAGATAAGGTCCTACAATCCCAATATCACATTTTTCAATAGAAACAAAAAATTCAGTGGCTATAGCAGGGGCAAGCCAGTATTCCAAGGGTTGGTTTCTAATAGTGTTATTATGGCCAGTGTGTTTTCTTTGCCATTCCTCTGTAGATAAGCGGGGTGAGGTTCTCATTCACTCCAGGTATGGTCTCTCTGCATATATACTTGAAACCGCTTCGCTAGTCATCCGACTGGCTTTCTTATTCAGAGTGACTTGTCCAGAATCTGTTGGCAATATGGACTTTCCAGGGTACTTAATTGCCACATGTTTCTGTGTAACAAGTTGCTGAATTGAAAGAGATCCAGTCCGGGTGAACGAAATGTCTTCAAGAACTAAACTTCAAGAAGTCCATTTGAATCTAAGTGAATACTCTGTTGGATGTTTTGATATAACTGTTTTTTATCACTGGATTATAGCAGCCACATATCAAGTAGCACACCCCCTTAACTTTCGTATGAGAGACGCTTGTGGATATCCTGCTTTACAATGCCAGTTGTTTATAATCTGTGCATGCACCTCGGTGGCCATTATTGTGGCATTGGCTTTATTCATTGGGTAATTGGATAAAAAAAAAAAAGTCCGGTTCTTCTAAAACAATGGTTATGAATGTAACAATTCTATGTGTGGCCCCCTCACTGTGATCGGTTTCACACCTTTTCTTAAAACAACAAGACTTTCCTGCTTTTGGCTTTTTCCCATTCAATCCCCTTTCTGATGATACTCCTGAACTTTTCCTATGCAAGGGGCAAACCAGGCTCCAGAATGCACAGATGGCAGAGAGATGCACACAACTTGTTTTAACTTTTGTGTTTTATTGTGACGTGCAGGTGCACCTTTTCGTGGTTTTCCCCCTTCCTCATGTGCACCACAGAAGTTTTCTAACCCGATAAAGTGTCAAGGAAATCCAATCATCATGGCATAGTGAAAATTTGAACTTTATAAGATATTCCAGAGGGGCACATAGCTAAAGTAAAATAAAGCCATCAGAAAAGGGGATTCTGGGTTACCTCTACAACCACCCCCAAACTCCCCCCACAATGTCCCTTCTGTGATTGTTACACAATGTCAGGACTTTCCAATGTGAATGTTGTGTCTGCCTGTGTATAACCTTTGTTTTGGCCTGGGAACACCATCAAACGTAATAGCGTAGGGCAACTGAATGACTGACACCTGTCCATAAGAATATAAAGTCAATAGGGTGGTTTACCCTCTGGTTTTCTGAAATGAGGCATGTACACACGGTTGACATTTTGGCCTGTGTGGATCCCCCAACAATTTTTTTTTTTTTTTTTTGCTAAAGTCAGAAGTGTTCCTATGTTGGTAGTTTGTCCAGCTTCTGTGTATTTTAAGTGACAAATCTGGCATTACGGGTTGTAACAGGAATGTCCAAGGCAAATCATTTCACCAGCAATGTTGTAAATCTGATCTAAATCGGGGCAGAATTGCTAGATGTTGTCTATAAGAAGGTAAATTCTGGGATGTCCGGGGGGAGGGGTCTGGTATCATAAGCACAACCTTGCAGAAGGGGTTGTTCCACCCAGCCCTATCAGCATTGGGTATTCTAACCTGCCCCTTAATGATGCCCCATATGGAATTTAAATTGATTGTGCCTGATGTCCAGTTCTGCAGGCTGTTGGCATTTTTTTGGTCCTGCAGACTCCATGCAGGTATCCACCCTCCTGGAATACATACATGGTTATATTTTTGTTGGATGCGCCCCTCAAATCTTTTTATCCTTCCCACTTTATTGTGGACCAACTTCAAAACAAAATCACACAGCCAAACATTTTGGGGGGTGACGTGCCCCCCCCTCACCTGAGTAAGAGGGCAACGGCACAGTTGTTCCATTTTGGTTGGGCCAAATAATCATTGAATGATCTACACTGGAACTGATCATCAACAATGCCCGAAATGGCGCACGCACATCACAAACAGACGTTGTAGAACCAACACGTTGGGCCCGCAAACGTATGTGTGTACTAAGTCTTTAAGCTTTATACACCACTTTCAGATAAGCTTTTATGGAACATTGCTCGCAAACGGGATTTATCTAAAAATACCCATACAGCTGGCTTGCTTGGCAAGCAGATGGCTCTGTACTTCTGTTCTATAGATAGATGACTGTTATCTAGCATGTGTTTTGGGCATCAATTTGTTTATGTATGGACGGGCATTGTTCTCTTGACTGACTGCCCGAGAACGCTTCATACACAAGAATCTTTGTCTGGATTGTTGAAATTGCATGTTCTGTAATCTTTGGCTAGGATGCCGTGTGAAATTGCATGTCCTGTATCTTGGCTGCGTTGCTTGAGAAATTGGCAGGTCTTTCTTTTGGCTGGCATTGCATGTGAAATTGCATGTTAATACTTGCTTAAAGGTATCTCCACTCAATTTTTTTTTTTTGTCAAGTTTTGTATCTATTCTATTGAAGAACGGGAGGTAACGGAGCGGGTGCCTTACCCTTCCGTTCTTCATAGAACCCCAGGAAGACTGGTGGAAAGCTAAGAAACTTGCTCGCATCGCTCCCCCGGCGCGTGTCTTACAGGTCCCGATGGACCTTGTCTTCTATGCGCATGCTCGATCAAAATGCGCATATGATACTAAGGTCTGTCGGACCTGTCAGACCAAGGCGAGGGGGAGCGAGCGAGGGGTAAAGTTCTTAGCTTGTCACCATCTCCTGTGTGTTCTATTGAAGAACGTAGGTAAGGCACAGCTTCTTTTACCTCCCGTTTTCAATAGAATGGATTACCAAACTTGAAAAACGCGCGGAGATACCCTTTAAAAAGGAATAGTTTGACTTCCCAAATTATTTCCTTTTGCAGAGGTGGATTCGTTCAAAAGGTCAATATACTTGCCTTCGGCCCTGGCTCCTAAGTTATTGCTGAAGAATGGGAGTAACATAGCTCCGTAACCCCCTGGCTTTCATTCAATACATGTAAGGAATAAATTTATATTTGGAAGGTGAACTATGTCCTTTAATCTGTTGGGATTAAAGGTGCAGTTCAGGAACACTCCAGCACCAACACCTGCTGTGCTCCTTGCCAGCAATAGGTAGGTGCAATTCCGCCTCCCCTCTACTCTACTCCAAGGCCCTGAAGATTCTTTTGGGGGCCGCAAAAGAAGATATGGGGGGAGCACACTACAGTGGCGAATCCAAATTTTATTGTTTAAAACGACATATACAATGTTTTCCTCCCGTACACCCTGTCCCTTCCTTAGGTATAACCAGTGTGAACAAATCATCAAAACATTTAACGCCTCCAAACTCCACCTACTATCATGTGATAAAGTATATTTACAAACATTTTAATAGGCAAGAACGCTTGGGAACTGTGTGTTCTCCCCATATGGGAGACTACCGTGCAGAGGGAAATTTTCCATTTTCCTGAAGACCGCTAGGCTGCCCGAACGTTCGACGGCTTTCACGCTCCTTCGGGAAAACAGGAAACACACAGTACCGATAAGCCCCGCCAATAACTGTATCTGGCTATACTCTGTTGCTGTGTGCACCTGGCTTACCTTCCATTGTGTCTGTACCTAATTAAACTTTGTATTGGTGTTTTACAAAAAATGACAAAGTAACCAGGACAGCTCTGGCATATTAACTTGGAACATTAGTATAACAGTTGTAATTAGATTTTCCTGATTGTAAAATTTTTTTCCTGATGGCCGCATGATACGATAAAGGGAATTCTATAATACTCCAATTGTTTTGTATACACATCTTGCACATAATGCATTATGCTCCTCCATTGTTTATGTGACTGTTGGTTAGAATGTGTACACCATGCTTTTAATGGCAGCTTGGTTTTTAATAGGCCCTTGTAAATGAGTGGCTAAGCGCTTGTCCTGTTCTGGCCAAAAAAATATTGCCATCATTCTGTGGCGCTTGTCCAGGGCGTGTCTGTGTTCGAATAAAACTGAAACTTACTCTCCATTTCCTTAAGTAAGGGCGCTAGAAATGACTTGGCGTACACTAAAGTTTTCTCTCCTTGCGAGAAGTATCTCCTCCTCTGCTGATTGATGTGGGTTAGGATTTGTTTGTCAAGCCACTTTGAAAAACAAAGAAAAAAAACCCATAGCAATAATACCCTTTCCTCTTAAAGGGCATGTCCACCCCTTTTGATAATTTTTCATACGTTGTAAGGGCTTAGTTTTTTTTTTTTTTTTTAATATAATATTTTTAATAAAGTCCCCCCAATTGTTACTTTACCTTCACCATTCCTCTCTCCTTCTGACGCAACGCCCAGGCCTTCTGATGGCCGCTGCCGGCAGTTCAGACCGTCGGAGGTAGAGAGGGAAGTTAAGTAAAGATCGTGGGTACGTTTCTTATTAAATATTTTATGTGGCGGTTGGGGCTATGGGTACATCCTAATATATGTGGGAATATTTACACTTAGGGGGAGGGGAGAGGGGGGATTCTCCATTGTGGCCCGATTACCATATTTGCAACTCCATCATAACATATTGTGGCAAATCCTTTGCCTGCCTGTTTACCGTAGGTTTAATATTGGAGTCGACTTAGAGTAATTCTAGGTTCTGGGTTTATGGAAAAACAAGTTAACTTCTGAGTAAGCATTTTAAAAAAAAAAAACTTTTTGCCAATATTCTATAGCAGCATTACATGTCCACCATATGTGATCCATGCCCTCCTCCTGCTCTGTCCTGCCCACCACCCTCTGAAACAGGTTGGGGCTTGATTCAGGGATAAAATCAGCGATTCACTGTTTTTTTTGGTTTTATAGCTCCTTCGGTGGCAGTTTCCACTAATGGCAAATATTCAAACTAACCTTTGTTAATTAATCTGATGCTTTGTAACCAATTTTGGATGATCCCTAATGATGGGAACATTGGTGAACACATTTTTAAGATTTCTTTTGTTTCTTGGGTTATCCAGTAACTGTGTTTAATTCTAAAACATGATCTTTAACCCACAGTCACCCATTCCGAATGTTTTGTGTTGCAAAATTGTAACTTCGGGTGGGTTACAAAACCAGCAATATTTCCGGCCAACTGGTCCACAGCACTATCGGTCAGCCGTCGGCCATAAAATCTTCTTCTGGTGTGGGCAGTCTGTTCTGCCCGTGCCCCCGAGCTCGGTTGCCCATCTTTGAATCGAAAAGATCAGTCCGTTGGGTAAATCCCTGCCAATCGTGGTGCGGTTCCCTATGGGACTGCCTGATAGGTCCAGTGTGTCACTGTCCTGCAGTGGGCACTATTTGCCACAAGCTGACAAGTCTATACTAGTAGCCACGAATGGAGAGACAAACTATAGATCCACGCCTATACAAAAAAAAAATTTTTTATTTTTTTTTACGAAACCAATTAAGCATTGGTTTTCTTTCTTTCTTTCTTCATTCAAATCACATGAACAGTCTTTTTTGCTGGTCGACACATAAGAGTTCTAAGAGCGATTAGCAGAGTGGATTGGGTTAAACTGAAACTAAACTGGCCAATGTGTCTATAGCTACAAAAGATATAAATTCTAAAGAAAAAAATAAAAAGCAATTGCTTTGCTCTGAATAATATGGTTGATCTCAGTGTGTAACCACATTTAATCCTTGACGTAGGCCATAGACCTTGATTAACAATGAAATAAATTTGGGGGTGTTTGGTTTAATATTGGCCTATGAAACATGAAACCTTGAGCCCTATCGCTGATTTCCTCTTGTGTCTTGAATGGGAGCAAAAAATATCACACAAAAACCGCCATGAGACAAGCTTTCCATTTCCGGAATAGTTGGGTGCTGGTGTAGCTGTACTTGAATGGGACGCTATGTAATGTCCAGTGTTTGGTTTTTGGCCTTTCTTCAATTAATTACTGTGGACTTTCTATTCTGATGTTTCCCGATGGCCACATGGATCCTGGAAGAAGTATTCTTCTTCTCTTTCTTGCTAACTTACCGTAGAATGTGTACTACTGTTTCCTATGTAGCATATTACTGGCTCTAATATTCTATCTATATATTTGTTTTTATTTTCAGAAGTAAACCAACCACCCCATATCCTGCAACCTGCAGTGAGACTGCAGCTGGCGGGGAGTTTGAGTGATGGGCATAGTGTCCTCACCCACGTCCACGGCCAATAGAGGTAATAATATACACGCAGTCCACGGCTAATGAATATAGTAATATACACAGTCCATGGCTAATGGAGGTAGTAATATACACACAGTCCACGGCTAATGGAGGTAATAATATACACACAGTCCACTGCTAATGGAGGTAATAATATACACACAGTACATGGCTAATGGAGGTAATAATATACACACCGTCCATGGCTAATGGAGGTAATAATATACACACAGTCCACGGCTAATGGAGGTAATAATATACACACAGTCCACGGCTAATGGAGGTAATAATATACACACAGTCCACGGCCAATGAAGGTAATAATATACACGCAGTCCACGGCTAATGGATATAGTAATATACACAGTCCATGGCTAATGAAAGTAGTAATATACACACAGTCCATGGCTAATGGATATAGTAATATACAACACACAGTCCATGGCTAATGGAGGTAATAATATACACACAGTCCACTGCTAATGGAGGTAATAATATACACACAGTCCACGGCTAATAGAGGTAATAATATACACACAGTCCACGGCCAATAGAGGTAATAATATTACACACAGTCCACGGCTAATGGAGGTAATAATATACACTGACACAGCCCACAGGTAATGGAGGTAATAATATACACACAGTCCACGGCCAATGGGGATAATAATATACACACAGTCCATCGCTAATGGAGGAAATAATATACACACAGTCCACGGCTAATGGAGGTAATAATATACACACAGTCCACTGCTAATGGAGGTAATAATATACACACAGTCCATGGCTAATGGAGGTAATAATATACACACCGTCCATGGCTAATGGAGGCTAATGGAGGTAATAATATACACACAGTTCATTGCTAATGGAGGTAATAATATACACACAGTCCACGGCTAATGGATCCACGGCTAATGGAGGTAATAATATACACACAGTCCACGGCCAATGGAGGTAATAATATACACGCAGTCCACGGCTAATGGATATAGTAATATACACAGTCCATGGCTAATGGGGGTAGTAATATACACACAGTCCACAGCTAATGGATATAGTAATATACACACAGTCCACGGCTAATGGAGGTAGGAGGTAATAATATACACACAGTCCACGGCTAATGGTGGTAATAATATACACACAGTCCACGGGTAATGGAGGTAATAATATACCCACAGTCCACTGCAAATGGAGGTAATAATATACACACAGTCCACGGCTAATGGAGGTAATAATATACACACAGTCCACGGCCAATAGAGGTAATAATATGTCCACGGCCAATAGAGGTAATAATATACACGCAGTCCACGGCTAATAGATATAGTAATATACACAGTCCATGGCTAATGGAGGTAGTAATATACACACAGTCCACGGCTAATGGAGGTAATAATATACACTGACACAGTCCACGGCTAATGGTGGTACTAATATACACACAGTCCACGGCCAATGGAGGTAATAATATACACACAGTCCACGGCCAATGGGGATAATAATATACACACAGTCCATGGCTAATGGAGGTAATAATATACACACATAATATACACACAGTCCATGGCTAATGGAGGTAATAATATACACACTGTCCAAGGCTAATGGAGGTAATAATATACACACAGTTCACGGCTAATGGAGGTAATGATATACACACAGTCCACGGCTAATGGAGGTAATAATATACACACAGTCCATGGCTAATAGAGGTAATAATATACACACAGTCCATGGCAAATGGAGGTAATAATATACACACAGTCCACCGCTAATGGATATAGTAATATACACACAGTCCATGGTTAATGGAGGTAGTAATATACACAGTAATATACACACAGTCCATGGTTAATGGAGGTAGTAATATACACATGCTAATGAAGGTAATAATATACACACAGTCCACGACTAATGGAGGTAGTAATATACACACAGTCCATGGCTAATGGAGGTAGGAATATAAACACAGTCCATGGCTAATGGAGGTAATAATATACACACAGTCCATGGCTAATGGAAGTAATATACACACAGTCCATGGTTAATGGAGGTAGTAATATACACACAGTCCATGGCTAATGGAAACCGTGGACAGGACAACTGGATACAGTTAATGGCTACAGGTATGTTGACTGGACACGTGATACAGGTGAGTAGTTGGATGCAAGGTAGTGACAGGAACACGGATTACAGGTGAGTAATGGATACGCTAATGACAGGACACTGGATACCAGGTGAGTACTTGGATACAAGGTAAGTGATGCGGACCACTGGCTGACAGGGTAGTAAATGGATAACAGGAAGTGACAGACCACTGGAAGAGGTAAGTAGCTGGATTACAAGTAAGTGACAGACCAAGGATCCAGGGTGAGTAGCTGAAATCAGAGGTAAGTTGGCAGGACACTGGATACAGGTGAGTAACTGATACAGTAGTAAGTGAACAGGACACTGAACCTCAGGTGAGTAACTGGATACAGGTAAGTACAGCGACTCTGGATACAGGTAAGTGGACATGCCAATGGGAACAGTTGAGTGTAACTGGGATACAGTAAGTGACGGGACAGATACAGGTAAGTGGACAGCACACTGGATAACAGGTGAAGTACCAACTGGATGCAGGTAAGTGTACAGGCACTGGATACAGGTACGTGACACCGCCCACTGGATTACAGGTGAGTAACTGGATTGCAGGTAAGTGACAGCACTGGACTACAGGGGAGTAAATGGATACAGGCAGTGACATGACACCGAGACACAGCGTGAGTAACTGGACACAGGTAAATGAACAGGAACTGGATACAGGTGGTAATGAATGCCGGTATAGTGAAAGGGAACACTGGATAACGTTAATTGGATCAGGTTAAGTGGACTGGACCTGGATACAGGTGAGTAACTGGATGCAAGGTATGACAGAACACTGGATACAGGTGAGTAAACCTGATACAGGTAGTGACAAGACACTGGTTTACAGTGTGAAGCAACTGGATACAGGTAGTGAGCAGGACACTGGATACTAGGTAAGTGACCGGACAACTGGAACAGGTGATTAAACGTGATTAAAGCGTAAGTGAAGGACCACTGAATACGTAGTACTGGATACATGTAAGTGGGACAGACACTGGATACAGGTGGATAACTGGATACAGGTAAGTGGGACAGGAAAACTAGTAACAGGTAAGTGACAGGACAACTGGATACAGGTGCGAGATGGACCAGGTATGACAGGACACTGGAATACAAGGTGAGTACATGGTGCAGGTAGTGACAGGACACTGGATAAGTTTAATTGGATACCGGTATGTGAACTGGACACACTGGATTACCGGTGAGTATTGGATGCAAGGTAGGACAGGACACAGGATACGTGGATAAGAACTGGATACAGCTAAGGGAAAGACACTGGATCAGGTGAGTAAATGGATACAGGTTTAGGACCAGGACACTGGATACCAGGTGAGTAACTGGATACAGGTAAGTGACAGGACACGGGATAAGTAAGTAGCGGATACAAGTAAGTGACAAGGACACTGGGTATCCAGGTGAAGAGCTGCATAGGGTAAGTGACAGGACACTGGAAACAGGGTGAGTAACTGATAACAGGTATTGTAATTGACAGGACCACTGATAAGGTGAGTAACTGGATCAGGGTAAGTGACAGGACACTGGATCCAGGTAAGTGACACCTGGGATACATGTGAGTATACTGGTATGTAGGTAAGTGACAGGGAACACTGGAACAGGTGTAGTAACTGATTACAGGGTAAGTGACAGGACACCAACACAGTTGAGTAACTGGACACAGGTAAACTGACATGGACACGGTGACTAAGGTGAGTAATTGGATGCAGTAGTGACACGCACCTGGATGACCATGTTTAATTGTATACAGGTCATGACTGGACATGGATACAGGTGAGTATTGGATCAGGTAAGTGACAGACCACAGGATACGGTGAGTAACTGGAGACATCTAAGTGCAGGACCACGGCTACAGGTGAGTAACTGGTATACCGGTAGTGGACAGCAACCAGCTGGGACTCAGGTGAGAATGGCATACAGTAAGTGACAAGACAATGGATGACAGTTGAGTAGCTGATACAGGTAAGTGGGACAGGAATTGGTTACAGGTGAGATACTGGAACAGGTACTGTAAGTGATAGGGACACTTGAACAGGTGCGAATATGGATCACCGGTTAACTGTAAGTGACAGGACATGAATACAGGTGGAGTACACTGGATACAGTAAGTGACAGACAACTGGATCCAAGTAAATTGACTGACACTGGAACAGGTGAGTACTGGATACAGGTAAGTTGACAGGGACACTGGGATAACAGGGAGTAACTGGATAGCAGGTAAAGTGACAGGACACTGGATACAGGTGAGTAACTGGATACAGTAGTGACAGGGACACTGGATTACAGGTAAGTGACAGGCACTGGATCCCGGTAAGTAAACGGATACGTGTAAGTGAAACAGGACTGGGATAAGGTAATTGACAGGACACTGGGGATAGAGTGAGTAAAACTGGGTTACATGTAAAGGACGGACACTGGCTGATCAGTGAGTAACTGGAGACGGCAAGTAAATCAACACATGCGAGATATAACATACCGTGCATGGCACTGGATAGTAATATACAACACAGTCCCAGTGGCTAATGAGTATTAATATACACACATCCACATAAGCTAATGGAGGTAGGAATATACACACAAGTCCATGACTTAATGGAAGGTAGTACTATACACACCGTACCATGCTAATGAGGTCTAATATTGTACACCAGTCCATGGCTAATCGAGGTAGTATATACACACCTCCACGGCTAATAGAGGGTAAATATTACACACAGTCCGCGCCAATAGAGTATAATACACGCAGTCACCACGGGCTTAATGAATATAGTTATATATACACAGGTCCCATGGCTAATGGAGGTAGTAATATACACACAGTCCATGCTAATGGATGATAGTACATATTACACACACGTCCACAGGCTAATGGAGTATACTAATTACACACAGTCCACTGCTGAATGAGGTTAATATTACACACAGTACTGGCTAATGGAGGTAATAATATACAACAGCCGATCCAGTGGCTAATGGAGGTATATATACACACGTTCTCTATGAGTTACACATCACGATGGGAGGTAAAATATACCACAGTCCACCGGCAATGGAGGTAATATATACACAAGACCAGTCCACGGGCAATAGGAAATTGATAATTATCACCAGTCCACGGTAATGGAAGTAGTACATACACAGTTCCTGGCTAAATGAAGTAGTAATAGTTACCAAACATCCGTCCACTTAAGGATTATACAATCCCGGTCGGAGGTCATAATATACACACAGTCCACGGTAATGTGGTATTTAACCACAACGTCCATGAAAAAAACAGCCTTGCTAAGGAGGTAATAATATACCACAGTCCACTGCTAATGGAGGTAATTAATATAACACACAGTCCACGCTAATAGAGGAATAATATACAACAACAGTCCACGGCCAATTAGAGGTAATAATTTAAACGCAGTCCAGCGGCTAATAGAATCTATGTACACAGTCCTGGCTAATGAGGTAGTAAATATACCACACAGACCAGGCTAATGGATATAGTAATATACACACAGCACGGGATATTGGAGTAATAATATACACTGACACAGGCCCACAGCGTAAATGGAGGTAAATCATTACACACACGTCCACGGCCAATGGGAAATTAATATACCACAGTCCATCGCTATGGAGGAAATAATATAACACAGTCCACGGCTAATGGAGGTACTAGATAACACAGTCCACTGCTAATGGAGGTAATAATATACACACAGTCCTGGCTTAATGGAGGTAACGAATAATACCCGTCCTGCATGGTATCAACACCAGTCATGGCTAATGGGAGTAATATATACACAAGTTCCATTCGAGCTAATGGAGGTAATAATATACACACAGTCCACGGCATGGAAGGTAATTAATATATCAACAGTCCACGGGCAATGTAATATTTTACACATCCCATGGATAATGGTATGTATAATATACACCGTCCAAGCTACTGGGGTGGAATATACCACCCAAACGTCCCACGTAATGAGGTAATACTTAATATACACCATCATCCACGGCTAATGGAGGTATATATATACACACAGGTCCACACGGCTAATGGTGGTAAAATTATCCCACCCAGGTTGGAGGGGAAACCATCCACTGCAAATGGTGGTAATAATACTACACCCAGTCCCGGCAAGAGGGTATAATATCACACAGTCACGGCCAAAGAGGTAATAATATACACGATCCACGGGCTAATGATATAAGTAATAACACAGTCCCATTGCTTAATGAGGTATATATACACACAGTCCATGGGCTAATGGATATAGTAATATTACACACAGCAGCCACGGGATAATGGAGGTAATAATATAAACTGGACACAGTCCACGCTAATGGTCGGTACTAATATACTACACAGTCCACGGCCAATGGAGGTAATCATATACACACAGTCCACGCCAATGGGGATAATAAATAGCAACACAGTCCAATGGCTAATGGAGGTAATAATTACAACTGTCACACGAGGCTATGTGAGGTAATTATATACACACAGTTCACGGCTTAATGTGAGTAATGATATATACACAGTCCAACCTGGTGGAAATTACAAGTCCATGAAGAGGTATAATATACACCATCCGTCCATGGCAAATAGAGGTAATAAATACACCACAGTCCCATGGCGCTAATGGGATAGGTAATATACACAACAGTTCCACCGCATGTAGAATTACAACAGCCATATGAGGAGTAATATACCATGCTAACTGAAGGTAATATTCTACACCAGTCCACGGAACTAATGGAGGTAGTAATAACCACAGTCCCATGGCTAGGATGGGGAGGACATAAACACATTCCCATTGGCTTAATGGGGGTCATAATATATACACACAGTCCCTGCTAGGATGGATCACAGTCATGTTAAAGATATATACACACAGTCCATGGTTAATGGAGGTAGTAATATACACACAGTCCATGGCTAATGGAGGTAATAATATACACACAGTCCATGGTTAATAGAGGTTATAATATACACACAGTCCACGGATAATGGAGGTAATAATATACACACAGTCCATGGCTAATGGATATAGTAATATACACACAATCCATGGTTAATGGAGGTAATATTATACACACAGTCCACGGCTAATGGAGGTGATAATATACACACAGTCCACGGCTTATGGAGGTAATAATATACACATAGTCCATGGCTAAGGGATATAGTAATATACACACAGTCCATGGCTAATGGATATAGTAATATACACACAGTCCACGGAACCGTGGACAGGACAACTGGATACAGTTAATGGCTACAGGTATGTTTGACTGGACACGTGATCAGTGAGTAGTTGGATGCAAGGTAGTGACAGGAAACGGATTCTACAGGTGAGTAACTGGATACAGCTAATGACAGGACACTGGATACAGGTGAGTAACTTGGATACAGGTAAGTTGGAACTGGCTTACAGGTAGTAAAAACTGGATAACAGGAAGTGACAGACACGGTAGAGGTAGTAGCTGGATACAAGTAAGTGACAGGACCACTGGATCAGGTGAGTAGCTGAATCAGAGGTAAGGGACAGGACACTGGATGACAGGTTAGTAACTGATACAGGTACTGTAAGGAACAGGACCTTGAACCCAGGTGAGTAACTGATCAGGTAAGTGACGCGACTCTGATACAAGTAAGTGGAATGGACCAATGGGAACAGGTGAGCTGTAACCTGGGGATACAGGTAAGTGACGGACCAGATTACAGGTAAGTGGACAGCACACTGGAACAGGTGAGTCAACTGGAGCAGGTAAGTGACAGGACACTGGGATACAGGTAGTGACACCCGCCAACCACTGATTACAGGTGAGTAACTGGATTGCAGGTAAGTGACAGGCCACTGGATACAGGGATATAACTGGATACAGGCATAGGACAGTGACACCGAGACACGCGTGAGTAACTGGACACAGGTAAATGAAGGACACGTGGATAAGGTGGTAATGAATGCCGGTATAGTGAACAGGGGAACACTGGATAAGTTAATTGGATGCCAGGTTAAGTGGACTGGACCTGATACAGGTGAGTAACTGATGCAGGTATGACCGAACACATGGATACAGGTGAGTAACTGATACAGGTAGTGGGACAAGAACACTGGATTTTACAGGTGAAGCAACTGGATAAGGTACGTGACAGGACACTGGATACTAGGTAAGTTGACCGGACAACTGGATACAGGTGATTAAACTGATAAAGCGTAAGTGAAGGACCACTGAATACAGTAGTACCTGGATACATGTAAGTGGACAGACACTGATACAGTGTGATAACTGGATAAAGGTAAGTGGGACGGAAAACTAGTATACAGGTAAGTGACAGGACAACTGGATACAGGTGGTAATGGACCAGGTAATGACAGGACACTGGATACAAGGTGAGTATGTGGATGCAGGTAGTTGACAGGACACTGGATAATTAATTGGTACGGTATGTGACTGGGCACACTGATCCGGTGAGTATTTGGATGGCAAGGTAGTGACAGGACACAGGATACGTGGAAGTAACTGGATACAGCTAAGGAAAGGACACTGGTTACAGGTGAGTAAACTGGATGACAGGTTTGGACCAGGACACTGGATACCAGGTGAGTAACTGGCATACAGGTAAGTGACAGGACACGGATAGAGGTTAAGTAGCTGGATACAAGTAAGTGACAGGACCCACTGGGACAGGTTGAGAGCTGAATAGGGTAAGTGACAGGACACGGTAACAGGGAGTAAACTGGTACAGGTATTGTAATTGAACAGGACCACTGGATACAGGTGAGTAAACTGGATACAGGGGAAGTGACAGGACACTGGATCCAGGTAAGTGCAAGCACCTGGATACATGTGAGTAAACTGGATGTAGGTAAGTGACAGGGACACTGGAACAGGTAGTAACTGATTACGGTAGTGACAGGACCACCAGGACACAGTTGAGTAACTGGACACAGGTAAAACAGACACGGACTAAGGTGATAATTGGATGCAGGTATATGACCGCACCTGGAGACATGTTTTAATTGTATACAAGGTCAGTTGACTGGACATGGATACAGGTGAGTAGTTGGATGCAGGTAAGTGACAGGGACACAGGATACGGTGAGTAAACTGGATACAATCTAAGTGGGACAGGACCACGCTCAGGTGAGTAACTGTATACGGTAAGTGGACAGAACCAGCTGGATCAGGGTGAGAACTGGTACAGTAAGTGAAGGACAATGGTGACAGTTGAGTAGCTGAATACAGGTAAGTGACAGAATTGGTTACAGGTGAGATACTGGATACAGGTTACTGTAAGTGATAGGGGACCACTTAATACAGGTGAGATCATGGATCACGGTAACTGTAAGTGACAGGACATTGAAACAGTGGTAGTACACTGGGATACAGTGTAAGTGACAGACACTGGATCCAAGTAAAGTTGACTGACACTGGAACAGGTGAGTACTGGATCAAGTAAGTTGACAGGACACTGGATAACAGGGAGTAAAACTGGATAGCAGGTAAGTGCAGGACACTGATACAGGTGAGTAACTGGGAATACAGTATGCAGGGACACTGGATTACAGGTAAGTGACAGGCACTGGATCCCGGTAGTAAACTGGATACCGATGTAAGTGAACAGGACCTTGGATACAGGTAATGACAGGACACTGGATAGAGGTGAGTAACTGGATACAGTGTAAAGTGACCGGACACTGGCTGATCAGTTGAGTAACTGAGACGGCAAGTAAATAACCAAACACATGGAGATATAACATACGTGCATGGCTACTGAATAGTAATATACAAACAGTCCAGGCTAATGGAGTATTAATATACACACAGTCCCCATAAGCTAATGGAGGTAGGAATATACACACAAGTCCATGACTTAATGGGAGGTAGTTACTATACACACCGTACCATGCTAATGAAGGTAATATTACACCAGTCCATGGCTAATCAGAGGTAGTATATACACACCATCCACGGCTAATAGTAGGGTAATTATACACACAGTCACGCGCCAATAGAGGTAATAATAACACGCAGTACCACGCTAATGAATATAGTAATATACACAGTCCCATGGCTAATGGAGGTAGTAATATACACACAGGTCCAGGCTAATGGATATAGTAATATTACACACAGCGTCCACGCTAATGGAGTATACTAATATACACACAGTCCACTGCAATGGAGGTTAATAATTACACACAGTACTGGGCTAATGGAGGTAATAATATTACCAACAGCCGATCCATGGCTAATGGAGGTATAATATACACACGTTTCTTCTATAGTAATATCCCATACGGTACTGGGAGGTTAATAATATACACCACAGTCCAAGGCAAATGGAAGGTAATAATATACAAAAGACCAGTCCACGGGCCTAATAAGGTAATTGAAGTAATTATCACCAGTCCACTGGCTATATGGAAATAGACGATACAACAGTCCTGGCTAAATGAAGTAGTAATATACCAACATCCGTCCAGGCTTAAGGGTCATATACAAGGTCGTCAGGAGGTTCAATAATATACACACAGTCCACGGGTAATGTGGTTTACCACAACGTCATAAACCGCATGCTAAGGAGGTAAATAATATACACACAGTCCCACTGCTAATGGAGGTAATAATATAACACACAGTCCACGCTAATAGAGGATAATATACCAACCAACAGTCCACGGCCAATATAGAGGTAATAATTTGAAACGCAGGTCCGCGGGTGATGTAAATCTTACACAGTCCTGGCTAATGGAGGTATGTAATATACACACAGACCATGGCTAATGGATATAGTTAATATACACACAGCACGGATATGGAGGTAATAATATACACGACACAGCCCACAGGTAAATGGAGGTAATAATATTACACACAGTCCACGGCAATGGGAAATTAATATACACACAGTCCATCGCTAATGGAGGAAATAATATACACAGTCCACGGCTAATGGAGGTATATATCAACCACAGTCCACTGCTAATGGAGGTAATAATATTTACACACAGTCCATGCTTAATGGAGGTAACAATAATAACCGTCCTGCTAGCTAATCAATACACCAGTCATGGGCTAATGGGGAGGTTAATAAATACACACAGTTTCCATGAGCTAATGGAGGTAATAATATACACACAGTCCACGGCATGGAAGGTAATTAATATTACACACCGCGTCCACGGGCAATGCGGTATATATTTACAGCAGTCCCAGGACTAATGGAAGTATAATATACACCAGTCCAGAGCTAATGGGTAAGGAATATACACCCAACGTCCCACGCTAATGAGGTACACTAAATACACCACAGTCCACGGCTATGGAGGTAATATTACACACAGGTCCACCACGGCGTAATGGGGTAAATATTATCACCGTCCCGGGTATGAGGGTATTTAAAATCCACTGCAAATGATGGTAATAATACTACACCCAGTCCCGGTCTAAGGATGGGTATTTAATAAATCACACAGTCACGGCCAAAGAGGTAATAATATACACGCATCCCACGGGCTAATAGATATAGTTAATAACACAGTCCCATGGGCTTAATGAGGTATATTATACCACACAGTCCATGGGCTAATGGATATAGTAATATTTACACACAGTCAGCACGGGATAATGGAGGTAATAATATAAACACTGGACACAGGTCAACGTGCTAATGTCGGTACTATAACTACACAGTCCACGCCAATGGAGGTTAATCATATACACAACAGTCCACGCCATGGCGGATATAAATACTACACACAGTCCATGGCTAATGGAGGAATAATTACACAACTTGTCACACGGAGGCTATGGAGGTAATTAATATACACACAGTCACGGTAATGTGAAGTAATGAATACACACAGTCCAACGCCTGGGGTAAATAAAAGTCCATGGCAAGGGTATAATATACACCATCCGTCCATGGCTTAAATGAGGTAATAATATACACCACAGTCCCATGGCAAATGGAGAGTAATTATACACACAGTCCACCGCTATGGATATAGTAAATTAACACAGTCCATGGTAATGGAGGTAGTAATATACACATGCTAATGAAGGTAAATTTACACCAGTCCACGACTAATGGAGGTAGTAATATACACACAGTCCATGGCTAGGGATGGGGAGGACATAAACACAGTCCATGGCTAATGGGGGTAAATATACACACATCCAGGAGCTAATGGATGTAGTAAATATACACACAGTCCATGGTTAATGGGGTAGTATATACACACAGTCCATGGCTAATGGAGGTAATAATTTACACACAGTCCATGGTTATAGAGGTTATAATATACACACAGTCCACGGAAATATGGAGGTAATAATATACACACAGTCCATGGGGCTAATGGATATAGTAATTATACAAACATCCATGGTTAATGGCGGTACATATTTATAACACAGTTCACAGGCTAATGGAGGTGATAATATACACACAGTCCACGGCTTGGAGGTAAGTCAATATAGACCTTTAGCTAAATACAAGTCATGGCTAAGGGAGATAGTAATTACACCAC